>JAMBLF010000063.1:0-505324 GCA_030578115.1 Leucoptera coffeella | reverse complement strand
AATAAATGAAAATTAAAATAAAATAAATAAAAATACACCGTGAAATTTCTAGTAATTTCTAATAATCAGGTATTGGTATAATCAGATAGACGCTATATTGAAAAAGTATGACGTTAGGAGTACCTATAACCGCCGAGTGTGTATGAGAAGATGCATGAGTGTCAATGAAGCGAAAGTGGTCTGTCAGGATCGGGACAAATGGGGATCCGTGATCCCTGCCTCTACAGGGAATCAGGCGTGATTTGCATGTATGTAGTATTTATAATCAGGGCTTGTAAATGGCGACATGGCTGACCACCGGTCACATTGAGTACTGACTATCTGGTCAACACGTGGGTTGCAATATTACCTGTTCAGGGAACAAGTAGGTTTCGGTGTCTATTCCGCAAGGTAATAAATGAAACTCAATTTAAAACTTAACATAAACATTTATTTCTACTATCTTTGGTATATACACTTTGGCTTACAATAATTCTTATTAAACAATGTGCTAGCAACGATTTAGCGACTCTTGTGACTTGGTCTGGTTCTGACAAAGTACCAGTATTGTACGAGTAACATATAATAGTCAGTTCAGGCCTAAAAGGGGATGTTGTGACTAAGATTGTAAAGGGCATGCTTCGGTTTGGACATATATGGATGAATAGCAGATTGACAAAAGGAATATATGTAGGTGAAGTGGAAGGGCGGTTACGTAAGGGTTTCCAACCTATATATACTAGGCTCTATAAATTCTTGAAAGTGTATATCTGAAGTATCAGTATATACATCTTAATAATTTCGTGAAGTACGGTAGACTTGATCAAAACATTACCTAAATAGGAAATCATACAAAATATTGATTTTAAGTCGACGATTTTCGTAGTAGTAAGTATTTCGTTAAATTTCAATGGGACTGGTATTTATTTTCTAGTTTCCAACTCTACTAATGCGTTTTAGCTCAATCGTAGTTCAATATTACCTTAGTAATAGTGTGAAGTTGGTAGTGGATTAGCAAAAGTGTCAAAATTCACCATTGATGACAGCAAGTGTCAAAATTCGCTTTAAAATTGCGAAATTTGACTTTTTTGCTAATCAATGAACAATTTCATACTATCATTGAAGTGATATTGAACTGATATTTTGCAGAAAGCATTAGTGAACTTGGGTCTATGTTTGCATGACTCTGTCTATATCTTGGGTAGCGAAAATTCTGCCAAAATCACGAGACGAGAGAAGTCGGTTTTTCATTCTCGTGTATGAGTAGAATTAAGTTTGTAGATTTTCGTTCTTCAATTCTAAAGCCCATACATGCTGTGGCCACCCTGTGCGCCCTTTTCCCTTCTTACAGTCGGTGCTGGGTTGGATCTGTAACAAAAAAGACAAACAATTAATTGTAAAGATTTTATTGATAAATAAATTGCAACCAAACAAAAAAGTATTTAAAATATCACATAGAATTGAACAAAAAGGACGACCATTAATCATCTCCACAATTATTGCGAAGGTAGTAATTCTATGGCCACCTCGAACCCACGTGTTGGCCAGATAATTAGTGCTCAATGTGACAGGTGGTTAGCCATGTCGCCATTTACAAGCACTATTACCTGTTCGGCAACTGGTAGGTTTTACTCACGATGTTTTCCCTCACCGAACTACTCGATGCATTGCGTAAATGTATTTTTATTACGAAAACGTGCATAGAAATTCATTAAACTTCATTTCCATTGGTACATGCTCAAGCAGGATTTGGACCCTGTATCCACGGATGCAGAGGCAAGCCCCAAACAACTGAGCTACGCTGAATTCTAATTACTAATTTGAATGACTATACTAATTATTTATCTTCACAAATAACACAATTCTATACGTAAATTTAATGTAGAGATCGCGCCACATAAATTGGTAGTAGGCAAACTTAGAACTACATTTGACGTTTCCGCCATTGCGTGTTATTTTGTATGAAAGGTAAATTTAGTATTACCAGCGTTGTGTTTTTTGCTCACTCTTTGTAATTTTTATGTTTGTTAAGGTGATTATAATAAATTGATTTCCGGAGTTTCTTGTTAGTTCTTCTCCAAGCTAGGGTCTCCACTGAACTAACCTCGGTAAAAAATATGTAAAGACAATACTCAGTGCCATGTTTGAAATAGATTTTTTAATTTATACTTAGATCATAAGATAACATTCAAAGAGAGCTTGTGATAGAGCCTATTTTAACCCTAGAAAGATAACCATCCCACGACTTACGTAAAAGATAACCATACGCCTTAAAGGCGCACGATTTTCAAATGTGATTATGAAATGGTAATAAGTAATATTTTGGCCAATAAATGTATTATTTTAGGGGTTTAGACTATTATTTAAAAATAAAAATGATATTTCGTACGAAATTATTTATTTTAAATTTTTTTTAACAAAATAAACTTATCTTCTTCAAAAATTTACAAAACTTTACAGTCTTCTATGTAAATTGACTAAATTATGAGAAATCACTAAAGTAATGCAATTTTTTCGTATAAACTAGTTTGACTATTAAATAATCAATCTCAAAAATAAATTATTACATCAAAAAGGGCACTTTATAAGCAGGCATGACAAACTTCAATTCTGTGTTCACCACACAGTGTTTTTCGACATTTGGCGGAAGTAGTTTTCGGCATTCCTTTTTTTTTAGACGAGTACAGTAGTTACAGTAACGCCTTTCTTTGCTGGAGGCTCTTCGTTATCTGCAGAAGCTTGGCCATGGAGCTTTGGGAGAATATTTTCAATATTACTCCGAAAATATCTTGGCAAAGTGGGAGCATCTAATCTTTCCGACATCAAAGTGGCAGTTAGCCGAGTACTAAGTTTTTTCATGTGTTCTCGTCGGTTTAATGACTTTTCATTTTCAGACAAAACATTATGATAATATATGATATACGAATTCACGAAAGTAATGTTCAAAATACCATAAAACATTGCCATAGGCCATCTATTAGTTTTCCTTGAACAAAACGTAGCAAAACACATCTGATCGAAAGTCAACCCCTCTTTAGTTTGATTATAATACATTATTATATCCGATTTGCCGGTAGTTGAGTTGAGGACACGTTCTTCGTCGCACGATGATAAGAAATAAACCATCTTTGATGGTTTGGGTTTGTACGAAACTATCGTCAAAGGTCCATAGTAATTTTACAGCTGCAAACTGGTCAAGATCGTGTATTTTTTAATTTCCCAAGGTTCTGTTGCATTTGATCATCTGCCAATCTTCTTTTGCTTGTCATATTAATAAACTAAATGATCTCAACTGAAATAAAACACATAAACATCACTTTATGTTCAATAATACGACAGCAAAAAATCGCTCAAAGTTACATAAAAGATAACCATACGCCTAAAGAGCGCATGAGTCTGCTGTATTGTCTAAACTATGGTACTTACTGCGAAAATATGGTCATTACGTGGAAGAGTAGATCGACGACGGAGTTGGTTGAAAAGCACAACTCGATACGTATTGTCAGTCGAAAAAGACAGCACGATATTCATCGCGCGGGCGCCTTTGCGACGTAGGTTATCTTTCTAGGGTTAAATAAACATATTTTGACTTTGATATATTAATTTGTTTTATTTGAGTTTATAGCTCTGCAACCAAAGACCGTTACAAATGAAACCTATAATGTATCGAGCCGTATGGCACAGTGAGTGCTAGTTTTGGCGTGTTTACTGGTAACACTGAATTACGCGACTGTGGCGACGCCTCCAACTGCCAATTTATGTGGCGCGATCTCTAACGAAAATTGTATCATTCGCCTAACCCGCCAAAACAAATTGAAAGTGACACTTGTTTGTTATCTGTCAAGCAGACAGTAGCTTATTTTTTAAAAGCCACTTGACCACGGTATCTTTCGGAATGCCACGAGAAAAAAGTCTCGAGTACCAACCTATTTTGGGGCGAACTTTTTGCTTGGACCTTTTTTGTAACTAAATTTGTAAGACATTATTGTTTAGTTTTTGTTTATTTCAAATATTATATTTAACGGAAGTCTTTAAAGTTAACTATACACACGCCCTTTTTATTAAAATACCGTGCTAGCTGAAGCTTACATAGAATGCTAACTAGCTGCCGTTCTTTTCGGCATATAAGGTCAAATGAATCGATTGGGCGATAGGCTAGCAACCTTCCACCTATGTTCCATATTCATACCATCAAAACTCGAATTATATGTTGAAAATGTCTGAAGACAAATAATGTTCCAGAGGGTCTGTCTACCCCGAAAAGAGTTATAGGAAGTGAATGCATATATATATGTATGTAAGTAAGTGTCATGTTAGTAATACTTATTCTAAAGAATTATTTTCTAAGTGACTTTATAAGTAAGTAGAAAATGTATGAGTATAATACATTTTCCTGCTTTCTAGTCTGGTCGTTGATTATATATACTATATATGTATTTATCTATATATAATAAGTATATATTTCTTAAATATACGTTGACTAGTACCCTTAACACAAGTCTAAAATGAACTTGACAAGAGGCAAGTTCAATTGGTGTAAGTGTCCTAAATATTATTATTATAAACAAATATAGACCCATTATCTCTGCCTACTCTACAAGGAAACCGTCGTAAAAATACATTTAGAAAAGTTCTCTTGTGAATATTCAAGCACTTGACCGGACCACTATCTGTCAAATAGCTTTTATTTTAAGACACAAACATATGCTCATGTCGAGTACTTGACTTTTACAAAGATAATTTCGGCGCCAATGGTTGTCTATGGTATGTGTGCCTACATATAGTCAGATAATAAAAATACATTTAGGAAATGCAAAACGGCTGTAGTCTAATGGGTAAGACTTCTGCCTTCTTATGATAAAGGTCCTAGGTTCGAATCCCGGCTCTGGCATACCAGTAAATGAATTTAAAATAGGTATGTGTTATTCATTTACGTACATAGTTTGCAGTCGCTAACGGTAAGGGTAAACATCGTGAGGAAACCTACCTGTTTCCCGAACAGGTAATAGTCAGTGCCATAGCGATAGCCATGTCGCCTTTTACAAGCACTAAGTATTACCTGTTTCGGTGAAAATGAGTTAAATATACAGTTCGATTCAATTTTTCTTCTGCGTCGATTGGTATTAGTTTCATGGCGAAATGACGATTGGATATTTTAGGTATCGATATACAATGTTTATATTTCAATTTACTACAACTATATTCAAATGGTAACCGACACATTGTCTACAAGGTTCTACCTACCCTATAAACAATACATACGTTAACATATACGAGAAGTAAAAAAAAGGTTTATTCCAAAAAGATCAAATACGGGCATAAAACCCCCGTATCCAGAGCACACGTGCCGCGTATTAAAAAGATTTGTTGGCGTCTGTTTCGATGGCGGGATTTTGTCGTAAACAAAAACTTCCGTTTGAGGTTATTTTTTTCAAATTACTCTTTTGGGAATCCGTAATTTAGTTTGTTTATTAAAATATATGGATACACGGATCGGTATTTGTACACACATACATACATACGCTTCACGACTTGTACACACTCCCTTTTTATTACGGTTAGAGGCTTGAGTGCCAATCTCCGAAATTTCGTAGGCATGTTAGGTACGGGTCACCCGAAGCCCGCGTTTCACTAAAGACAGCACCCAACGTGATAGGTAGTGAACCGTATCGTCATATACAAACACTGACTATTACCTATCCTGAGGGATAGGCAGGTTTCCTCACGATGTTTTCCCTCACCGTTAGCGACTGTAAATTATGTACGTAAATGAAAAACACACATTTAAATTTCATTCATTGGTGCAGCGTCGGGATTCAAACTTAAGACCTCCCTCATAAGAAGTCCGAGGTCTTACCCACTGGGCTACAGCCGCTCGGTATTTGGCTTTAAAGGTATGTAGACATTAGAGATAAACTTTCGCTTTACTGATGTTCGCATATAACGACGACTTGACGACCTCCGTGGCGCGATTGGTTAACCACCTGAACGCTAATCGTGAGGTCCCGATTCCCGGTGGAGGCAGAGTTAAGAACTACGCTTTTCTTCTGCTTTCCAGTCTGGTTATTGATTACATATGCTATATATGTATTTATCTATATATAATATGTATATATTTCTTGAATATACGTTGACTAGTACCCTTACTTAACACAAGTCTTAAATGAACTTACCAAGGGGCTAGTTCAATTAGTGTAATAGTGTCCTATATATTATTATGCTTACCTGTAGTCCCTTAGTCGCCTCCTAGCATTCTTTTTACGTCCCAGACTAGCAAATGACAAGCAATATAACCATAGCCATATAAACAAATCAAATTATATGTAGCCATTTTAATTCAAAGAAATAAACCATAAAATTGGTTTTTCCGAATACATTTTGTCGAATCGAAATCTATATTTTTTATATTTTATTACTACGGTAAGGAAAAGCATCGTGAGGAAACCCACGTGTTCCCCGAACATGTATTTGTTAGTGCTTGTAAATGGTGACACGGCTTCCCACCTGTCACACTGAGTACTGACTATCTGGTCAACATGTGGGTTCGAGGTGGCCATAGAATAAATACCTTCGCAATTGCGGAGATGGACACCTGCACCTTTGACTGCCCCGCAAAGAAAAATTGCAAGAAATTTTCAATATATCTACACTGAAAGTTCGATTTTATAGAGTATTTCTTTAAATTCTAATGACACTATACTAACGTTTCTATTTTTTCCTATTGAGATTTTGTATTAATATTTTGGAAGATAGAGTTGGACGGGGTATGCCGCGTAGAACTTATACAGACCAAATTTGAGTCATTTTTTTCAAAACGGTGTAGTGTGAAGAACAAAAGAGCATGTATGAGAAGGTTAATGGGTGTGAATGAAGCATGAGATATTTTACCCGATTTGTGCTTCCTATCCCTTATTTTCATTTCAAAATCACGTTGGCAGTTTTCTGCTTGAGAGAAACAACTTAGTTCTGCTCGCTTGGAGGAAAAAAAGTATTAGAGATCGCGCCACATAAGTTGGCAGACGGCAAACTTGGAACTAAATTTGACGTTTCCGCCATTGCGTGTTATTTTGTATGACAGGTAAATTCAGTAATACCAGCGTTATGTTTTTGCTCACTTTTTTTGTAATTTTTATGTTTGTTAAGGGTGATTATAATAAATTGATTTCCGGAGTTTCTTGTTAGTTCTTCTCCAAGCTAGGGTCTCCGCTGAACTAACCTCGGTAAAAAATATGTAAAAACAATGCTCAGTGCCATGTTTGAAATAAAAACATAACATAACATACGCTTCATGACTTGTGTATACACACTCCCTTTTTTATTATGGCGGGTTAGTCAGAGGCTTGTATGCCCATCTCCGAAATTTCGAAGGCATGTTAGGTATGGGTCATTCGAAGCCCGCGTATCACTAGATAGACAACGATAGGTAGTGAACCGTATCGCCGTATAAAGGCACTGACTATTATCTATCCTGCGGGATAGGCAGGTTTCCTCACGATGTTTTCCCTCACCGGTAGCGACTGTAAATTATGTACGTAAATGAATTTTCCCTAATGTTTGAAATAGTTTTTTTAATTTATACTTAGATCATTAGATAATTTTCAAAGAGAGCTTGTGATATTTATAATTTTGAATAAAAATATTTTGACTTTTGACTTTGATATATTAATTTGTTATATTTGAGTTTATAGCTCTGCAACAAAGACCGTTACAAATGAAACCTACATATAATGTATCGAGCCGTATGGCACAGTGAGTGCTAGTTTTGGCGTGTTTACTAACAACACAGAATTACGCGACTGTGGCGACGCCTCCATCTGCCACCTTATGTGGCGCGATCTCTACAAGACACATAGCCAGTAATAATAATAATGTCATACAGGGGCACGATAGGTTGCATCGAAAACTTATATAATAATATTAATATTTGGCACACTATTTCACTAATTGCACTAGCTCCTTACTAAGTACATTTAAGACTTGTGTTAAGGGTACTAGTCAACGTATATTTAACAAATATATACTTATTATACATAGTATATATAATCAACGTCCAAAAAGCGGAAGAAAAGCGTAGTTCTTAACTCATTACATGTTGATAAATACATATATAAACTAAAACAAAAAAAAAATCAACGTCCAGACTCCGCGCGATCGGTTAGACACCTGAACGCTAATCGTGAGGTCCCGATTCCCGGTGGAGGCAGAGTTAGGAACTACGCTTTTCTACTGCTTTCCAGTCTGCTCGTTGATTATATATGCTACATATGTATTTATCTATGTATAATATGTATATATTTCTTAAATATACGTTGACTAGTACCCTTAACACAAGTCTTAAATGTACTTACCAAGGGGCTAGTTCGATTGGTATAATAATGTCCAAATATTATTATATTATACATTCTTCCATTCTTAAAGGCAAATTCATTAAAATCTGTTTTTTGTATACTAGTATAGTAGATGTCAAACAAACGTTATTATTAAATACATGAATAGATAGATTTCCTCACGATGTTTTCCCTCACAATATATCATAATTATATATCTATGGTTTCTCAATAAGATTCGAATAAGTGATTATTTGTGTATGACATGAAATTATTGTCCCCCTAAATATTTTGACAGATAAATGACAGTTTATTGTCAATTAAGAAGGGGAATGTAAATGTATGTATGTGAACGTAGTGTGAAGAACAGAAGAGCATGTATAAGAAGGTTAATGGGTGTGAGTGACGCAAGAGATATAAGTTAGAATATCTAGACAAAGAAAGACAAAGGCAAACGCGTTCACAGAGGTTCAGGTTGTTCATCTAAAACTCACAGTTTGCATCTCCTGTCCTTTATGCCGGCGGCTGGTATGGTGAATGTCTGCCCTGAAGCCGCCAGCTGGCTCCGAATCTGACTCCAGGACTTTCATTAGATACGAGATGTATGAGGTGGCTAGACGTAGGGTCTTTATCTGGAACAATATACATGAATACATATGTAGCGAACAAACAAACATAAGAAATTAAGTAGTAACTAAGTCGTCGCCCGTAGCAACAACAATTGACGGTTGTTGTTAGAAAAAATAATGACAGGTAAAAATCTAAATTGTACTGAACTACTGATGGATGGTAACAAGTAAAGAACTGGTGAAATAGTGCTTGTGTTTTATTTGAAAGTCTTCCCAATACACACAACTACACATACAAAAAATACAAATGTTCAAAACGTAGTCAGGTTAGTAGTAATTCTATGGACACCTCGAACCCACGTGTTGACCAGATAGTACTTAATGTGACAGGTAAGTCATGTCGCTGTAAAAGCTCTAACTGTTACCTAGGAACATGTAGGTTTTCTCACGATGTTTTGCCTCATCGTATAATTTGATGCATTTCGTAAATGTATTTTAATTACGATATACATGATGATAAATTATCTGCAACAATATATGTACATGAATACATACATACATACTTTTATAATATCCTCAGGGGTAGTAAGTAGTAGGTAGTAAGTTTTTAGCGGCTGTAGCCCAATGGGTTAGACCTCGGACTTCTAATGAGAAAGATCATAGGTTAGAATCCCGACTCTGGCATGTACCAATGAATGAAATTTAAATATGTGTTTTTCATTTACGTACATAATTTACAATCGCCAACGATTGAGGGAAAACATTGTGGGGAAGCCTGCCCATTCCGAAGGATATATAGCCAGTGACTATATACGGCGATACCGTTCATTACCTGTCACGTTGGGTACTGTCTATCTCGTGAAACCCGGGCATCGAGTGTTCCATACATAACATGCCTTCGAAATTTCGTAGATGGGCATTCATGCCTCTAACATGAATAGTACCCTTAACACAAGTCTTTTATGAACTTACCAAGATGCTAGTTCAATTGGTGTAATAGTGCCCCAAATATTATTATCATCATATTATTATCATCATCATATTATGATGATGATAATAATATGATGATATTATGATGATGATGCCATCCAAGCCGATTTCAGCTACGGCGACAGCATCCTGCCATAGTGCCGTCCGTTTTTTTATTTTTTGAGAATCTCACAGATAATGTTATATTCATACATCCCTTCATCCCTATGTTCGACGTAATACAGTCTGTAAGCAATCGTGATCTTACTAACCCATCACCCAATAGATTACATTGAAATTCCATAGGTATCTAATAATATAATAGTAATTCGACGTAGCTCAGTTGTTTAGGGCTCGACTCTGTATCAGTAGGTACAGGGTTCAAATCCCTCTTGAGCATCTACCAATGGAAATGAAGTATAATTAATTCCTAAATACATTTTTGTAATAAAACTACATTTACAAAATGCATCGAATACTACGGTGAGGGAAAACATCGTCAGGAAACCTACTTGTTCCCCGAACAGGTAATATTTAGTTTATGTAAATGGCAATATGTGTTACCATCTGTCACATTGAGTTCTAACCATCTTATCAACACGTGGGTTTGAAGCGGTCATTCGCAATTGCGTAGCTGGAAATCTGAACCTTTGACTAATTAATAGTCACATACTTTTTGTCTTAAATGAACTAACCAAGGAGCTATTTCATTATGTGTAATATTCTTTATGAATATACATAAAACACTCTATATTAACATACCTTAGACAACTTAGTATCGGCCGGCACATTGGGTATACAATCTCTTAAATCAGAGAAAGCAGTATTGATACTCTGCGTCCTTCTTCGTTCCTTCTTGTTGGCTGTGTTTCTTCTCTTTACTACTCTTACGAAGGGCTGGGGCCTATCGTAGGGGCGCAGGACTTGGCTTTGTGGGTCAAGGTCTAATCCTGGGGAAGAAGATAATGTTTTACAACTATAAAAAAAATTCTAACCAAAATACACACACAAGGATAATAAAAAATCAAACTCATGTTTTAATTTACAAAAACATGAGAATGGAATGGGAAATAAATGGGGAATGCTATTAGTGTCTTGGGAACCCTACCACCCTCTGACAGCGATGATTATAAAGATATTTTCTATGTAATTTAATTTTTATTTCTACTTTAAGTTTATAGTTTTAATTCCTTCTTGTATTGTATATAATAAATTAAATAACTAATAAAAATTAACAAGAGATGTATCGCGTATATTCTATAAACAAAATATCGTAGTAGTTAGTGCAGTGTTTAGAAGTGATTTAAGAAGCATTGAAATGAGGGTATGTGAATGTGACTCATTTCGATGGAGGCGTAGACATGTTGTTCGCACGTCAGTTGACCCGTGATTGGCCATTGCAACATGGCCGAAACGTAATGCAAAGGTAATATTTTGTTTCTAAAATACACACGATAAGTCTCGTTTACTCGTACTTGTGACATGATTAAAAATAGCGTGTCTCAAATGTTTTCTTTCATATAAGATAAGTACAGTACAATCATTGAAAGTCAAAACATTTGCCTGACACTGGTTGTCTCTTAGCATTGAAACTCTACCGTTGGTTCGGAAGCCCTGGCTCGGAGAAGAACCTACAAGAAACTCCGGCTTTCAGGATTTCTTGCCCAGTGCCAGTTACAAAACAAAATTATAAAGAAACATAATTATATGTGATTATATGTTATATTAAATAACCCAATAAATTCTTATATGGCTCGTGTAGCCCATTGACAAGAAAAACGGTTACACCCTTTTGCTTTTTACAGCTTGGTTTGTTACGATTGTTGGACGTTACCAAAAATCAAAATACAAATCCGGAAATCTATTTGAAACTATCTATTTTTCATAATCACGTGCTACCTAGCTGCCGTTCTTCCCAGCATGTTTTAAGAGGTGACTAAGGGACTAAGCTAACAACCTCTCACCAATGTTTCATTATGGCATCGCATCCCCGATATGCACGCTAAAGAGTGACCTAGGAGATGTTATATTTCCAAGGTTCTGTCCATCCCGAAAGGGATTAAAGGACGCGAATGAATGAAACAGTCTTGTAGCCGACATAAATCATATTACATACATACACATCACGCCTCATTCCCTGTAGAGGGGTAGGCAGAGATCACGTATCCCCATTAGTCCCGATCCTGATAGACCACTTTCGCTTCATAGACATTCATACATCTTCTCATACACTCTCGGCGGTTATAGGTACTCCTAACGTCACCTTTTTTCAATAAAGCGTCTATCTGACTGTTATATGTCTTATTAGGCAGGCCCCTACGTAACCGCTCTTCCATTTCACTCATATATATTCCTTTTGTCAATCATATAAATCATATTAATCATCTTAAACATACCTATTGGGGTTAGGATATCATTGATACAGAATATTGATGAAAGGTATATAGTCCATCGCCCAAAAGATCCTTAACAATTGATTTCATACTTGCCTCTCTCGACATGCCAGGAAGAACGGCAGCTAGTTAGCATTCTTTTTACGTCATAGACTAGCATGGGACTAGAAATACATACCTGTGGTATTTTGGGGGTATATGTAATGCATGTTGGCTGTGTGATAGTTGTCGTAAGGCTCGTTGCCAATAATATGTCCTTCATCATAACCTAAACAAAAGAAAGAAATAAATGATTATATTTATATGAATGAGTATTTAGTAAGTAAGTGCCTATATACGGCGATACGGTTCACTACCTATCACGTTGGGTGCTGTCTAATTAGTGAAACGCGGGCTTCGAATGACCCATACCTAACATGCCTGAAATTTCGGAGATGGGCACTCAAGCCTCTGACTACCCCGCCATAATAAAAAGGGAGTGTGTATACACAAGTCGTGAAACGTATGTATGTTAGTAAGTCAAAGTCAAAAGATAAACGCGTTCACGATCATTAACCCTTGGGTAGTCAGAGGTTGAGGTGTCCATCTCTGCAATTGCGTTGGTAATTCTATGGCCACCTCGAACCCACATGTTGACCAGATAGACTCACCGTAGCCGGTACATTTCGTTCATTATTTATTTTACGACAAGGTGGAATTAAGGCTTCCTCATCATCATCAGCCTGTATCAATCCACTGTTGGACATAGGCCTCCCCCAAATGACGCCACTTCTCCCTGTCAGTGGCCGTTCGCATCCATTCGGTGCCGGCCAACCTGCGCAGGTCGTCTTCCCACCTTGCCGGGGGGCGCTCCACACTACGTTTAATTCTATGTAGCATTTTATTTACATACACGTACCCACGCCTCTAAGTCTCCAACGGGAAAGGCTGTGACTAGATCGCCACCTGGAACGGGTGACAAATCTCTCTTGCTTCACTCACACCCATTAACCTTCTCATACATGCTTTTCTGTTCTTCACGCTACACCCGCCTTGAGAAGACTATCTCCAATTTGATCTGTATAAGTTCTACGCCTACCCCGTCCAACTCCACCTTGAACTTTAACTTTATAGATTCCTTTTGTTACCCTCCTTTCATCCATCCACTCCATGTGCCAAACCACCTTACTATCAATTAATCAGGCTATGTCAGTCCACTGCTGGATGTAGGCCTTCCCAAGGGTACATAAACACGATCACTCGTGGCCCTCAGCCAACCACTACCAGCGACCTTCAGGTCATCAGTCCACCTAGCAGGGGGCATCCTACACTACGTTTACCGTTATACCTTTCTTAATTATCGTCTCTACATATTTTCTCTTACCACAACGTTCACGAATCAATCTATTCCGTACCCTATCACACAATCTAATGAGAGGTCTACGTTCTATAGTACATATACATACGCTTCACGACTTGTGTATACACACTCCCTTTTTTATTGTGACTTGGTAGTCAAAGTATTGAGTGACCATTTTCGATATTTCGAAGGCATGTTAGGTATGGGTCACTCAAAGCCCGCGTATCACTAGATAGACAGCACCCAACGTTATAGGTAGTGAACTTATAGCGCTGTATATAGGCTATTACCTATTCCGAGGGACAGTGTTTTTCATTTATGTACGTAAATGAAAAACACATGTTTAAACTTCATTCATTCTACATGCCAGAGATTCGAACCTAGGACCTCTAATAAGAAGTCAGAGGTCTTACCCACTGGGCTACAATCACCACTACGTTACTTACCATAATTTCTTCCTATAAAATGCGGATTGCTATAGTCTTGAATTTCATAATCTTGCGGACTAGCCCAGTACATCGCATCTACTGGAGAGCCTACAAAACATGAATTTGTTAATGAAATTAACCTATAAATCATAATAAAGCACTTATTTACAACCACAAAAACATACACTATACAAAAAGTTTACAAATCAACGTTACAAACTACGAGGTATTCAGGGTTCAGGTTTTCCATCTCCGCAATTACGAAGGTAGTAATTCTATGGATACCTCGAACCCACGTGTTGATAGTCAGTACTCAATGTGACAGGTGGTAAGCAATGTCGCAATTTACAAGCACTAACTATTACCTAGGAACAGGTAGGTTTCCTCACGATGTTTTCCCTCATCGTATCATTCGATGCATTTCGTAAATACTCCCTTAATTGACTTTCACAAATTCAGATTCCAAGTTGCACAATTGTTTTGGAATGTTCACTAAATCCTAGCAAATTTTCAAAGAGATTGACGAAGTGGCCCTCAATCCTCACACACACGTTTTTTATTACAAAAATTACATAGAAATTCATTAAACTTCATTTGTATTGGTACATGCTCAAGTGGGTTTTGAATCCTATACCTACTGATACAGAGCCAAGCCCCAAACAACTGAGCTACGTCGAATTTTACTTATACATTAATGAACTTAACCTATAAATAATAATAATAATAATAAAGCACTTATTTACAGCCACAAAAACATACATGCAAAAAGTTTACAAATCAAACTTACAAACTAGGGAGTATAACTTGTGCATTTTATTGTCGCAGAAAAAGAGTTCCAACTCAGCTGGATATGTAGTTGTAAATAAGTATTTTTGTTCTCTTTAAGGCGGACTTAACAGGCATAGTTAAATAATAAACATTACAGTGAGGGAAACATCGTGAGGAAACCTACTTGTTCCCCGAACGGGTTAGTGCTTGTAAATGGCGATATGGCTTGCCACCCGTCACATTAAATACTGACTATCTCATCAACACGTGGTTTTTTGGGGGCCATAGAATTACTACCTTCGCAATTGCAGATATGGACACCTGAACCTCTGACTACCTCGCAAAGGTTAATGGTCGTGAACGCGTTTATCTTTTGTAAATAATAAACAGAGATGCATCATTTTGATATGTTGCCAAATACATATATGTATATGATTTTGTATGCCATAACATAGTAATCTTAGTATAAGCTATACACACACATGATATCAAATTTCATTTATCTATTTCAATAGTTTTCTTCAAAACATAAACCTTGCTCTCCAGTGGTTCCGACATAAGACCAGCGTTGCTTTGCTATCAAACGCAACATACCCAGCTGAGTTGGAACCATTTTGCTGCGACAATAACATGCACAAGCTATACCCCCTAATTTGAAAGTTTTAATTGTAAACGTTTTGTTTTGTGTATTTTTTTGTGGCTGTAAATAAATGCTTTATAATACAAAAACATTGTGGCTGTAAATAAACGCTTTTTACTACTATTAAAATAATGTACTTTCAGAATATATATACATCAGCTTAATCGAATATCTAAAAAATTTAATCAATCAACTTTTATTTTATGTTGGTTTACTTCAAATCAAATCGAATGTTTATTAATTTTATTGTGATACTACTCATACAGTCAATAAAGTGAGTATAAATCGCGATGTGCAACTGGATTAAGGGGAAATTTTTCAAATGTTGGACAATCGAAATGAAACTCACAGGGCATTAGTAAATCCTTTAGCATTTATTCTCAAATTTCTTAAACTTGAAACAAAACAAAACAACAAAACACTTGGGCCCTCAATCCAGATGCACACCAAATCGCGAGTGTTTTAACATAACTAAAATAATTTCACCTGACTGCCATCTGAATAATTTGATATAATATTTAAACGTCTATTAATAAAATGAAAGTCACTATTAAATTTGTCTTTTATTCACGTTACAAATAAATTCAAATCCCTTATTTCTTTCGGAGTGGACAAAATCTCGGAGACACGATAATATCTCCTAGGTCACGTTTTACCATGATGCATTCGATGGGGTTGCGATGTTATTTGGAACGTTGGTGACAGGTTGCTAGCTCATCACCCTATTGATCCCATTTACCCTCGTCCCTTAGTCACCTCCTACGACATGCCGGGAAGAACGGCAGCTAGCTAGCATAGATTTTTGCGTCCCAGCTAGCACGGGGGGTCACATTACGAAAATGTAACCATTGATTTTTTCCAATGCAGCATGTTACTTTGTAAACTATATTTATATCTTTTATTGACCGGAATCACTTACCATCTTGAGTATGGCTGCTGGAATAATAAGCTGGTTCATATCTCTCGAAGATCTCGTCTGTTGGTGACATCGAACCATAACTTGACATGTCGACCTGCAAATTAAACATACATATACTCGTGTTTTTATGACGCCACTTCTCCCTGTCAGTGGCCGTTCGCATCCATTCGATGTCGGCCAACCTGCGCAGGTCGTCTTCCCACCTTGCCGGGGGGCGCCCCACACTACGTTTACTGAGACGCGGTCTCCACTCATACAGGCTGATGATGATATTCTTATGTTCCTTTATAATTTAGGGGTATATAAAACCTAAAAACATATACGTAATGCAAAGAATTGTACGGTGTGCGAAAACATCGTGAGGAAATCTACCTGTTTGCCGAACAGGTAATACGAGTAGTTAGTGCTTGTAAATAGCGACTTTGCTTACCACCTTTCACATTAAGTACTGACTTGGTCTACACGTGGGTTCGAGGTGTCCATAGAATTTCTACCTTCGCAATTGCGGAGATGGAATCTCTGACTACCGCAAGGGTTAATGGTCGAGAACGCATTTGTCTTTTTTTGTCTAGATTAAACCTAGGAGACCCAACATAGATTTTTCATTGTTTACATATACAGGGTTATTTGAAAAACATCAACAACCTCGCACGACTAGATAGCTAAAATCATAAACAACAACATTTGTTCTACGAGTTTTATCATAACTCAATACATTAATTAATAATGATTTTTCAAGCGCATAGAGTTAAGAACATTCAAACGTAAAATTAAATTGATATTTATTTTTGTATGAAAGTAAAATGTGTCAAATTATCAAAAGTCGTAGAACAAATGTTGTTGTTCACGATGATAGCTACCTGGTCTTGCGAGGTTGTTGATGTTTTACAAATAACCCTGTATAGAGTATTAATGTGGTTGTCATAGCATTTATATGCAATATTTGTGTAGAGTTGCTGGTTTATTGTCCTACGAAAAGCCGAGAAGAAACACAGCTGTTATAATTGACGATCGGGATTAGCCCGGGGAATAAAAACCGTACCTAATTAGGTAATAGGTAATTAGGTAGATTCCTGCCGAGCTGGATGCCATTTGGGATCTCAACGGCGCACTTTATGTGACTGACATTAAATTGTTTTTTTTTTCTTTTAAATTATTTATTGAGCCATTCACCACTAAGGTTATGTCGGCTGAAGTACATACACTGATGCCATGGCGTTTGCACTTGTTATTCCGTCGCCATGGTTACACCAACGCCGCCAGCCGCTACAACCGAAGAAAAACGAAATCGAAGCTCCAATTCTTCTCTTCCTTGTTCTTCGGTTCGTTCCAGTTGAGGTTCCAAATCTTATCCCAAAGCGAACGTATTTAGCCAGTTTGGCATCACAATTGACTAAATAATCAGCCGAAAATAATTATTTGTATTTTCAACTTTCACTGAGCTGCTGACTTTGTTGACGAACCATAGACGACTAGTCATTAATATAATTTTGTCAAATGTGGAATCTCAATAAAGGAATATTATTAATTAAACATGATATTAAAAGTTCTTCTCTATTGTGGAGTTAATTATACGTATACATTCCCGTCCTTGAATACATTTCGGGCGGACAGAACTTCGAAGATAACTCGTAAGTCACGTTTTAGCATAAATATTGGGGTTTCATATGGACGACCTCCGTGGCGCGATCGGTTAGCCGCCTGAACGCTAATCGTGAGGTCCCGGGTTCGATTCCCGGTGGAGGCAGAGTTCAGAACTACGCTTTTCTTCTGCTTTCCAGTCTGGTCGTTGATTATATATATGCTATATACGTATTTATCTATGTATAAAAAGTATATATTTCTTAAATATATGTACGTTGACTAGTACTCTTAACACAAGTCTTAAAACCAATAATAGTGTGAAGGCATCATGTACGGTTTATAAGAATTCAGTCGTTCTGTCCACCCCAAAAGGGATTATAGAACGTTAATGTATATGTATGTATGTTTTTAAGGAATCTTTTCTTCATAGTTTTGTATCATGTGGTGGACACATTAGTCCGAAGAAAAACATAAAAATTACGTCTAACGTAAACATTGAACGCAATAAAATACAATATGGAATACACGTGTGTTTCTAATAGAACTCGTTTCCTGGCATTGTAAGAGGCGACTAAGGGACTAGGAGTTAATAGAATCTATTGGGCGATGGTCTAGCAACCTGTCAGTAATGTTCCATATAATATATAATAATAATATTGTAAGACGTTAATACACTAATTGAACTAGCCCCTTGCTAAGTGCATCTAAGAATTGTGTTAAGGGTACTAGGCAACGTATATTTAAGAAATATATACTCATTATATATAGATAAATACATATATAGCATATATAAATCAATGACCAGACTGGAAAGCAAAAGAAAAGCGTAGTTCTTAACTCTGTCTCCACCGGGAATCTTTGGGACCCCACGATTAGCGTTCAGGTGGTTAACCAATCGCGCCACGGAGGCCGTCAAATGATGTCGTGAAATGATGAATGATGGCATTGGTATAGAAAATTAGAGTCAGGTTGCTAGTCTATCGCCCTAAAGATTTAATTGGTCTTTAGTGCCGTAGTCGCATAACATACATACATAACATACGCTTCACGACTTGTGTATACACACTCCCTATTTTATTATGGAGGGGTAGTCAGAGGCTTGAGTGCTTATCTCCGAAATTTCGAAGGCATGTTAGACTAGATAGACAGCACCCAACGTGATAGGTAGTGAACCGTATCGCCGTATATAGGAACTGACTATTACCTATCCTGAGGGACAGGCAGGTTTCCTCACGATGTTTTCCCTCACCGTTAGCGACTGTAAATTATGTACGGAAATGAAAAACACATATTTAAATGCCATAATCGCCTTCTACGATATTTCGAAATGTTAGACAGCTATAATATTACGTCCCAGAATAGGAAAGGACAAAAGACAGGTATAATATTATATTTGTATCTAAAATTGGATGTTTTGATTCAGGTACCTCAGAATTAGAGGGTTCAAGATACAAATCCAACCAAACTAAGGAATGACAAAAAAAGACAATCACGTTCGCGACCATTAAACCTTGCGGGGTAGTCACAGGTTAAGGTGTTTATCTCCGCAATTGCGAAGTTAGTAGTAATTCTAAGGCTACCTCGAACCCACGTGTTGACCAAGTCAGTTCTCAATGTGACAGGTGGTAAGCCATGTCGCCATTTACAAGCACAAACTATTACCTATTCGGAGAATAAGTAGGTTTTCTCAATTTTACAAGATATAGGATATATAGATTTATATTAATATGATTTCCTTACCTATATAGTTAAGTATTCTGTGTATCCAAATTTATACTGGATTATATTACTTCAAACATTATATATCAAACCTAAAACGGGAATAAATTACGCACTTTTCACTATTTATATTCAATATAGAGTCTTCACTAAGCTTTTGTATTAATTTAACAACATAACATACGCTTCACGACCTGTGTATACACACTCCCTTTTTTATTATGGCGGGGTAGTCAGAGGCTTGAATGCCCATCAAACAAATAACAAATATGACACTAATATAACTGTAACACTATATGTAGTATATAATTAAACAAAAGTTACCAACTTTTCAAATCAATTCAAACCACTTATACACTCGACAAATACATATATACTTTTCTAACTTTGTTTTTTATTTATATTTTTATTTAGAACACAAAACCTTTTCGCTAAGTATATTATATCGATTCTTTTACAACTATATCGGGACCCGTATGTCACAAGAGTAGGAATATACTAAACGTCATTTCTATGCTATTGGTTACATTTTGAAGCCCCGCCCTAAATTAGGCGCCGCCCTGAATGTTCGTTGGGCGGAGTTTTAAAAAGCTATATGATATGTAGGGATCGTATTAAAATATTGTCTGTGGTTAGAAGTGTATCTATAAATGTATTATAATACCTACTGTAGATAGACACGTGTTGAACAGAATGATGTCTTAATGATGATTTAATTAATGAATTAGATGTCTTAATAAGACGTGTGATGATCAAATAGACGAAATATTGAAAGAAACAGAAAAAAATTAACGTACATCTAATTCTCTAATATACTACAAAAATATAGATTCACACAGAACAAAGGTTAGGTTAGATATACGATTGTTTTATTTGGGTGTGCAATTCAGTATTTTTGAAGAGTGATTTCGTATTTTTCGATGTTCGTTTAAAACTACTTGAAAAGGTGACGTTAGAAGCATATAAATTTCTTAAAATAAAAGAACGACAAACGTCGTCTATGGTGCGTCAACAAAGTCAGCAGCTCAGTGAAAGTTGAAAATACAAATAACACACACCTACAAAAATTTACTTTTTGAAATTTTCCCGGGTTTTTTTTTTATTTTCCTACATATTTGGATACCCTCAATTCAAATCTACTGCTCGTTTCTCTCTATCAGCTTTAGTTTTAGTTGTACAGCTTTTGTATTTTTTTGCGCGGGTAGGCGCATATTTACGAGTTTAACATAATATCGGTAACAGATAAGTTATAATTAACGTGATGTCTACATCAAGGAGGAGTTGTGTGAATAATCCAGAGTGTTTTTGTTACATTTGCGGTGAATATGTGTTTAAAGTTTTTACAAAAACCTTGTCAGACTTCGTGAAAACCGCTTATTATGACTACTTTAAAGTGCAAGTGTGTAACTTGGATAAGCCTTGGGTGCCTAAAACTGTGTGCCAAAATTGTGTGGTTAGTTTACGACAATGGACAAGTGGAAAGAGAAGAGTTTTGAAGTTTAAAACCCCGATGATCTGGCGAGAACCTAAAAATCACCATGATGATTGTTATTTTTGTCTAGTTGATATAAATGGCATTAATTCAAATAACCGAAATAAATGGGTTTATCCTAATTTACCATCTGCCGAGCGACCAACATTGCTTTGTAGCCTAGTTCATGAAACTGTACCTCAAGTTTTACCGTCAACATCAAAAGCAGATCCTATTGAAGTCGAACATGGAGACGTTATAGAAAAATGTAAGTCAAATGACCCTGATTTTATACCCGAAGCCTCGACCAAAGAATTTTTTGACCAAAATGAGTTGAATGATTTGATAAGGGACCTTTGTTTGACTAAAGAACAATCTGAACTTCTCGCTTCAAGGCTCAAAGAGAAAAAACTACTTGCACCTCATACTAAAATCACCATTTATCGCACGCGTGAACAAGGGATAGAAACCACCATTGGACACAAAAAGAATGGCCTACTAGAGAGCAGTTAGTCCTTGGCAAACACAATATAATACATTCTCCTCTGGTCAATAGAGATCGTATTATTTTGCCACCTTTACATACAAAGCAGTTTGTGAAGCCGCTTGATAAAAACGGTGACTGTTTCAAGTATATTCAGCTCATAAGTTTCAGTGTTTAAGTACAGAAAAATTAAAAGCTGGAATATTTGATGGTCCTCCAATAAGACTATTGGTTAATGATGAGAATTTTATTACAACAATGAATGATACCGAGTCCAATGCGTGGAAAGCATTTGTATCAGTAATGAAAAACTTTCTTGGCAATATTAAAGCTTCTAACTACCAACACTTAGTCCAACATATGCTTACTTGTTTTAGATATCTTGGCTGCAACATGAGCATCAAGCTCCATTATTTGAACTCACATTTAGACCATTTTCCTGAAAATCTTGGCCACTTTAGTGATGAACAGGGAGAGAGGTTTCATCAAGAGATATCTGTCATGGAGGAACGATATAAGGGTAGATGGGATGTTTATATGATGGCAAATTATTGCTGGAGTTTGAAAAGAGACATACCTAGAGCATTGCATTCAAGAAAATCATTGAAGAGATCATTTTTAACTGCTTTTAAAGACGAATTTTAAATGTTTGGTAAGTTTTTTTGTGTTTTTTCTACCAAATTACGCATATTCCATATCTAAAAAACTAAAGCTGATAGAGAAAAACTGTTTTCATTTTCAGAGTTAGGGGGCCAAATATGTACAGAAAAGCTGTTTATTCTTCTGGAAAAAAAATCTTGTAAGTGTGTGTAATTATTTTCGGCTGAATATTTAGTCAATTGTGATGCCAAACTGGCTTAATATGTTCGCTTTGGGATAAGATTTGGATCATCAACTGGAACGAACCGAAGAACAAGGAAGAGAAGAATTGGGGCTTCGGTTACGTTTTTCTTCCATGGCGATGGAATAACAAGAAGTTCAAACGCCGTGGCATCAGTGTTTGTACTTCAGCCGATATAACCTTATTGGTGAATGGCTTAATAAAGAATATAAAAAAGGGTTAGGTTTGATATTACGATTGTTTTATTTGGGTGTGCAATTCAGTATTTTTGAAGAGTGATTTCGTATTTTTTGATGTTTGTTTAAAACTACTTGAAGGGGTGACGTTAGAAGCATATAACTTTCTGAAAATAAAAGAACGACAAAAGAAAATAAAGTATAAGCTGCCAAAACAGATACATGTGGACAGTTTAGGTACAATATCAGTTCAGTAGAGTTACAATAGCATGTTAGTAGATTGACACTACGGTCCTACTCCATTATTAGAATGCGCAGATGGTCACAGAAAACTGACTACCGCACAAGAAATCATAGTCTTGCAAGTATTTGTTTTGGTTTCGTCATTCTTCTCAAGGCGGGTGTACGTAGTGAAGTAAGTAAGAGCATGTATGAGAAGAAATATGCATCGTCAGTCTGCCCGTGACCATGGCTGCTGCAACGTAACCGAAACGTCGGGTTAATAAAGGTATTTTTATTATATAAAAACTTACGCGATAAGGGAGATTTGGCACCCGGTCCAGGTGGCAATCGATAAAAATTGACTCTTAAGATTATATTCCTATAATGTCTTTTGGGGTGGACAGAACATGGGAGACTTATCTCGTTGCTCTCGAATTGCAATGATACTAGTATAGAATACTGATGACAGGCTGTTAGCCCATTACTCAATACTATACATTTGTCTTTAGTAGCTTAGTCTCCTACTACATGCCGGTAAGAACGGCAGCTAGTTAGCATTCTTTTTACGTCCCAGCTAACACGAGTTTAATTATGCGTGAACATGTATTTATCAAAAGTGTTGGTAAATGGCGACACGGCTTACCTGTTACATTGAGTACTGACTATCTGGCCTACACGTGAGTTCGAGGTGGCCATAAAAGTACAACCTCCGCGATTGCGGAGATAGAAACCAGAACCTGTGACTACCTCGCATGGGTTAATGGTCGTGAACGCGTTTGTCTTTTTTATGTATTTATCATTATGACATCGATCACCGAAGTTAAGCAACGGAGGCGTAGGTATTATATAGATGGGTAACCATCTTGAATATCTATATGCTGTTGTTTACGGCGAGGGATAATATCGTGAGGAAACCTATTTCTCCATATAGGCAATAGTCAGTATCTATATACGGCGACATGGTTTACCACCTGTCACGTTGGATACTGATTATCAGGTAACAAGTGGGTTTCGAGTGGCCAAATATCATCACAATGCTCAGTTGATGGTGGACACTCGACCTCTGACCACCCCTATAGCGTAAGATGGTCGTGAATGCTTCATACATACATATAAATTCATGTTCTTTAATCTCTCGGGTTGGACCACGAACTAAATATAAAGAGGACCCGGCGTAAGGAGCGGTCCCCGTTACGCGGTGCGGAGTCCAAATGGCGTGTTTTAATTGGTGCGGAGTCTAAAATTGTGTAGTAGAAAAAATATACCTAATTTGATTGGCCGATGCCGTGTTTTAATTGGTTGTAATATCGCCCCTCCATCCCGCGTACCTGGTTTCACCCCGCGTAATGCCACGCTAGTTTCCATACAAATATTGCGTAAGGCCCACTCCTCTTATTAATTACTCCATGGGTTGGACAAAACCTCAAAGACATGAAAACATTTCCTTGGTTAATTATCAGCTTGAATATTGGGGTTAATAATATTGATTTCATAAGGAACATTGGTGACAGGTAGCTAGACCATCGCCCAATAGATTCACTTGGCCCCTGGCAACTTAATCGCGTCCTATGACATTAGTAAGATCGGCAGCTAATTAGAATTCTTTTTAAGTCCCATGGTACATGGATATTGGAATGAATAGTGTTTCAAGGAACATCAGATAATACAAAAATGCACTCCTAAAATACCTACTGAATTGTATGATTAATAACTAACGGGACTTATCGCGTAACTTTTAATAATAAAGTTACCCTTATTATTAACCCCGCGTTTCGGCTACGCTGCAGCCATGGTCACGGGCAGACTACTGATATATTATTATATAAATACTTACGCGTTAGTTATTAATCATGAGTATAAATCGCGAATCTCTTAAAACTGAATTGTACACCAAAATAATAATGTCCTAACCCAAACCTAACCTTTGGTGTACGTTTAGCTATATTTTGGTGTACATTTCAGTATTCTACGGTGAGGGAAAACATGGTGAGGAAACCTATCTGTTCCCCGAACAGGTAATAGTTAGTGCTTGTAAATGGTGACATGACTTACCATCTGTCACATTGAGTACTGACTACTGACTATCTGATCAACACGTGGGTTCGATGTGGCCATAGAATTACTATCTTCGCAATTGCGGAGATGGACACCTGAATCTCTGACTATCCTGCAAGGGTTAATGGTCATGAACGCCTTTTTAATTGCAGTATTTTAAATATATATGTATTATTATTATATTTTCTTTTTGGAATGCATAATAAAACACAATTTAATTATAGTGAGTAAGACCCACATGATTTTATTGTTTTAAATAAGTACAGTATGAATTTTATTTATATACAACAAATTAACATGATTTTTACGCAGTATACATGTTACCGGCTAAACCCGATTTCAGGACAAACTAGGCCTAGGCTAAACTAGTTCTTCCTACAAGCGCTAGGATTAATTAGTAAGGTTAGGTAAGGTTAGTAGGAAAAACTAGTTTGTCCTAAAATCGGGTTTGGTTGGTAACATACATAATATATTACAAGATCACATAAAATATGTTTCGATTTTAAAATTTTATTCATAATCTGAATCAATTTCCTGCATTCAATTCAATGGTAAAGAAAATCAATTAGTTGAATTATCAATGTCATGTTCTTTAAAATTGAATGGATATTTTTAATGTATTGTGAGTAAAACTTTTTACGTTTCACAAATAATAACGTATTTATAAATAACAGGATTTACGTAAAGAAATTCGGAATAATCAATTAGTAAAGTTAAGTTTAGTTTCAAATGTGTTTATTTACATATAAATAGAAATAAACACATCTAAACTATATACATACATACATTAATATAATAGTTTGTTTTAATATAATTCAATTTTCTAAAACTTTTATAGCCCTAAAATGGAAATTATTATAAGTAGCGACATCTAGTGAATGCCTAGTGAAAAGCGAAACGAATTAGTTCACATGTGATTACACAGATGTCAGTGTTAAACAAAAAATAGATTTCAATTCTAACTACATTTTACAATATAACTCTGTTCCTATATAATATTTACATACGACTAGTTATTATATGTTTCACATGATTATCATTAATTACATAGCTTCTAACACAACAAAAGCTTCACAATTTGTGTATACACACTCCCTTTTTTTGACTGTTCTCTGAAATTTCGAAGGCATGTTAGGTATGAGCCACTCAAAGCCCGCGTGTCACTAGATAGACAGCACCCAACGTGATAGGTAGTGAACCGTATCGCCGTAACCAGGCACTGACTCACCAAAGGTCACTTTTCAGCATGAATAGGATACCCATGGCCCATCGTTTCCATTCACCCTATTCTCTTAGTTGCCTCCTACGACATATCGGGAAGAACGGCAGCTAGTTAGCATTATTTTCTAGGTTCAAAATAGATTAAGTTGTGAGCACTACTCGCAGTTAAAATGCCTCTAATATATTCGAAACAAAAATGCTTGAACAGTTTGTGCGTACAAAACACACCATAAACATTATTTAAATAACTATTAATTAAAAAAGCATAAATGATGGAGAGCTCTCAATAACAGCCAATTATTAATAAATAATAATATTAAACAAAATAATTAATTTAGGTCACAATCTTCAATATTCATATAAAGCCTAATTTATAACTTAACACCTAAGTTTTTAAAACGTAAACTACCGCCATCTGCGCCTTACTTGTGGAATTAAGTTGTCAATTTCAAATTCACTGCCCTTTTTGTTAAAACAAACTACCTACATTTTCATATCACACTCAAATTATTTAATTTTGGTAACTATTCACATATGTATTTAAAAATATAGAATATTGTACAAATTGTACATTAATTTGTGATATATGTACTTATATTGAAATAAAAGACATAAACAATAGCAGTAAATACGTATTATAAACAAGAACTAAAACATTTACACTATTTTTTTAATAAAATATAAAATTACTTAACGTGCTATTCTGTACATAAACATAAGATAAAAGTAGAGACAAAAAATAAGTAAAAAAATAGCTAGTCTACAAAATGCTCATATAAATGAAACATAAAGCTTATGTATGGTATAAATTGTGCGTAAATGTTTATATAGATACAAAGCACGTATATATCTATTGTATTCTTATTATATATGTATTTTTCAATATATAACTTGACTATTCAATTTACAGTCACTATATTAAAATAAATGTCAATTGTCACTGTGACAGAACAAGCGGATAGTCACTAAATAACATAACATACGCTTCCCTCGCCGTTAGCGACTGTAAATTATGTACGTAAATGAAAAACACATTTAAATTTCATTCATTGGTACATGCCAGAGTCGGGATTCGAACCTAGGACCTTTCTCATAAGAACTCCGTGGTCTTACCAACTGGGCTACGCAATTCACTAAATAATACGTTTATTACATAACAGATGGCGTTATATCACAAAAATTATAAATGGCATTCCTTAGAATGTATAACAAGTATTTATATAACAGTAATTGATTGAATGTGTGATTGTTTTTATAAAATGATAGACTTGCCATATGATTAATTATTACTGGTATTTTAAACAATGATAACTTTACATACTTAAATGATATCTTATACCTTTCATTGCATCAAGGTTTCCATTATATTTTAATGTGTAATGTTTATATGCAGTGAAACAAGTGTTTTCTTTCTGTTTCATTGACAACGTTTGATGAACAATGAAAATTTAAGAATGTAAAAAGTTAAGAATGATAAAAGAAATAATATTTTCTTATTATCTTATTCTATATAGCTGCTCAAAATGATATTGTAAAATATTATTATTGCTTGATATTGCAATCTATCTACAGACAAATCTAAATCGGGTCTATATAAAGCAAATAATATGTATATATTTATGTAATGTTACATATTCAAATAGCGACAAAATTTAAATATAAACTATACATATGTATATTTATACGTTAAATACATACATATAACACCTGATTGCCTGTAGAGGGGTAAGCAAAGATCACAGATCCCCATTTATCCTACTGACAGACCACTTTCGCTTCATTGACACTAATACACCTCCTCATACATACTCGTATAAACGTTAAACTATTGAGTTAATATTTCTATAATGGTATTTTTATGATAAGAATAAAACAAAAATATTCTATATTATATGTGCGTGTATACATTTTGTCATGAAATACATACATACACATCACGCCTGTTTCCCTACAGAGGTGTATACCTATCACGGATCCCCATTTGTCCCGATCCTGACACACTTTCGCTTCATTGACACTCATACACCTTGACACTCGGCGGTTATAGGTACTTCTAACGTCACCCTTTTTCAATATGGCGTCTATCTGATATACGGTGACTTTTGTATTATTGTCAAAATTTATTTCACATGATTACTTACTATATTAGTACGTAAGACTTACTATATTATATAACATATGTTATTCGATACTATATATATTTACTAATAGCATTTATATATATAGCTATGTATATATTGATTCAATTGCTATAAAATAAGATAATTTAACAATGATTGAAAAAGCCCTGATGTTAACAAGATCAAAATAAACAATGGTGAAAAATGTATTCACAAATGCACATTATAACGTATTAAATACAATATAACATACATATATTCAAGCCTCTACGTACCTAATAGGATAGGCAGAGACTATTAGGCCACCTGGAACGGGTGACAAATCTCTTGCTTCACTCACAATCATTAACCTTCTTACATGCTCTTCTGTTCTTCACTACGTACAACCTTGAAAACTTAAAAGAATAAGAATACATCACAATCAAATACTTAAATGAATGAATCGAATTAATTTCATTTAAGTAGTATACACCTACATATTATCTTATTCACAAATAACTTTATCATCCATATTAATTTCATTTCTTCTTATCTTTAAGGACATTATCAATCAATCACATATACATATACGTGATATAGGCATTATAATTACTAATCAAACAAATGTCAATGTTATAGTTTGACATACGTCAGTGTAACTGCCAAAGACATTGCTTGACATTACAAACGTCCGGCAATCTGTTAAAATTCGAATGATTTATACGTTGGAAGGATTATAAAAGTAATACTTCGCTGTTTTGTCTTGTGACTTTTGTCATTTTCATACAGAACTCGTGATCTCTGCAAGATAAATAGAAAAAATTAAGTTACATACATACTTACACATTCGCGTTTCAGTAAACGTAGTGTGGGGCGCCCCCCAGCAAGGTGGGAAGACGACCTGCGCAGGTTGGCCGGCATCGAATGGATGCGAACGGCCACTGATAGGGAGAAGTAGCGTCATTTGGGGGAGGCCTATGTCCAAACAGACAGTCTGGGCGTTGATTATATATGCTATATGTGTATTTTTTTTATATATAATATGTATATATTTCTTAAATATACGTTGACTAGTACCCTTAACAAGTCTTAAATGTACTTACCAAGGGGCTAGTTCAATTGGTGTAATAACTCACCTCTTATCACCCCAGCCGCCATTTCCAGTTTTCATTTTCTTCAGTTTCCTTTTAGAGTGAACGGGAATTGTGTTGGCTTGTCTCGGGTACAAGTATGGAGCAGCCGTTTTGAGAACTGTTTGGAGTTTCTGTAACACCGCTGTTATGTTGCAGTCTTTTTTCTGATGGTGGATTCCGCTGTAAGGTTAAAGGTTGTATTATAGTCTGTTCGAGTTAAGTAAATAGTGACGTCATGATTTACAAAAGTAAACTGACCAATGAGAGGTTAGATAATGAGAAAACAAGTCTCTTCGACCAATGGCGGACAACCGTTGTCACGTCTCATTGGTCAAATCGTGGAGTCATGATGACGTCACTATTTTCTTAATGCGAATATACTATAGGTTAGATATACAGTGGATACCTCGGATAATTCGACGTATCTCAGTTATAGTTTTGAGAGATTCGCGATTTACACTCATGATTAATAACTAACGGGACTTATCGCAGCTTGGCTGCTGCAACGTAGGCCAAACGTCGGGTTAATAAAGGTAACTTTATTATGTTAAAACATACGAGATAAGTATCTCAGTTGTTTGGGGCTTGGTACTGTATCAATGGGTACAGGGTTCAAATCCCGCTTGAGCATGTACCAATGGAAATGAAGTTTAATGAATTTCTATGTACATTTTCGTAGTAAAAACACATTTAGGAAATGCATCGAATTATACGGTGAGGGAAAACATCGTGAGGAAATCTACCTGTTCGTCGAACAGGTAATAGTTAGTGCTTGTAAGTGGTGACATGTCTGACCACCTGTCATATTGATTATTGACTATCAGGTCACCACGTGGGTTTGAGGTGTCCAATTACTACCTTCGCAATTGCGGAGATGGAAACCAGAACCTTTGACTACCCCGCAAGGGTTAATGGTCGTGAATGCGTTTGTAAGATCTAGAATACCAAATTTCTAATCAAAGGTGAGAGTTCACGAGTCCCTATTTTTCCTGCCTGACACGATAAGTTACACGAGAATGAAGATTTTGAATGACTAATGTAGACTGACTTTTCAACTGTCAAAGTGTAAAAACGTGTACATATATCTGACACCCCTTACACTTCATACCCCCACAGATACGCACCACTCTCCATTATGGAACACTCGTGGCCCCGACGGTTGCAGCGTCTGAAAGGGGCGTGGCCTATTCCACGAGACTTCATTCGCACACATCCATACACCTTCTACATACTAGACTGTTAGAAAACTTACACGCACAGACAGCAAAACCTAACTTTCATAGCCCTTCGAATGTATGTCGCATTCTAATTTTGACTGACGTTTCTAATGTCAATCGTTGATTTTGACGTATCCAGTCAGTAACCAAACAATATTACCAATATCACGCACTAGTTTTTGTGATTCCGAATGAGTTATTGTGTGTATTGTTTTATGAATGTGGTATTATGTACAGTGGTTTTAGAGAGTTACTTATTGGTCACAGGGTGTACGCATGTATCGGACACCCGTACACCTCATACTCCCCACAGATACCCACCACTCTCCAATATGGAACACTCGTGGTCCCGACGGTTGTAGCGTCTGAAACTGATGGGGCCTATTCCAAGACACTTGCATCAGTGAGAAGTCCCAATTATAGTCATCATAGCTGCAGAACTCATCAGCTTGCTTGAGGATGGAAGACCATACTGTGCTGTTGAACACCATACCCATATTATGAGTATGGGACGCCCATGTTGTCATTTCGAACTGGAAACGTAAATATTTAAATCACTACATAGTATAAAACATCGCTTTCTCTGTCCCTATGTCCCTTTGTATGCTTAAATCTTTAAAATTAGGTACCCATATTATGAGTGTGGGACGCCCAAGTCGTCATTTCGAACTGAAAACGTAAATATATCATCACTACATAGTATAAAAAGTCGCTTTCTTTGTCCCTATGTCCCTTTGTATGCTTAAATCTTTGAAATTAGGTACCCATATTATGAGTGTGGGACGCCCAAGTCGTCATTTCGAACTGAAAACGTAAATTTCAATCATCACTACTAGATATTTTTAGTTACCTATAGGAATGTATACATGAAAGGATGATTTTATATTTCGGGTTTTCGTAAAAAAATCTAGGCATTTTACGTAAACACGGATAATTAGATAATTGTGATTATATTTTCAATCATATTGAAAAATGTTAGGTTTTTTGCAAAAACGCGAGTTTGTTTAACAGATTGGACTTCCTTATGTTACCTATCAACAGAAAGCTCAGTAGGTTAGGCTAATCACTACATAGTATAAAACAAAGTCGCTTTCTTTGTCTCTATGTCCCTTTGTATGCTTGTCTTTGAAACTACGCAACGGATTTTGATAAGGTTTTTTTTAATACATAGAGTGATTCAAGAGAAAGGTTTATATGAATAATAACATCCATTAAATAGCCAGAAGTGCGAAGCCGGAGCGGGTCGCTAGTTCTTTTATATAACTATGTCGTGAAACTAAATATAAATACTCTTTTACAGTTAACTAACACAATAAATAGACAAGCGACTTACAAATAACTCGTATATATTAGACCTTACGAATTTACTTTCAGTAACGTAAATAATAATAATGTTTAGGACACTATTACACTAGTTGAACTAGCTTCTCTCTCTCTTTATATATATATGGTCTTGGTATATATATATATATGTTTTTGTTATTATAGGACTTCAAGAAATCAATTAGATAAATACCAAGGATTCCACTGTATTATATTTATTCGTAATAGTATATATTAAATTATTACTTTTACAATTATTCTAAAGTTCCAAAATTTCCAACTAAGATGTAGAATTTTATTAGTCTTTTTTAAAATAAATGATTTTTTGAAATTCAAATTTAATAAGGATTATAGATAACACTTATTGAACATACAAATCATGTTCTCATGAAAATTCACATTAAAACTGATTAAATAATCCTCTGGATTCGAATCTATTCAAATTAATATCTACAAAATCTATTACCAACGTTTTGATAACCTAAAAATCAATATTACCATATATTACATGCAGTTAGTAATATAGAAATACATTTCGACACTCTCTATAACAAAAGTACGTTTAAAACCTATTTAAAATAAACATTTCATATAACCAACACCACAATATCAAATCAATATCATACGCAAAAAAAATATAATAAAAAACAAACCAAATTAAATCGAAATAATATAGCCAATATATTATACATGCTTATTCATACTACAATCATAAAAAACTATAGCTTGCTATATACAAAAAGCTTTATCAACATGCATTTAGCGATATCTACCATGCATTTTACAATTTCTACCATGCTTTTTTCAGTTTTCAGAGATTCGCGATTTATACTCATGATTAATAACTAACGGGACTTATCGCGTAACTCAGTCTGCCATGACCAAGGCTGCTGCAACGTAGCCGAAAGGTCGGGTTAATAAAGGTAACTTTATTATATAAAAACTTACGCAAAAAATCCTGTTAGTTATTAATCATGCTTTTTTCAATTTCTACCATGCTATTTTCAATTTCTACCATGCTATTTTGGATTTCTACCATGCATAGCAGTTTCCTTGCAAATAGCAAACCTTTTGCACGTCTTCATACAGATTTGAAGATAGCTGGTAGTTCCAGCTTTGATAGTATCGAAGCTTACGTCTCTCTTCATTTGCAGACTTCACTTGTTGCAGGTAGTTAAGATTTAGATGTTTTTTCCTCTGTTTTAAGGAGTTTTAACTTTAGTTATAGTAGTACAGTTACGTGAAAGCTTAGTTTAAATTGTATATAAAAAAAAGAAGAAAAATGTGTGCTTTTATAAAAATATATATTGAAAAAGGGTGACGTTAGGAGTACCTATAACCGCCGAGTGTGTATGAGAAGATGTATGTCAATGAAAGAAAATGGTCTGTCAGGATCGGGACAAATGGGGATCCGTGATCTCTGCCTACCCTTATACAGTTAATGTGTAAACGTGATGTGTATATATGTAAGGCTTACCACCTGTCACATTGAGTACTCACTTGGTCAACACGTGGGTTCGAAGTGGCTATAGAATTACTACCTTCGCAATTGCGGAGATGGACACCTGAACCTTTGACTACCCCGCAAGGGTTAATGGTACTGAACTTGTTTTTTATGTATGTTTTCATATCAACCTAGCTGCATCGTATACTGAGGCAGCACCTTTTCACTGCATCAAAGGTTTTCATTCTTAATGTTTATTGTTTCTGTCAATGTTATTTAGTGCAGTGAATTAAGTGATTTATACATACATACACACTCACGACTGTCAGATAGACGCCATATTGAAAGAAGGTGACGATAGGAGTACCTATAACCACCGAGAGTGTATGAGAGGATGTATGAATGTCAATGAAGCGAAAGTGGTCTGTCAGTGGGACAAATGGGGGTCCGTGATCTCTGCCTACCCCTCTACAGGGAATCAGGCGTGATGTGTATGTATGTATGTACTCACGACTGTTATCCCTTATGGGGTAGCCGGGGCGTGAGTGACCGCCTACCAACACATCGGTAGTACGCAGTCACCCAAAGCCCAGTTCACCAAACAATTAGTACCCAACGTGACAGGTGGTGAACCATGTCGCCGTTATGAGGCACTAATTATCATTAATATAATATATATAATATAATAATATTTGGACATCATTACGCCAATTGAACTAGCCCCTTGGTAAGTACATTTAAGACTTGTGTTAAGGGTACTAGTCAACGTATATTTAAGAAATATATACTTATTATATATAGATAAATACACATATAGCATATATAATCAACGACCAGACTGGAAAGCAGAAGAAAAGCGTAGTTCTAACTAATATGTATGTATTTACCTGATTTCCAATAGCATTATAGTTGTAAGTCTTTAAATATGTGCCCAAACTGAGTATTTCACACTCAGGACACTGCTTGTCAGCTGATTGCCTCAATAGTCTGACTATATGGATGAAATCTGGTGCTACGTAGTGGTCTTCTTCCAGAAAGACCACGTTACCTGAAAAGGAATATGAGGACATGAAATATACATACATACATACGCTTCACGACTTGTGTATACACAGTCCCTATTTTATTATGGCGGGGTAATCAGAGGCTTGAATGCCCATCTCCGAAATTTCAAAGGCATGTTAGGTATGGGTCATTCAAAGCCCGCGTATCACTAGATAAACAGCACCCAACGTGATAGGTAGTGAACCGTATCGCCGTATATAGGCACTATTACCTATACATGAAATGAAATGCTTTTTATTCAACATAAGAATCATAAAACACTTCAATCAATCAGCCTATACTAGTTCACTGCTGGACGTAGGCCTCCCCAAGGGTACGTAAACACGATCACTCGTGGCCCTCAGCCAACCACTACCAGCGACTTTTTTCAAGTCATCGGTCCACTCTATATCTCTTGTTGAAATTATTAACATATTAACTTATTTAGTATTTTATCAGACCAATATCTCGTATATACATGTTTAATTACTACTTGTGACCTATAGTGTATGCAGTACTTAGCTGCTCTCATGTATATAGTATTCTTTATTATTACAGTACGCGATTATGGCAGAATTGTCGCTACCCAAGCCATATAAACATAGAAATCTCATTGTTTATTCTATTCAAGATGGCGACCATTGTTTGTCCGCCATTGTCGTTAGAATTTAACGAAATATTTCACAATTCGAGTATTGCGAATACATGTTTTTGACTCAAAATCTATATTTTTTACATTCTTTGTCATTCAGATGTCTTTTAATCGACTCTACCATATCTAGACGAAATTATTCATATAGTAGTCCAGTTAGTACTTCATTAGGCTAATAAGTTACTGTTTTACGAGTCTTTTACCGGCAAGGTGGGAAGACGACCTGCGCAGGTTGGCCGGCATCGAATGGATGCGAACGGCCACTGACAGGGAGAAGTGGCGTCATTTGGGGGAGGCCTATGTCCAACAGTGGATTGATACAAGCTGATGATGATGAGTCTTTTACCCCTCCGTCACTCACCAACATGTCCCTCAGTGACCCTTAGCTGGTTGAACACTCGGTTGGCTTTCCACCACCAGTGCAGTTTGATCTGGGCGTACTTAGTGACCCTATAGTGTATGCAGTACTTAGCTGCTCTAGTGTATATAGTATTCTTTATTATTACAGTACGCGATATTGGCAAAAATGTCGCTACCCAAGCCATATAAACATCGAAAACTCATTGTTTATTCTATTCAAGATGGCGACCATTGTTTGTCAGCCATTGTCGTCAGAATTCAACGAAATATTTCGCAATTCGAGTATTGCGTATACATGTTTTCGATTTAAAATCTCTATACTTTACATTCTTCCTCATTTAGATAACTTTTAGATTGACGTATATATGTTTTTTAGTACTTTATCAGTCTAATACCCCATAAAGACACGTTTAATCATTATTTATCACATTTTTACCCCTCCGTCACTCACCCACATGTCCCTCAGTGACTCTTAGCTGGTTGAACACCCGGTTGGCTTTCCACCACCAGTGCAGTTTGATCTGGGCGTGCTTTGCGCTTCTGTAGTGGCCGTGAACATCTGGGGAGTCTGCGTTCAGGCAGTGCAGCTTGTTGGCACTGGAAAGATAAGGGATAGGTATAAAGAAAGAAAGATGTGTATTCACTGCTAACAAACGATAAGAGTTCAGGATTTCATCTCCGCAATGGATTCATTTTTTTTGTTCCAAATTAGTGGCGCTGTAGTCAACGGAGACCTGTCAAATGCCAACCGGTCTTTTCATAATGTAATCAAACATCTATTTGTTAAATAATTTAATTAAACATACGTATTATAAAATTATTTTAAATAAATCATTAATTAAACATACATATTTTTCCGACATTTTTATCATAAACAACGTTGAACTATTGATAAACAAATAGATTATAAGAAATTGATTAGAAATTGACACTTGACAGGTCTCCATTCTCACTAGCGCCCCTAACGGGATAAAAAAGTGAGGACTGCTGCCATTGCGAAGGTAGTAATTCTATGGCCACCTCGAACCCACGTGTTGACTAAGTCAGTACTCAATGTGACAGGTGGTAAGCCATGTCGCCATTTACAAGCACTAACTCCCTATTCCAAGCACCTTCCCTTACGATGTTTTCCCTAACCGTAGCATTCGGTGCATTTGTATTTTCAAAATGCAAATGTATTTTTTTTCGTGAATGTACGAATACTTAGAAGTTCATTTTCATTGGTACATGCTCAGGCGGGATTTAAACCCTGTATCCACTGATACAGAGTTAAGCCTCAAACAGCTGAGCCACCCCGAATTAAAATTAACATACATAATATACATACATTCATGTCCTTTAATCTCTGTTGTGATATGTCTTAGCACACTTTTTGCAAGAATATTGGGGTCGCGATGTCATAATGGCACATAAATGACAGGTTGCTAGCCCATCGCCCAAGAGATTCTATTTACCCATAGTCCCTTAGTCGCCTCCTACGACATGCCGGGAAGAACGGCAGCTAGTTAGCATTCTTTTTACGTGCCAGACTAGCACAGGACACATTAAACAGTTAAGATATATTCTGTTCTCCACGAATATGTCCACCCCGAAAGGGATTAAAGGACGTGAATGTATATACAAACATACATACACATCACGCCTGATTCCCTGTAGAGGGGTAGGTAGAGATCACGGATCCCCATTTGTCCCGATCCTGACAGACCACTTTCGCTTTATTGATATTCATACATCCTCTCATACACTCTCGGCGGTTATAGGTACTCCTAACGTAACCTTTTTTCAATATAGCGTCTATCTGACTGTTGTATGTCTTATTGGGCCGGCCCCTACGTTACCACCCTTCCACTTCACCCACATATATTCCTTTCATCCGCATAACACGTCCAAACCATCGAAGCATGCTCTTTTCAATCTTAGTCACTACATCTTCTTTCAACCCCAACCTTCCCTTATCACACTATTTTTAATTCTTTCATTCAATGTCACTCCTAACATGCTTCTCAGTGACCGCATTTTGACGGCATTGATTCTACTTTGATGCTTCTTTTGCCATACCCAACTTTCACTATCATAAGTCAATGTTGGAACCAGCACAGCCCTATGAATAGCCATACGTGCCGATTGAGAAATCAACTGGCTACCCATAACACTATACATGGCCCCATATGAATGTATATGTATGTATAATATATCCTATCACTTTTGAACATGGTTTTGTCTTATACTACCTTACTATTTAAGGACATTCACCTCCCCTACTATTTAATATTAAACTACTAACTGCTTAACGGCCTAGCTGACATGGTTGACCTTTTCATCTGCACTAAGCCTGACTTTAAGAGGGTGGCCATGCGCTACATGTGTTACGAAATGAGTTAATCTCTCTGTTTGTTTTCTTATGTACTTGTACCTATGTGTTGTTACGCTATGTTAATTTTTTTTATTGTGACTCCAATAATGTCGAAAGGTTTTCCTGTTAAGACATTATTGTACATTAATGGAAATAAATAAATAAATACTTACTCTTCCTTAGTGATATCCTTGGGACAATCGTTGGGACTATCCCCTGGGTAGGTATTCGGATGGGTCTGAATCATGTAGGGATAGAATATTTGCATCACCTGAAACATACATACATATAAATACACATAAGTGTGTGTAAGGTGTATGATTAATAATTAACGGGACTTATCGCGTAAGTTTATATATAATAAAATTACCTTTTATTAACCCGACGTTTCGGCTACGTTGCAATAGCCATGGTCACGGGCAGACTGACGATTGATGTTTAATTATTAATCATGAGTATAAATCGCTAATCTCTTAAAACTATAAGGTGTATGAGTCAATAAATTTGAAACATGGTGTCGTTAGAAGTACCTATAACCGCCGAGTATGTTAAAGGTTTGGACATGTTATGCAGGTGAATAATAGTAGATTGACTAAAGAAATATACGTGAGTGAAGTGGAAGGGCAGTCACGTAGGGGCCGACCCAATAAGACATATGACAGTCAGATAGACGCTATATTGAAAAAGGCTGACGTTAAGTGTACCTATAACCGCCGAGTGTGTTAGAAGTGTATGAGTGTCAATGAAGCGAAACTGGTCTGTCAGGATCGGGACGAATGGGGATCCATGATCTTTGCTTACTCCTGTACAGGGAATCAGGCGTGATGTGTATGTATTGATTGTCAATTTTAGCAGGAACCAAAGTTGAGATTTGGCATGCAAACCACTGACTATCCCACAAAGATTATTACGTCTTAGTCTATTTTAAAGCAGAGGTATAATGTAGGTTTCATATAGTCATTTATTGATGTGAATTAGAGGATGTGAATGTATATGTGATGATAAATGTAAGGTGATATATAAACGGATAACAAATAAAAGCTCATCTAAAACGTTCACGAAAAATATAGCCAAATGTACAGCAAAGGTATTATTTTGGTGTGCCATTCTGTATTTTAAGTGAATTTTTTTTTTAAGTAGGTAATAGCCTTAGAAATTAAAGTATTAATAATATTGGGTGCCGTCTCTAGTGAAATAGGCACATACCTAAAATGCTTGAAATTTCGGATATGGACACCCAAGTCTTTGACTTACAATTAAAAGGGATTGTGTATACATTGAAGGTCACGCAAAGACACATGGAACGCGCCATGCTCGGCATCACTTTGCGGGATAGGGTCCGGAATGAGACCATAAGACAGCGCACCAAAGTTGTGGACATAGGACAACGAGTTGCTAAGCTGAAATGGGCTTGGGCCGGACATGTGTGTCGTAGAGATGATGGTCGATGGAGTAAGCGCGTCGTAGCGTAAGCAGCTAAAAAGAAGTGTCGGCAGACCACCTGCCCGATGGTCTGATGATCTGTCAAAGGTAGCTGGCTCGCTTTGGACTAGAAAAACAGAAAACCGCGCACAGTGGAGGAAGATTGGAGAGGCATATGCCCTACGGTGGGTGAATTAGTGCTGTAGAGAAGAAGAAAGTGTATACACAAGTCGTGAAATGTATGTAATATACTTCCGGACACATCTATTGGCCCACCTCAGAGTTTAGGTTTCGATTATTTGATATCAACAAACAGGCTCCAAATTATCTTTTGTTTCTTTAAATTCTGTGTTCGAAATTCAAAAAAAAACTATTGAATGACATTGTGTATATGTCAGATTAAAAACTGCATCAAAACTTTAAACTCAATCTAATAAAAATTTTTAGCTAGGACCAAACGAAACTGAAATTGCTAGGTGGGCCAATAGATGTGTCCAGAAGTGTATATACGTATGTATACCCTTACCTTAGCGAAATCGATGCTCCGAACCAGCTTATTGATATCTTCATCGTAGAAGTCGTGTGAGAAGATAAGGAGCGTTTCCTCAATGTGCCTCGCTTGAGCCAGCGACACCACGAGATGGCGCAAGTAGCTTAGACGGGTGTGTACCTGGAAAAGAAATACATATACTAAAAATATATGTAAGAAAAGAGACTGTAACTTAGTTGGTAAGAAGAAGGCTTCTTAATAGAAGTTGTAGGTTTGAAGCCCGGCTCTGGCATGTACCAATGTTTAGCTAATGGGGTAGTTCTTATAATTAGCTAATAAAAGTCAAAGGTTGACTTTAGATGATGGTATATGTTTTAGTGTATTCTCGTTTAAGTAAAAATTGTGACTGGTGAATAAACTAATTATGTATGTAAACTAATTTAATTGCAAGTCAGCAATAATGAATATGCTAACGCTGTACGTATTACCGCTACAAATGAATGAAATTTAAATATGTGTCCATCCATGATTTACAATCGCTAACTGTGAGGGAAAACATCGTGAGGAAACCTAATAGCCATTTTCATATACGGCGATAAGATTTACTACCGATCACGTTGGGTGCTGTCAATTTCGTGAAAAATACGAATAATTACAATAAAAAGAGTGTTTGTACACAAGTTGTGAAGCGTATGTTATGTCATAAAAAGCCTATCTAAACCTATGCTTGTAACTTATATAACTCAAATAACATTTTACATAAATATTTGAAATCTAATAATGATCTCGTATTACAACGTACTTAATCGTTGGAGGTTTGACTCTATATCAGTGGGTACAGGGTTCAAAGGCCTCGGAGCATATACCAATGGAAAATTTAATTAAATGAATGTCTATGTACATTTTCGTAATTAAAATACATTTACGAAATGCGTCGAATACTACGGTGAGGGAAAACATTGTGAGGAAACCTACCTGTCCCCGAACAGGTAAAAGTTTGTGCTTGTAAATGGCGACATGGCTAACCACCTGTCACATTGAGTATTGTTTTAATATTGACCTGTTATTGGCAAAATTATCGACATGTAGACAGTTCGCATTGTTTAAAAAAATTGTAAACTATTTTGGAATAATTTTCGATACACCAAAATTATAATATTCGGGTAAAATACAAATTTGTTCAGTTTAGGCTAAAAATTAGTACATTATATTGTAAATAATCTTTTTTGTATTAAAATTAATGATATTCTTATTATACTTTTCATAAATTGAACGTAATAATGTCTCTAGATATTGGCAGAAACGTTTTCCATTTTTATGTACCTGACCCCAAAAAGAAAGTGTAAGTATACATACATACACTTCACGACCATACAACATAACATACATACGCGTTCACTCATTAACTATTGCGGTGTAAGTCAGAGATTCAAATTTCCATCTCCGCAATTGCGAAGGTAGTAATTCTATGGCCTTTTTGAACCAATTTGTTGACCAGATAGTCAGTGCTCAATGTGACAGGTGGCAATTTATATTACCTTGAGGAAACCTACCTGTTCTCAGAACAGGTTATAGTCAGTGCTTGTAAATAGCGATTCGGCTTACCACCTGTTACATTGTTCATTGTCATGTCATATTAATCAAATTTTGTACTATAATATCTACAAAATTCAATTACTAAAGTATTTCGTTTAATTTAAATACAATGACAGTTACAAACCATAGGCGCCATTACTGTTTACACGACACAGTTTGAGTACCGACAATTATACCAATATCACGCACCCAACTCTATTTTACAGTAAACTGCGAGAATGCCAGCAAACTCCGCTAACCCTGTACGAATTAGCAGCAATAGCAGTAGACAACCTGACCTACCCCTCTGCTCTTAAATGGACTGTGGAACAAGTGTCCCAATGGATAGGAGAGGTACTTGGGTTGCCTTTGTACCAGGTAAGAATGTTTAGTTATTTGGTATATAATAAACGCATTCACGACCATTAACCCTTGCGGTCTTAGTTAGGTCAGAGGTTCAGGTTTCCATCTCCGCAATAGGCTATTTGACACTATTAAAAATATGTTACTAAATGTGGTCATCCTATTAGGTAATAATATAAAAAACCATATTTAGCTCTATTTTATCTGAAAATATTTATTGATTTTGCAAAATAAACATAATAAATTCATATATTTTTTTGAATTTCTTCCTTCACAAGAACGCTCTGTGATTGGCTACGCCGCGCGTGACGTCACAGGCAAGTAAACATTGTTTATTGTTAAGCACTTAGTGTGATTTTATCGTATTTCCATCGTTTCTTGTACTATTTTTACAAGAATTCCGCAGGACACTATTAACCAGTGATATAAACAATAGTATTTGCTGTCAAAATGGACAAGAATTTTGTACAAGTCGACAATAGAAATCTACCTAAGATGACGCATTTATGGTTGCACTTTTCTTTAAAAATAACTCTGATTATTATGCTGCAGAGCTCAAAAATATAAAAGATGGTATGTAAGCATCTAAGTATTTATTTATAAAGCTACTTTTTATATTAATTTCCGTCGCTGTTTCACAAAATATATAGGTTATTTTATTAATTATGTGAGACCGGGTCAAAACACGATAAATTTATAAAGATATGTAATTACCTTTATTTTCTTCCCGCGACCGTACTGTATAGTATTATATTATCTGTGCCGCGACCACGGCCTATGCAACTGGGTCGAAACGTCGGGCAAAATAAAGGTAATTACATATCTTTATAAATTTATCGTGTTTTGACCCGGTCTCACATAATTAATAAAATGAGTATAAATCGCGAGTGTTTAAAAATAACTATATAGGTTATGTTTATTAATCCCCTTCAAATAGTGCACATGCAAGAATAATAACATGGTCAAGTACACAAAGTATATTTAAATTAATTACTGAATGTTGCTTAAACATATGGAATTCTCTGATACGCCTTATTACACACTCTCTGTGAATCCGCAAACTAGCTATTATTTTCGTTTGTCGTACTTGATCTTTGTGTTTACTTGCCTGTGACGAAACGCAGATCATATGGCGTCCGCCATTACAGAAACAGCGTTTTTCGCGCGAATATTGCAATTTAAATTTTAACTCAATATTTTACGGAAAATACTGCAAAATTTGCAGAAATATACATGTGGTGTATTAATCATATACCAACGAATAATTTGAAACAATTTTTCAAAATCAGTCAAATAGCCTATTGCGAAGGTAGTAATTATATGGACACCTCGAACCCATGTGTTGATGAAGTCAGTACTCAATGTGACAGGTGGTCAGCCATGTCGCAATTTACAAGCACTAACTATTACCCTTTCGACGAACAGGTAGGTTTCCTCATGATGTTTTCCCTCACCGTATAATTCGATGCATTTCGTAAATTTGTTTTTATTACGAAAATGTACATAGAACATGTAACTTCGTTGCCATTGGTACATGCTCAAGCAGGATTTGAACCCTGTACCCACTGATACAGAGCCAAGCCTCAAACAACTGAGCTACGTCGAATGAAATGAAATTAAATGCTTTTTATTCAACATAAGGATCATAAAATCACTTGAAAGTAAAAAAAAAACATTTTTACATGAAAAATTGTCATTAAAATTAGTTAGTTAATCTTTTAAAATTATAATAAATCTATTAAGCTATTAGCATTTCGAAAGTAAAATCCTGCAGAGAAGAAATATTAAAAAAGTAAATAGTTATACATTATATATCGTCACAATCGTAAAACAGTGATGTAAATTAATGCTAACTGGCTGCCGTTCTTCCCTTCATGTCGTTTATGCGACTAAGGGACTAGGGGTAAATGGGATCAATTGGACGATGGGCTAGCAACCTGTCACCAATATTCCATTATGACAATGGAACCCCAATATTCAAGCTAAAAAGTGAGGTAGGAGATACTAAATCACCGAGGTTCTGTCTACTCCAAAAGGAAATAGAGGACGTGAATGTATCTGAATATGTAAATATACATTCACATCCTTAAGGGACTAGGGGTAAATTGGATCTATTGGCCTATGGACTACCAACCTGTCACCAATGTTCCATGTGACATCGCAACGCTAATATTTATGCTAAAAAGTGACCTAGGAGATACTAAAAACAGAGGTTCTGTCCACCCTTAAAGGGATTAAAGGACGTAAATGTATATAAATACATATGTTTCCTCACGGTAAGTTGGATATCCAAAGGTCACTTAATGCTCATTTTTGTTCCAGTCATGCATAAAGAAGAACAGAATAAATGGAAAACGATTACTCTTCTTAGAATATGCCTCGGTATTCCCTCAACTCAATATCACCAATTTCGAACATATTAAGGTAATTTAAGCATATAACTAGCTAACATACATATACATACATATGTACAGTCAACGCTAAAAGTGTAGTCCCAGTAATTTTTATAAGGTTTAAGTTTATAAGAACAAAAGATAATATTTTACATTTTGAAACTGGCGCCACTATACGTTCGCGTGCTTCGAAATGTAAAATATTGTCTTTTGTTCTTATAAATGTAAACCTTATATACAGTTTTATATACAGTAACGTAAACATTATATACAGTTACTGGGACTGCATCTTTAGCGTTGACTGTACGTAGTGTGAAGAACAGAAGAGCATGTATGATAAGGTTAATGGGTTAGAGTGAGGCAAGAGGGATTTGTCACCCGTTCCAGGTGGCCTAATATTCTATGCCTATCCCGTTGGGGAGGTAGAGGCGTAAATATATTTATGTGTGTACATATATACACGTATATACTTATCTTACGACATAGGTAGAGATCGATCGCCACCTGGAACGGGTGACAAATCTCTCTTGCTTCACTCACACCTATTAACCTTCTCACACATGCTCTTCTGTTCTTCACTACGTACAACCGCCTTGAGAAGAATGTCTCCAATATGATCTATATATTGGCTCTAATTTATTCATATTGTAACCCTCCTTTTATTTAGCTAACACTGTTATATTTCTTATCTAGCGGCTGTAACATAGCCTTTTAATTTACGTACATAATTTACAGTCGCTAACGGTGAGGGCAAACATGTGGAAATCGGCTTATGGTTAAGTAATAGCCAGTGCCTTTATACGGCGATACGGTTCACTACCCATCACGGTGGCTGCTGTCTATCTAGTGAAACACGGGCTTTGAGTGGCTAGGTATTATAACACACATATATTCACGTCTCTACGTCCCCAACGGGATAGGCTATCGACCGCCACCTGGCACGATACTGACAAATCTCTCTTGCTTCACTCACACACATTAACCTTCTCAAACATGCTCATCTGTTCTTCACTACGTACATCCGCCTTGAGAAGAATGTCTACAATTGATCTGTATAAGTTCTACGCGGCCTACCCCGTCCAACTCTACCTTCCACTTTGGCTTTATAGATTCCTTTTAAAACCCTCCTTTCATTCCTATCGAAAATGTGTGTGAAAAACAAATCATAAAGTGAGTAAGTAAGCGCTATCATACGTTCCAAATCCCGCTTGAGCATGTACCAATGGAGAAGAAGTTTAATGAATTTCTATGTACATTTTCGTAATAAAAATATATTTACGAAATGCATCAAACTATACGGTGAGGGAAAATATCTTGAGGAAACCTACCTGTTCCCCGAACAGGTAATAGTGCTAATAAATGGCGACATGGCTGACCACCTGTCACATTGAGTACTGACTTGGTCAACACGTGGGTTCTATGTGTCCATAGAATTACTACCTTCGCAATTGCGGACATGGACACCTGAACTGACTACCAAGGGTTAATAATCGTGAACGCGTATGTCTTTTTTGTTTCGTACCTTCCATTCTACCTTAGTCCCTCAATTGCCTTTTACAGATAATAACTCAAGCGGTTCGCAAGCTCTACAGTGTAGAACAGATACTATTCGATCGCAGTATCGGATTGCCACCTAGAAAGCCCTTGACACACTGTCTGTACTTTCAAGTTAAAACGGCTACTGGTTGGGGGAGAATTGAGGAGTGGAGCAGGTATGTATAATACGCCGAGTGTGTATGAGGTGGTGTATGATTGTCAATGAACCGAAATGTATATAGCGGCTATAGCCTAGTGAGCAAGACCTCTGACTTCCTATGCTGTTTATCTAGTGAAACACGGGCTTCGAGTGACCCATACCTAACATGCCTTCGAAATTTCGGAGATCAGGACTCAAGCCTCTGAGCCTTTTTATACATAAAAAGACAAACGCATTCACGACCATTAACCCTTGCATAATCAGAGGTTCAGGTGTCCATGTCCGCAATTGCGAAGGTAGTAATTCTATGGCCACCTCGAACCCACGTGTTAACCAGATAGTTAGTACTCAATGTGACAGGTGACATCCATGTCACCATTTACAAGCACTAACTATTACCTGTTCGGGGAACAGGTAGGTTTCCTCACGATGTTTTCCCTCACCGTAATATTCGACGTATTTCGTAAATGTATTTTAACATACAATACTCTGTTTATAGTAGCTATAGCATAGTGGGTAAGACCTCTGACTTCTTATTAGAGGTCCTTCGAATCCCGGCTCTGGCTTGTACCAAGTAATGTAATAAAAAATGTGACTTTCAATTTATAGTCTCTAAAGGTGACAGAAAACACCGTGAGGAAACCCACCTATCCCTCGGGCAATAGTCAGTGCCTGTATACGGCGATACGGTTTACTACCTATCAAGTTGAGTGCTGTCTATCTAGTGATAGACAGCCACACAAGCCTCTGACTACCCCACCACAATAAAACAAGTCTCGAAACGTATGCATGTCGAAAATCAAATGAAAAATATAAGTCAAGTAAAGTACAAAAATTACGTTGGTTATGTATTATTTTGTTATATTATTCAGTTATAGTTTTAAGAGATTCGCGATTTATACTCATGATTAATAATTAACGGGACTTATCGCGTAAGTTTATATATAATAAAATTACCTTTTATTAACCCGACGTCAAACAAAACATAAATCGTCAGTCTGCCCGTGACCATGGCTACTGCAACGTAGCCGAAACGTCGGGTTAATAAAAGGTAATTTTATTATATATAAACTTACGCGATAAGTCCCGTTAATTATTAATCATATTATTCAGTGTTGACCTGTGTTAGACTGGGACGTAAAAAGAATGCTAACTAGCTGCCGTTCTTCCCGGCATGTCGTTGGAGGCGACTAAGGGACTAGGGATGGATTGAATCTATTGGGGCAACCTATCACCAATGTTCCGTTATAACATCGCAACCCCAATATTCATGCTAAACAGTGACCTAACAGATATTATATCTCTGAGGTTCTGGTCACCCCAAAAGGGAATAAAGGGCGTGAATGTATACGTTTTTTATACATTTGTGTTTTTGAAATGATTTATATACAGTATGATTTGACGTACGTTCAAAAACTAGTATTTATTAATCATCTACTAGTGACCCGCTCCGGCTTCGCACGGGTATAAAATATATAGCCTACTCCACTATTTATTTGATGTTAATATACATATAAACCTTCCTCTTGAATCACTCTATCAATTAAAAAAAACCGCGTCAAAATCCGTTGCGTAGTTTCAAATATTTAAGCATACAAAGGGACATAGGGACAGAGAAAGCGACTTTGTTTTATACTATGTAGTGATTATATATAATGTATGTATATTTTTATTGACAGAACAGAGATATTGCGATGGATGAAGATCATTCAGCCGGCGCCTTTCCATGGTGACCATTTGGACTTAGTATGGTAAGTGCCAACTGCTACATTGCTAGTCTGGGACGTAATAGAATGCTAACTATAGGCTATTCGCGTTAAGTAAATAGTGACGACATGATAATCAGAGGTTAAACTGGCCAATGAGACGTGAGTAAATGAGAAAACAAGTCACATTGACCAATCGCAGACATTCGTTGTCACGTCTCATTGGTCAAATCGTCGGGACATGATGACAGCACTATTGTCTTAATGTGAATGTACTATAGCTAGCTTTTACATGTCGAATAAAGAATAAGAAAATGGCGTAATCAATATAACTGTTGTAGTATTTTCAATTTCAGTTATCGATTGAACTAGGCCTATTTTCAATTTCATTTCACAAGATTTATTTTTTTATTCACACGATAACATATGTACTTTACAGAGAAATGCGTAATGCATGAATTATTTCTTTAAAAACAACTATTACTTATACTAATCGAATAACTTAATCACGGCTATCACAGTACGGTATTAGTAAATTTGGGATGTAATAGAATGCTAACTAGCTGCCGTTCTTCCCGCCATGTCGTGGGAGGCGACTAAGGGACTAGGGAAATATGAAATCTATTGGGCGATGGGCTAGCAACCCGTCACCAATGTTCCATTATAACCCCAATGTTACGGTAAAAAGTGACCAAGGAGATGTTTTCATGTCACCAAGGTTCGGTCCACCCCGAAAGGGATTAAAGGAAGTTAACGAATATGTATGTATGTGAATGTGAGTGAAATTGTTTTTGACTCGACCGATTGAGCGTATTGAAGATCAGAAAACTTCGAAAAATATCTTTTTAAAAATGGCTGACACTATTTCCTTAACACTGCTTAGTAAAAAACGACATTATTTTTAACTAAATATAAATTTAATAAAATATAATAACACTTTGCCAACCCGCATTTAATGACGTCAATAATATATGAAGCGCGCACTCGGTCACTAAACGCATAGAGATCGCCCCACATAAATTGGCAGTAGGCAAACTTGGAACTAAATTTGACGTTTCCGCCATTGCGTGTTATTTTGTATGAAAGGTAAATTTAGTATTACCAGCGTTGATTTTGAGGATAGCTGGACGAAGCCACTTTTTACCGTTTACCACGTTAGGCGATAAACGTATCCATATGGATCATAATTATTGTTAAGGAAAAACTGGCACACTGCTCACTTTCTTTGCAATCTTTATGTTTGTTAATTATAAAAATAATAATCTTTATTGTTGTTATACTTAGATCATAAGATAACATTCAAAGAGAGCTTGTGATAGGGTATGGCACAGTGAGTGCTAGTTTTGGCGTGTTTACTGGTAACACTGAATTACGCGACTGTGGCGACGCCTCCAACTGCCAATTTATGTGGGGCGATCTCTAATATTACTTTCTTTCTTTTATAGGTATTTGAAACCTGATTTCCCGGCCACTAAATTCGGTAGGGTTCCTGACAATATTGACAAAAGATATGTGCTAGCTCATGTCAAGAGATCAAATTCATGCACAGAATTTTTGGTAAGTTAAAGTCGACGTAGCTCAGTTGTTTGGGGCTTGACTCTGTATCAGTGGGTACAGGGTTCAATCGCGTTTGAGCATGAACCAATGGAACTGAAGTTTAATGAATTTCCATGTAAGAAATACCGAATACTATGCTGAGTGAAAACATCGTGAGGATACCTACCTGTTCCACAAACAGGTAATTAATAGTCAGTGTTTGTTAATGGCGACATGGCTTACCACCTGTCACATTGAGTTAACTATCTGGTCAACACGTGGGTTCGAGTTAGCCATAGAATTACTACCTTCCCAAGGGTTAATCGTCGTGAACGCGTTTGCCTTTTGTTCTTTTTGTTTGTCTTATTACACGAATAATATATACACGTGTACAGTGTAATAGTACCAATACTCCCTTTTGATGGCGCTGTCGGCGTTGCATACTAAACATCATTGTTTTTCGTGTTTTAGGAACCACGCAAGTTTAGATTACAAGAAAACATACCAGATGATCAGCAATTTATATGGACTGATCTTATAAAAGGTATGTTCGACGTCCCGTGTTAGTCTTAGACGCAAAAGAATTCAAACTAGCTGCCGTTCTTCCCGGCATGTCGTAGAAGGCGACTAAGGGATAGAGGTCAATAGAATATGTTGGGCGATAGGCTAGAAACCTGTCACCAATGTTCCATATAACATCACAACCCAAATATACATGCAAAAAAGTGGCTGTGTAGATATTATAGTATCCAAGGTTCTGTCCACCCCGAAAGGGATTAGAGGACGTGAATGTATGATATTTAGACGAAGTTCAGTTGTTTGGGGCTTGACTCTGTATCAGTGGGTACAGGTTAAAAACACTGGAGCATGTACCGATGGAAAATCCGTTTTTTTGGTTTTCTATGTACATTTTTGCAATAATAAAAATACATTAGCGAAGTACACCAACTATAATTAAATAAAAGATCGTGAGGAAATAATAGTGAGTGCCTGTAAATGGCGACATGGCTTGCCACCTGTCACATTGAGTACTGACTAACTGGTCAACACGTGGGTTTGAGGTGGCCATAGAATTATTACCTTCTCTCGAATAGTTCTCGAGTCGAAGCCGCGTCTCGGTAAACGTAATGTAGGTCGCTGGTAATGGCTAGCTGAAGGCAACGAGTGATCGTGTTTTACGTACCCTTGGGGGGGCCTACATTCAACAGTGGGCTTACAGAGGCTGATTGATTGATATCTTTATGTAATGCTAGTGACCCGCTCCGGCTTTGCACGGGTATAAAATATATAACCTACTCCACTATGTAATGGATGTTATTATACATATAAACCTTCCTCTTGAATCACTCTATCTATTAAAAAAACCGCATCAAAATCCGTTGCGTAGTTTCAAAGATTTAAGCATACAAAGGGACATAGGGACAAAAAAGCGACTTTGTTTTATACTATGTAGTGTAATATACCTATTTTCTTTCAGGTTATACGACATCAGACCTAAAACTACCGGGAAAGAAGCCACTAAAGCCTTTTGAAGTGGCGAAACGACCTAAAATCAATCTGAAAAACCTAACAGGAGATAAATTGGTGCTAGCCAAACGGCTGTTGCCTAGAAAGAAGTTTTTGACCCTGAAGTACTTGGATCCTATACCTATAGTTTGAATTATAAGTGGCCTAGGTGGTAAATGAATGAATGAATGAATGAACGAATATAAACCTATACTACATACATACATATAATCATGCCTCTACGTCCTAGAATAGGCAGAAACTATTGAAAGCCACCTGGAACGGGTGACAAATCTCTCTTGCTTCACTCACATCCATTAACCTAAAGATTGAATTGTACATAGGTGAACGAATGAACGAACTATTAAATGATAAGTGAACGTTCAAAAGTGTGTTTTATTACATACGAGTACATACTTATTTTATATATACTACTTACAATCACTGCATAGTATAAAACAAAGTAGCTTTCTTTGTCCCTTTGTATGCTTAAATCTTTGAAACTACGCAACGGATTTTGATGCGCTTTTTTTAATAGATAGAGTGATTCAAGAGGAAGGTTTATATGTATCATAACATCCATTAAATAGTGGAGTAGGCTATATACCTTATACCCGTGCGAAGCCGGAGCGGGTCACTAGTATTTAATATATAAAATATAGTGATTGCAAATACATATACATTCACATCTTAAATTGCTTTCGGAGTGGACAGAACAGTAGGACACAATATATCCTAGGTAATAATAATAATAATATTTTAAGACAAAATTACACCAATTGAAAGAGCTCCTTGGTAAGTACATTTAAGACTTGTGTTAAGGGTACTAGTCATCGTATATTTAAAAAATGTATACTTATTATAAATAGATAAATACATATATAGCGTATATAATCAAAAACCAGACTGGAAAGCAGAAGAAAAGCTAGTTCTTAACTCTGCCTCCACCGGGACCTTACGATTAGCGTTCAGGTGCTTAACCGATCGCGCCACGGAGGTCGTCAAATTTTTAGTTTTATAACATTCTTTCTTCATGTAATGGTTGTTGTTATAATTATGGACCATTTATTACTGGTTCCTAATCCATCGCCTAATAGATTTCATGGACCCCCCATTTCCTCAGTCGCCTCCTACGACATATCGGGAAGAACGGCAGCTAGTTAGCATTCTTTTTACGTCCCAACTAGCACGTGCCTAATTTTGTATTTACAATTAAAAATTTTAGATGTAAAGATGAAAACCTGGCTTGTTCGTTCAATAAGCGATTTTGGCAGAATTGTCACTACCCAAGCCATAGACAGAACCATATAAAACCAAAAAGACGTGAAAATAGAAATAGAAGTGCCATAAAAATTAAACGAATTACTTCATAATACGAATTTTACGATTACATATTGTCAACTCCAAATCGTTTCATTCATTCGTTCGTTTCATTTCATTCATTCATTCTTTCGTTTCATTCGTTTAGTTCATTGTGCTCATATTTTTTTCTTAACCTTTCGTTCAATCGTGTATTGTTTCGATCGTTACCCTGCACGAAATTATTAATAGAGATATTACTGACAGGTAGCTAGTTTATCATAAACACTTATTATTCCATATCAAACAATCAGCCTATGTCAGTCCACTGCTGGACGTAGGCCTCCCCAAAGGTACACAAAACACGACCACTCGTGGCCCTCAGCCAACCACTACCAGCGACCTTCTGTCATCGGTCTATCTAGCATCTACCTAGTTAATTAATAATAATATTTGGACATTATTACACCAATTGAACTAGCCCCTTGCTAAGTACATTTAAGACTTGTGTTAAGGGTACTAGTCAACGTATATTTAAGAAATATATACATATTATAGATAGATAAATACATAAATAGCATATATTATCAACGACCAGACTGGAAAGCAGTAGAAAAGCGTAGTTCTTAATCCGCCTCCACCGGGAATCTTTGAGACCTCACGATTAGCGTTCAGGTGTCTAACCGCGCGCCACGGAGGTCGTCATTTTGATACTCAATTATAATACTCTGCCCGAGAACCAAACCTGTAACCTTAAGACTTACCTGTACAACTATAATGATAGTATCTTCGGTAACCGGCCCGAAAATGTCCTCATTAAATATCCTTTGCTCCGCATTTTCAGTGTTGACTATTTCTTGTATCCGCTGTATGTCTATCGTCGCATTTGTGGCTTTGACTGTAATATAAAATAGACATAGGTACATATCAAATATAGATACATCACTATCACTACATAGTATAAACAAAGTCGCTTTCTCTGTCCCTATGTCCCTTGGTATGCTTAAATGTTTGAAACTACGCAACGGATTTTGTTGCGCTTTTTTTTAATAGATAGATTGATTCAAGAGCAAGGGTTATATGTATAATAACATCGATTAAATAGTGGAGTAGGCTATTTTATACCCGTGCGAAGCCGGAGCGGGTCACTAGTATTGAATATAAACTACATTTAAAATGGAACATTTCATTTACACGAGAAAAGTCTATCCCGTTGTAGACAAGTTTCTCGGTATTGATAGACATTCAATCAATTAATTAATTCTTTATTACAATCATTTACAAGAACTAAATAAGCAAGAAATAAATAAAAACAAAGTTTAGAGCCATTTCTTACAGACAATCATTGCGTGAGGAATAAATACAACATAAAAAGCCATAGTTTCACAAAAAAAAATTTACGAATGTACATATATATACACGTCTTTACGTCCCCAACGGGATAGGCAGAGACTATTAGGCCACCTGGAACGGGTGACAAATCTCTTGCTCCACTCACACCCATTAACCTTCTCATACAATATGCTGTTCGAGTTTCACGCTACGTACACATAATTCTTCATTATTCACACATATTCATTCACGTCCTTTAACCTTTTCGGGATGGACAGAACCTCGTAGATATAATATATAAACATGTTATGTATAATTCGACGTAGCTCAGTTGTTTGTTTGTTTGAGGCTTAAATCTGTATCAGTGGGTACAGGGTTCAAATCCCGCTTGAGGATGTACCAATGGAAATAAAAATTAATGAATTTCTATGTACATTTTCGTAATAAATACATTTACGAAATGCATCGAATATTACGGTAAGGGAAAACATAAAGAGGAAACCGACCTGTTCCCTGAACGGATACTAGTCATTGCTTATAAATAGCGACATGGCTTACCACCTGGTCACATTGAGAACTGACTGGTAAACACGTCGGTTCGAGGTGGCCATAGAATTACTACCTTCGCAATTAATACATTGACGACTTGAAATCATCTCCTTGGTCATTCATTAGCATGAATTTTCGAGTTGCGATGTCATATGGAAAATTGGTGACGGGTTTTACCCCATATCCCAATAGATATCCTTTCGTCCCTTAGTCGCCTTCTACGACATACCGGAAAGAATAATAATATTTAAACACTATTACAACCAACTGAACTAGCCCCTTGGTAAGTTTTGTTAAGGGTACCAATCAACGTATATTCAATAAATATATTTATCATAGATAGATATCTAAACATGCATAGTATACTAAATAATCAACGACCAGACTGGAAAACAGAAGAAAAGCTTAGTTCTTAACTCTGCCTCCACCGGGAATCGGGACCTCACGATTAGCGTTCAGGTGGTTAACCAATCGCGCCACGGAGGTCGTCAAATAAGGCAGATAGTTACACACTACAACTTACCGGTAGAGTTATGTGGTGTCAGAGTTAGGTACTTGTGTAATTTAGCAGGGACTAGGGCCAATAACTGTTCTGATGTATCATTTATATACTGCACTTCATCTGTAAAGAAAAATATAATATTAAATTATAGTTTTAAGAGATTCGCGATTTATACTCATGATTAATAACTAACGGGACTTATCGCGTAAGTTTTTATATAATAAAATTACCTTTATTAACCCGACGTTTCGGCTTCGTTGCAGCAGCCATGGTCACGGACAGACTGACGATGCATATTTCTTAATAAAGGTAACTTTATTATATGAAAACATACGCGATAAGTCCCGTTAGTTATTAATCATGTATAATATTAAATACATTGAATGATAGAATTGAAAATAGTGTTATAAGGGAAGGTTGCGGTTTGAAAGAAGATGTAGTGACTATGATTGAAAAGGGCATGCTTCAGTTTGGACATATGCGGATGAATGATAGTAGATTGACAAAAGGAATATATGTAAGTGAAGTGGAAGGGCGGTTAGGTAGGGGCCGGCCCAATAAGACATATGACAGTTGACTAGAAAACATACTGAAAAAGGGTGACGTTAGAAATTCTTAACCACTGACTGTGTATATATACACATAATTATTATTTAGGTGCATTTGTATTAATTTGATTAGAATTAACATTTTAATATTATTTGTACTCGAAATAGGATTAATACATAAAGATACAAAATATAAAATAAGCAAAATAGAAATATTTATTGATAGTTTGTTATTTTGTGCATTTATTATTAAAAATTTAGTAATGCTACTTTCACAAAGGTTATCGTTTATAGTTTAGTAGCTATGACATAGATTGAGTAATTTTACAAACTAGTTTAGTATTATTTAGTAGAATTATTAGTTTAATCCAAAACCAATTCAAATATTTACCGAAAATATTTTGCACGAATAGTTTTTTTACTGAAAATAAATAAATATACTGAATATTACATTTGAAATTGTATGTAAAATTGAGAGTGGGGACCGCGTCTCAGTAAACGTAGTGTGGGGCGCCCCCCGGCAAGGTGGGAAGACGACCTGCGCAGGTTGGCCGGCATCGAATGGATGCGAACGGCCACTGACAGGGAGAAGTGGCGTCATTTGGGAGAGGCCTATGTCCAACAGTGGATTGATACAGGCTGATGATGATGATGTCAAATTGTATTTTTAAATATTTATTAATAGAATTTAGACAAGAGATTCACAAATTACCGTCTATTTAAAGTTTGGATGACATATGAATCAAAGACTGACAGATAAATGACAAAGTAACATAGAATTTTTAAACATTATTAAAAAGACATTTAAAATTATTTTTGCACGTGTATTTATGGTTTGTATGATGTCACAAAGGAATGGAAACAGAAGGATCCAGGTTCGAGTCTCCGTTGGAGCAGCAAATATTACATATACATTCACGTACTTTCAACCCTTACGGAGTGGACAGAACCTACGATATAATATCTCCTAGGTCATTTTTAGCATAAATATTGGGGTTGTAATGTCATATGAAACATCGGCGACAGGTAGCTAGGCTTGGCCCAATAGATGCCATTTACCCCTAGTCCCTTAGTCGCCTCTTACGACATGCTGGGAAGAACGGCAGCTAGTTAGCATTCTTTTTACAGCATATCATAATGTAATAGGTGACTTAAGGATTAGGTTAGGCTGCAGTCACATTCTGATGGATTGTTATTGGATTTGTGTTGAATAATGTCTGCAGAGTTTCTTGGCATTTCTTCTCTGCAGGATTTTCCTTTACGAAATGCCTATATGTAGTTCGATTTGATTCATTTTATTTTTTTATGATTATCTAATTTTAAGGACCATTTTTCTGGAAATGTTTTTTTTGGAGCGAAGAATATAATATAAAAATCAAATTATAATGACAGTGCCATCTATGTTTCATGTAATGAAAACTTCTGAAAAAATAAACTTGTAGCAAATTATTTGACATTGCTTGTTGATAGATATATGACTTACCAACTTGATCTTTAGTATCGAAGTCCGTTGAAAGTTTAACTTGTACCAGTAAAGCGAACAAGCCAATAATAACGAGCATCCTTAGAACAATGCACAGTTTGACGCGCGGCATGATGTTAACTGCTACGCATAGGTGGCGTTAAAAACATCTTGCCAGTGCGCCCAGTCACCAACAGATGTCACTAGCGTCTACGTGGAAAACTGAATCTGAAACGAAATTAAATAGATTAGTAATTAAAAGTCTGTAGCTGTAGCCAAGTGGGCAAGACATACATACATACATACATACACATCACGCCTGATTCCCTGTAGAGGAATAGGCCGAGATCACGGATCGCTTCATTGACACTCATACATCTTCTCATACACACTCGGCGGTTATAGGTACTTCTAACGTCACCCTTTTTCAATATAGCGTCTATCTGACTCTCATATGTCTTATAGGGCCGACCCCTACGTATTGCGAAGGTAGTAATTCTATGGACACCTCAAACCCACGTGTTAAGCAGATAGTCAGTACTCAATGTGACAGGTGGCAAGACATGTCGCCATTTACAATCATAACTATTGCCTGTTAAGGGAACAGGTAGGCTTCCTCACCGTAGTATTCGACGCATTTGAAATAAATTAAAATTACAGTAACTACACTGTTTTTTATCTAGAATCGAAGTGTAATTTTACGAAAGAACTGTATATAATGTACCAAGTAAATTGATATGAGAAATTATACATAGTTACTTAACGTATGTAATTTATTGTAATTGTGGTATTAAAGAAGATGTAGTGTCGAAAATAGAGAAAGATATGTTAAGGTGGTTTGGGCACATGGAGCGGATTGATGAAAGGAGGGTTACGAAAGGAATCTATAAAGCCAAAGTGGAAGGTAGAGTTGGACGGGGTAGACACGTAGAACTTATAAAAATCTAATTGGAGAAATTCTTCTCAAGGGTGTACGTAGTATGAAGAACAGAAGAGCATGTATGAGAGAAAATGGGTGTGAATGTAGCCAGAGATTTGTCAGGATCGTTCAAGGTGGATGTGGATTTTCATTGTAGTTTTAAGAGATTCGCGATTATACTCATGATTAATAACTAACGGGACTCATCGAAATTTTATATCATAAAGTTACCTTTATTATTAACCCGACGTTTCGGCTACGTCACAGCAGCCTTGGTTACGGGAAAACGGAATACCGTAATAGATCGCCATTCGGCTCAGCGTGATTGTGTGAAGCCACAAGATACTGTGAATTTAGTGTGTAGGCCGCGCGTCATTGATAAAAACGTAGCAGTGAGGGTAGTCTGAGAAGAATCTGACAGGGCGCTGCGGTGGAGGCGAACAAATATGAATCGTCAGTCTACCCGTGACCAAGGCTGCTGCAACGTAGCCGAAACGTCGGGCTAATAAAGGCAACTTTATTATATAAAAACTTACGCGATAAGTCCCGTTAGTTATTAATCATAAGGATTTTTCTCTAAGCAACAAGTTATGACCTGTTATAAATAACATACCATAACAGCATTGAGTCAATTATGTTGTCAGTCCAGATTATGGGAATTATGGAAAAAATAGACGTAAATACCATGAGAACTAGAATATGGATGTAACTATTAATGTAATTATCTAAAACATGCTATGAACGGCGATACGGTTCACTACCTATCACGTTGGGTGCTGTCTAGGCTTGCCACCCGTACTCTAAAATAGAGTATTGTACTCTTTTTGACACAACTGTACTTTATAATCTACGACACGAATAAAGTACGCACAAATACTCTTTTTTACGCTATCGATTATTTTATCGTTCTGAACGCAACCATTACATTACGTCAAATCATTTTTAGCGCGCAATATGTATGAATATAATACTCTATATTTTTTCTGTGTACTTTATTTTTGTGCTACCTAAATAAAAACATACTTTATTTGCCCTAAAAAAGGTGGCAACCCTAGTGCTGTCTTTAGTGAAACGCGGGCTACGAGTGACCCATACCTAACATGCCTTCTTATACCGTATCACCGTATACAGGCATTGGCTATTATCTATCCTCAGGGACAGGCAGGTTTCCTCATTTTTCCTCACCAATATAACATCGCTATCCAAATATTGAAATATTATACGGAACATTGTTGACAGGTTGCTAGCCCATCACCCAATAGATTCCACTAACCCTTAGTCCCTTAGACAACCCTTTCGACGTGTCGGCAAGAACGGCAGCCAGTTAACTTTCTCAGACTAGCACGGGTAGTAGTAGAATCATTGCAAACTTATGTACATTTAGACATTAAGATTAGGTTAGTATTGCATGACATTTAACGTATCGGTTTACGATTTCTTTCGATCCTCACAAACCACTTTCGCTTCACTGACACTCGGCGGTTATAGATACTGCTAACGTCACCTATGACTTATATACATATGAAGTGGAAGGGCGGTTACGTAGCGGCCCGCTCAAGACATACATATAACAGTCAGATAGACGCCATATTGAAAAAGAGTGACGTTAGAAGTACCTATAACCGCCGAGTGTGTTATAGATGTATGAGTGTCAATGAAGCGAAGGTGGTTTGTCAGTAAGACAGATGCCTACCTCTGATCTCTGCCTACCCCTCTACAGGGAAACGCCGTAATCTGTATGTATGTATGTATGATATCCTACATAGATTACAGATATAGATAACTAATATAGATAGCTATATATGTATATATCTATATATAATAAGTATACATTTCTTAAATATACGTTGACTAGTACCCTTAACACAAGTCTTAAATGTACTTATCAAAGGGCTAGTTCAATTGGTGTAATAATGTCCAAATATTATTATTATTACACATACATACACATCACGCCTGATTCCCTGTAGAGAGTTAGGCAGAGATCACGGATCCCCATTTGTCCCACTGACAGACCACTTTCGCATCATTGACACTCATACATCTTATACACTCTCGGCGGTTATAAGTATGATGATTATAACACTCGGCGATCATATGTATGTCCACTGATATCCTAAATAGATTACAGATATAGATAACTACCAATTCACTGAAAGAGTTACTAACATTTACCATCTTGTTAGATAAGATTAAAATATCATTTTAAACCTATTATTATCATTCCCCACTTGAATTATCGAAAATAGACTTTTTAACAGATACTGTAAGATTACAGCATTTTATATCGACATACCCGTGTTAGCTGGGACGTTAAAAGAATACTAACTAGCTGCCGTTCTTCCCGGCATGTCGTAGGAGGCGACTAAGGGTGTAAATGGAATCAGGCGATGAGCTAGCAACCTGTTATGTCACCAATGATATGACGACCTCCGTGGCGCGATCGGTTAGACACCCGAACGCTAATTCGTGAGGTCCCGTGTTCGATCCCCGGTGGAGACAGAGTTAAGAACTAAGCTTTTCTACTGCTTTCCAGTATGGTCGTTGATTATATATGCTATATATGTATTTATCTATATATATAATATGTATAAATTTGTTAAATCTACGTTGACTAGTACCCTTAACACTAATCTTAAATGTACTTACCAAGTGGCTAGTTCAATTGGTGTAATAATGTCCAAATATTATTATTATTATAATTAATTTCGTCATAACATGGTAAAAAGTGAACAAAGAGATGTATTCGTCTGCAAAATTCTGTTCACCCCGAAAGGGATTGAAGGACGTGAATGTATATGTACAACAAATGTGTATAGAATTGTGTAACAAATATACACTTGTTAGTTATACATGGATAAGTACATATATAACATATTTAATCAACGACCACACTGGAAATCAGAAGAAAAGCGTAGTTCTTAACTCTGCCTCCACCGGGAATCGGGACTTCACGATTAGCGTTCAGGTGGTTAACCAATCGCGCCACGGAGGTCGTCAATGTTATATATGTACTAGTGACCCGCTCCGGTTTTGCACGGGTATAAACTATATAGCCTACTCCACTATTTAATGGATGTTATTATATATATAAACCTTCCTCTTGAATCACTCTATCTATTAAAAAAAACCGCATCAAAATCCGTTGCGTGCTTTCAAAGATTTAAGCATACAAAGGGACATAGGGACAGAGAAAGCGACTTTATTTTATACTATGTAGTGATGTATGTATTGATTAGTAATTGGGTGACATTGAACATTTTTATCAGGTACCTACAACAACTGTTTGTAATACATCGATTACTAATAAAAACGAATATACATACATACCTACCTACATTAAAACAATGATAAGATTAATATTCTTTACTCAATTGGTAATGGTATGCAATAAAAAATACTAATAGTACATCTGTGTAATGCACCGAACATTACGGTGAGGGAAAACATGATGAGGAAACCTACCTGTTCCACGAACAGGTAAAAGTGCTTGTAAATGGCGACATGGCTTACCACCTGTCACATTGAGTACTGAATATCTGGACAACACGTGGGTTCGAGGTGGCCATGGAATTACTACCTTCGCAATTGCGCATGAATATCTCAGAGACAATCAATCGCCACCTGGAACGGGTGACAAATCTCTCTTGCTTCACTCATTAACCTTCTCATACACGCTTTTCTGTTGTTCACTACGTACACCCGCCTTGAGAAGAATGTCTCCAATTTGATCTGTATAAGTTCTACGTAACCTACCCCGTCCAAGTCTACCTTCCACTTTGGCTTTATAACTATTGATAATGATTCTTTTATTACTATTTCTGCTATTTTGCTACTATTTTTGCTTATTTGCCTATCCCTCGGGATAGGTAAGAGCCAGTACCTATATTCGGCGACACGGTTCACTACCTATCACATTTTTATCTATATATATATAATAACTATATATTTCTTAAATACTTTGACTAGTACCCTTAACACAAGTCTTAATGAACTTACCAGGGGGCTAGTTTAATCGGTGTAATAATGTCTTACAATATTAAGGAAGCAATACTTATCATAACAGGATAAAGAAAACTAAGGTTCCTGAATCTCTGCATACATACACATCAGGCCTGATTCCCTCTAGAGGGGTAGGCAGAGATCACAGATCCCCATTTGTCCCGATCCTGACAGACCACTTTCGCTTCATTGAGACTCATACATCTTCTTATACACTCTCGGCGGTTATAGGTCACCTTTTTTCAATATAGCGTCTATCTGTATGTCTTATTAGGCCGGCCCCTACGTAACCGCCCTTCCACTTCACTCATATATATATTTTGAATCTCTGCATACCTTTATAAGACAAACCGTGGAATTTCCGTTATGAATGTTGCAATTAGTAACCGTCATTACCTATTTATTACCTTATCTAATCAATGGATAATTGGAAAATGTATTTTAAGGCCCGATTAAGTCTTTTATGTGCTGGTAAAACCTAATTTCACATACACACATATGTATATTCACACTAAAACTTTCCTAAGGGATAGGCAGAGACTATTAGGCCACCTGGAACGGGTCGCTGCTTTAAAACTAAACTGAAGAAACTCGAAAAACATTTTATCTCAAAACGATTAAATAATAAGTACATAAAACATATTGAAGTTAATAAAAAGATAAAAAATTTATTTATATTTAATCATTTTTTTAAATTATATGCAATTTAATGTCAAAAATATATCAACTATATTATAAAACAACGTTTTTTGCAAAATAGTGTTTTTTGAGTTTCTTCAGTTTAGTTTTAAAGCAGCGGGGTGACAAATCTCTTGCTTCACTCACACTCATTAACCTTCATACATGCTCTTTTGTTCTTTCAACATTTAAGTACGTATATAAGGAACCAGACTTAGTGAAACGTATAAAGAATGCTAACTAGCTGCCGTTCTTCCCGGCTTGTCGTAGGACGCGACTAAGGGACTAGGGGTAAATGGAATCTTTTAGGCGATGGGCTAGCAATGCTATAAATTGTCTAGGAGGCTTTTATGTATCAGAGTTTACTGCCCGAAATGAATTCAAGAACACATTGAAAATGGATGACATTAGAAGTACCTATAAGTGTCTATGAGTGAGATGAAAATAAATAATTTGACTTATCATGCATCAACATAATTGAAATAGAACTAGCAAGGGCTAAGAACATTTAAGACTTGTGTTAAGGGTACTAGTCAACGTAAATTTAAGAAATAAATACTATATTTTATACAGATAAATAATAAATAACGACCAGACTGGAAAGCAGCAGAAAAGCGTAGTTCTTAACTCTGCCTCGACCGGGAATAGAACCCGGGACCTCACGATTTGCATTTAGGTGGCTAAAGCGGTGAGTGTCAATGAAGCGAAAGTGGTCTGTCAGGATTGGGACAGATAGGGATCCTGAACTGCCTACACCTCTTAGGGAATCAGGCGTGATGTGTATAACTATATTTAAATAATAATCAAAAATTATATACATAATAAATTCGACGTAGCTCAGTTGTTTGGGGCTTGACTCTGTATCGAGGGTACAGGGTTCCAATCCCGCTTGAACATGTGCCAATGGAAATGAAGTTTAATGAATTGTACATTTTCGTAATAAAAACATATTTACGAAATGCATCGAATAACATCGTGAGGAAACCTACGTTTTCGCCGAACAGGTTAGTGCTAGTAAATGACAACACGCCTTAACACCTGTCACATTGAGTACTGACTATCTGGTCATAGAATTACGATCTTCACAATTGCGGAGATGGAATCCTGAACCTCTGACTACCCCGCAAGGGTTAATGGTCAAAACGCATTTGTGTTTTATATACATAATAGTTACTTACAATTATTATTTCAATTACTTTCTTCTTTCACTTTATACACAAGTAGTGTTAACAACAGATTTAGCAAGACTGAATAATTGAAATAATGTACCGTTGCATTTAATTCCATAATGCAACGAAAATATTCAACAATCATATATATTTTATAAATATTACGCTTCGTACAATAATAAATTCAATGAAATTCTTAAACAGGAATGTATAAAATTCAACCATTGTTTTATTTCATCAAACAACTACATAAATACATATACAAGCACTAACTATTACCTGTTCGTGGAACAGGTAGGTTCTCTCACGATGTTTTCCCTCATTGTAGTTAATTCATTTCAAAAACGTAATTTTATTACGAATTAGTAGCAGGGTGATGTTAATAGCCTTCCTCAATAAAAGGTCTATCTAACACAAAAAGAATTTTCGAATTTGAACCTGTAGTTCCTGAGATTAGCGCGTTCAAACAAAGAAACAAACAAACTCTTCAGCTTTATAATATTAGTATAAAGTATAAATATACATCCTGTATTTATTTAAAAAACCAACATGTTGACCAGATAGTCAGTACTCAATGTGACAGGTGGTAAGCCGGGTCGCCATTTGCAAGCACTAACTATCCTTATATAATAATAACTAGTGACCCGCTCCGGCTTCGTACGGGTATGAAATATATAGCCTACTCCACTATTTAATGGATGTTATTATACATATAAACCTTCCTCTTGAATCACTCTATCTATTAAAAAAACCGCATCAAAATCCTTTGCGTAGTTTCAAAGATTTAAGCATATAAAGGGACATAGGGACAGAGAAAGCGACTTTGTTTTATACTATGTAATGATGATAATACTGATAAGTGGAAGGTAGCGTTGGATAGGATGTGTGTGATTAAGGAGATTTTGTCTCCAATGTTTTGACCCCTTCTTAAAGAATTGCAAGATGTTAATATATGTATGTGTGTGTATGTATAAAGTATGGAAAGTCAAAGTAGAAGGTAGAGTTGATATTGATGTTGAGTTATACAGATCAAATTGGAGACACTCTTCTCAAGGCGGGTGTAGCGTGAAGAACAGAAGAGCATGTATGAGAAGGTTAATGGGTGTGAGTGAAGCAAGAGATTTGTCAGCCATCCCAAGTGGCAATTGATACTCTATCTATCCAGTTGGAAACATAGAGGTGTGAATATATGTATGTGTTTATTTTTAAATCCCTTTCAAGGTGAGTAGAACCTTGTACACATTAATATATCCTAAGTCACTTTAGCATGTATATTGGGGTTGTGATGTCATATGGAACATTGGTGACAGATTGCTAACCTATCATGCAATAGATTCCATTTACTCCTAGTCCCTTAGTCGCCTCCTACGACATGCCGAGAAAAATGGCAGCTAGTTAGCATTCTTTTAAAGTCCTAGACTAGTCTCATACATACAAACATACACATCACGCCTGATTCCCTGTAGAGAGGTAGGCAGAGATCACAGATCTCCATTTGTCCCACTGACAGACCACTTTCGCTTCATTGACACTCATACATCTTCTCATACATGCTCGGCAGTTATATTCTCATTGATATTTTTTTTAAATATAACCATAATAACTAAATATCACTCTTCCTTCCATGTCTGCAGGGTTAATTAGAATCTATTGAGCAATGAACTAGCAACCTGTCACCAATGCTCTACATTAATATCATTATGGCCTTGATACTAATACGACATATAACAGTCAAATAGACGCTATATTGAAAAAAGGTGACGTTAGGCGTACCTATAACCGCCAAGAGTGTATGAGAGGATGTATGAATATCAATGAAGCGAAAGTGGTCTGTCAGGATCGGGACAAATGGGGATCCATGATCTCTGCCTATCCTATCTGTGATCTCTGGCTAGCATCTACAGGGAATCAGGCGTGATGTGTATGTATGTACTAATTGAAGAGGTGCTAGTATGTCCCGTCCTAGTCTGGGCAGAAAAGAATGCTAACTAGCCGCCGTTCTTCCTGGCATGTCGTAGGAGACAACAACAAACCAAATATAATGAGGACCCAGCGAAAGGAGCGGTCCCCGTTACGCAGTGCGGAGTCCAAATGGCGTGTTTTAATTGTTGCGGAGTCTAAAAATGTCTAGTAGAAAGAAGAGACCTATGTTTTGTCTCACAAAATGCCGTGTTTTAATTCGTTGTATTATCATCCCTCCAACCCACGTACCTCGTTTCACCCAGCTTAATACCACGCTAGTTCCCATACAAATATTGCGTAAGGCCCACTCCTCTTATTAATTACTCCATGGAGATGACTAAAGGACTAGGGGTGAATGGGATCTATTGAGCAATGGGTTAGCAACCTCTTACCATTGTTGCATATGATATCACATCAATATTCATGCTAAAAGGTTACCAAGGAGATGTTTTCATGTATTTAAGGGTTTGTCCATCCCGTAAGGAAATGGATGTGAATGTATATGTATGTAAGTATATGATCAAGGAGATATTATGTCAATATAGCTAGGTAGGTTTCTAATGTGAAAGTGTTTTCGTTTAAGTATTACATCAGTCACTTATTGCATGCAAATTAAGTCTAAGCTTTGAGTTGTATGCAAAATACAATATTATATATTGATAAGTACATCACTGCAAATCATGTGCCTGAATCCCTGTAGAGGAGTAGACAGAAAACACAAATCCTCAACTGTCCCGCCTGACAAATAACTTTTGATTCAATGATACTAATACACCTATAACACTCGGCGGTAAAAGGTACTTCTAACGTCACCCTTTTTCAATGTGGCGTCTATATGACTGTCTATCTAATGATAGTAGATTGACAAAAGGAATATATGTGGGTGAAGTGGAAGGGTGGATACGTAGGGGCCTGCACAATAAGACATTTCTCATACACACACTTGGCGGTTATAGGTACTTTTAGCGTCACTAAAAGGATTAAAGAATGTTTATGTGCACAACAACTGCAATAAAAATTATTATTACAATCACTATTCTTTATAGACTTATTAACCATACAGTACTTCATCAATGAAGAAATACTAAAAATTAATGGTGTATGAGTGTCAATGAAGCGTAAGCCGTTTGTCAGTGGGACAAATGGGGATCCGTCTCTGCCTAGCCCTCTACAGGGAATCAGGTGTGATGTGTATGTATGGATGTATTCCATTACCTTAAATCACCAGATATCAAACCATTCTTCATCAGATTATCATCATCATACATGATAAGCATCAAATATTACATTAACTAATGATTTAATAAGTTTCTCATAATATTATGATAAATAATTCATAGAAATCCTATATTAGGCAATACAATTGCGTATTTAAATATGTGTTTTTCATTTACGTACATAATTTACAGTTGCTAACGGTGAGGGAAAACATTGTGAGGAAACCTGCCTATCCCTCAGGATAGGTCAGTGCCTATATACGGCAATAAGGCTTACTACCTATCACGTTGGGTGCTGTCTATCTAGTGATACGCCGGCTTCGAATGTCCCATACCTAACATGCCTTCGAAATTTCGGAGATGGGCATTCAAGCCTCTGACTAACCCGCCATAATAAAAAAGGGAGTGTGTATACACAAGTCGTGAAGGGTATGTTATGTTTTAAAATTGCGTAAACGTAAAAAGTAAATATTGACATAAATAATACAATAATATTGAACAAGCTAAGAATATTTGTACTCACGTTAAAGGCAGATTTGCAAGTAAAACATCAACTTTATCGAATTCCAAACCAATGAAGTAATAAATATTTTATCGCCATTGTAAACTTTCCTTCAACCAGTTCAAATCAATTCTCCGACAGTCATATACCACTAAAAACAAAACTTTAATGTTCAAAACACAAGTTTACATTTTCACGATCAATATTTCTATTATGCACTAGTTCGGGTTTTTCTATCTAATTAGTGAAGCAAATTAGCTAAATTATTATCTAGGCCATCGGCAAGGTTATATTTTTTCACTAATACACTGTTTTGTTCATTTTGTTACGCTTCACAGATATTTGTATAGTTTTCCGTAATAATGAATTTTAAAGTTGTAGGTATGTGGAGTAGTAGGTTAGAAGTGGACAAATAGTGAAGAATCTAGTGATGTCAGCTTTAATTTGGTAATTTGGATACATAAATTAAAAGTATTAGTACTTCATTCATTACTTTTACTATACAAATGATAAGTAAGTGTAAGTTAATAGAGGACCAGTGACACAGCCTAGCTGCATCGTATACTAAGGCAGCACCTTTTTACTGCATCAATGATTTTCAATATTATTTCATTTTTTATTTTCTTCATGTTTCTGTTTTTGTTGTGAATAAAGTGTTTTCTTTCTTTCTTTATTATTACATTTTTATGACTATTGTTTTCAACAATACATATTATCGTGTTAAGTTCTCGAAAGTGAAGTTGTATATAACCAGCAAGAGATACCACGAGTGCTGCAATGTGGTTAGCAAAGGACTGGAAGCAATGGAAGAGCATAGTCCAACATTATCAAAGGAGTCACGATCCTCAGTCATCAGGGATCGACTGGAGAGAGTTCTACGTTGATTTAAACATCATATTTAAGAAAATATTGTACAGAAAAATGCTTATATCTTGTAACAGGGAATATTCAATTTAAACGCGGTAACTGGCGCGGCGCTTGCTGACTGTGAAAACTAACTTCATTTGACTATACGTAAACTATCTAACCGATATTGTGTCTTTTACCACTAATAGATAACAGTGGAGAAGTGTATGTAGCACCAAAATAAAACTCTGGACCTTCCAATCACACGTTTTAATAAAATTATATAACTGAAATTACCCCACTTTCAAGTAAAAAGCTTTAAGCTGGTATCTCTAAAGTTATGTCATAGTCAATGTCACACGATTGTCAGAGTGACACTAATTTATTTATTTACTGTCAGATGTTTAGATTAAAGTTGCGAAGGCAATGACTACAAAGTAAATATTTAACCATGTCAATACTATATTAGGAAAACAATGCATTGATGAGTGTTTACTGTAATAAGCGTATGAATACATACATGTACATCACGCCCTTTTGCCTGTAGAGGTGTAGGCAGAGATCACAGATCCCAATCTTTCCCGATCCTGACAAACTACTTTCGCTTCATTGACACTCATACATATTCGGTAGTTATAGATATGTAAACGTATAGTATATTAATTTTTAGCATATTTTTTTAGTGTGAGTGGGGCAAGAGATATTTCTAAGGATCGTTTAAGGTAAAGAATGATAGAAATGAAAGACATATCGTTTATTTACAGAGACAATAAAATACACATTGATTTATATGAACATGTGGCGAATGCCACTCTTTCGTGTTAATGTTACGTTTTTATTTATTGTCCAATAATAGTATATTATTGGACAATTTAAAGTGGTCTGTCAGGATCGGCACAAATGGGGATCCGTGATCTCTGCCTACCCCTCTACAGGGAATCAGGCGTGATGTGTATGTATGTATTCTTTGGTATTGTCTGTGACACATGACGGTGTGAATAACGACGCAATAAAAATGTACGCTTTGATTTGACTTGAACACTACAAAAGTGTATTATTTTCTCTCCCTATAAATGTCCCATCAAATGGCACGAATATTGATCTAAAAGGGATTCCTATCCCATCCCCAAAGTGGTGACCCCGACGTGATTTCGTAAGTCGTGATTTTGTGATTTCGTGACCACACGTACACCACGTGGAACAGTGTGAAAATCAAGCAAGCCTCACACTAGAACAGCAGGAGTAAGCTCATCATCATCATGAGAACAGCTTGTAACAGACATCATGAACCAGGTGGGGCGCGTGCACACGTGCGTCACGCTGCTGCACAACAAGCTGCAGCCGGCCTACAAGTCGCGCGCCGACCTGCACGAGAAGAAGAACGCGCTGCTGCGGGACTTCCAGGACAAGAGGCACACGCTCATCCTCAGCAGCGAGCGGCTCAAGCTCGTACGGCAGCGCTTCCCTTCCTACTTGGAGCTCATTGGCAGCACCATTTAGATACTTGTACGTGGTTCTTTATGATTGAAGAACTAATGTTTTCAGTAATAATTTTAGTGGGTATTTTAGTTTAATTTTCGACTGCAATAACATGGGCCCCTCCCAAGGTCGCCGTCTTTTTGTCATGGACCGCCTTACCAAACGGCGTTTCCTTATAGACACCGGCTCTGACCTTTGTTGCTTTCTTATTCATTGGCTTGCAGAGAAGAGGCGTCCCTCTTCATTCGAGCTTAGTGCCGCAAATGGGAGCAACATCAACACTTATGGCACTATCAATGTTACCCTTGACCTTGGTCTTCGCAGAAGGTTTCAGTGGCAGTTTGTTATCGCTGATGTTACCATTGGAATAATTGGCGCAGATTTTTTAGCTTTTTACCATCTTTTACCAGACTGCAAGTCTAAGAGGATCGTTGATGGCCTTACCAGCCTCTCATGCAGCGCTATTGCTGACATTTCAGTCCAACCTAGTATTAAGGCGATTGCTTCTGCAGACCCATACTTTGCGCAGTTGCTGGATGAGTTTGCGGACATTGCACGCCCATAACACCGCTCCTCTTGGTAATTACGATTTGGCTTCGGGCCGGTTCAGTCACATTCACATCGATATCATCGGTCCGATGACTCCTTGTAATGATTACCGTTATTGCCTCACAGCTATCGACAGAGTTACAAGGTGGCCTGAAGTATGGCCAATGCGGTCGATCACGGCCGAAGAAGTTGCTGAGACCCTTACTCGGGAATGGATCTCCCGATATGGTGTCCCAGCTATCATCACTACAGACCAGGGAGCTTAATTCGAGTCCGATTTGTTTCCCCGACTCACTCATCTTTTCGCCGCAAAGCGCAATAGAACTACGTCTTACCATCCCAGTGCTAACGGTATGATCGAAAGGGTGCAACGGCAGCTGAAAGCCGCCCTCATGAGCCACGGAGACTCGTGGATCCATGCTCTGCCTTTGGTCCTGCTTGGGATGCGGTCGGCTTTCAAAGAAGACCTTGGGGCGACTGCTGCTGAGATGGTGTTTGGAGAAACATTGCGTCTTCCCGGAGATATGTTGTCTTTTTTAGCATCTCCCAACGATTTCCAGGAAGCTGAATTTTTAAAACAGCTTAGGAATAAAATGACGGCTTTGCGACCAGTTCCTGCATCGAGTCACTCAAACCCTGCTATGTTTGTTTTTAAAGACATATCAACTGCGACGCACGTCTTCTTGCGGGAGGATGCGGTCAGGCGCCCTCTGCAGCCACCATACAATGGTCCCTTCAGAGTCGTGGATCGAGCCAGTGACGGCAAGACCGTGACTCTGATGATCAAGGACAAGAAAGTAGTGGTTAGTATTGATAGGCTCAAGCCAGCGTATTTGGAAAACCTACCTTCTGATGGCCCCTCCACCACTGACGCCCCAAAATGTAATGTAACACCCAACCACAGATAATATAATACTATACCCAACCCTAAATCTTTGCCACCACCAGCACAACCGCTTCTTTTCGAAATCAGGCAGGATAGTGAAATTTAAAAAGAACAATGATTACGTATGTATTTAATATTGTTAGTCTATGTTGTACTTGTACCGTGTACATTTAAAGTTCTTTATTATTATTTATATTGTTTCTATTACACTCCGTAGGGGGGTGGTGTGGCGAATGCCACTCTTTCTTGTTAATGTTATGTTTTTATTTATTGTCCAATAATAGTATATTCTTTGTTATTGTCTGTGACACATGAGTGTGAATAACGACGCAATAAAAATGTACGCTTTGATTTGACTTGAAAACTACAAAAGTGTATTATTTTCTCCCCCTATAAATGTCCCATCAAATGGCACGAATATCGATCTAAAGGGGATTCCTATCCCATCCCCAAAAACATACATCCGTAAAATACGCCTCTTCGTCCCCAACGGGATAGACCGAGACTATCGATCGCCAACTGGAACGGGTGACAAATCTCTCTTGCTTCACTCATTAACCTTCTCATACATGCTCTTCTGTTCTTCACGCTACACCCGCCTTGAGAAGAATGTCTCTAATTTGATCTGTATAAATTCTACACGGTCTACCCTGTCCAACTCTACCTTCCACTTAGGCTTTATAGATTCTTTTCGTAACCCTCCTTTCATCCATCCGCTACACGTGCCCAAACCATCTTACAACATACCTTTCTCTATTTTCGTCACTATAGCAACAAAGACAAGAAATTATAAACAAGAGTTTTGTCTGCATCTCATGCCATTGTGAATGGGTTCACACTCAACATATGTTGTAGGCGATGACCCGACAACCCCAATCTTTCGTCTAAATCACGGTGAAAGTAGGTATTAATTTATGTAACAGAGGCGTAAATATATTTGTATATATTATACACTAGCGACCCGCTCCGGTTTCGCACGGGTATAAAATATATAGCCTACTCCACTATTTAATGGATGTTATTATACATAAAAATAAAAAAAAATCCAAATCTTATCCCAAAGCGAACATATAGACAGTTTGGCATCACAATTGACTAAATATTCAGTCGTAAATATTTATTTGTATTTTCAACTTTCACTGAGCTGCTGACTTTGTTCACGCACCATAGACTGTTTTCAATACATGCTATATTATAATACGGCTATATATAATATATAATTACTATTTTATAATACGGCTCAATAAGACATATATAGATAGACGCCATATTGAAAAAGGGTGACGTTAGAAGTACCTATAACCGCCGAGTGTGTTAAAGATGTATGAGTGTCAATGAAGCGATAGTATAGTAGATAGCGATAGATAGCAATGAAGCGAAGTAATTTAAAAGAATAAAACAAACATTCATTAATATTACTGACGTTTTTATTGAGATACAATCCATATACATATTATATAAAACATTTTAATACAATATTTAAACTGGCTTGTCGTAAGAGGCGATAAAGAGAATTTAGGTATTTAATCCCCAACAAGTTTATATGCGGTTCTAGGAACCTTTATTTCTATCTACCCCTTTAAGGAATATAATATTATAGGACACTATTACACCAATTGAACTAGCCCCTTGGTAAGTTCTTTTAAAACTTGTGTTAAGAGTACTAGTCAACGTATATTTAACAAATATACATAAATAAATACATATATAGCATATATAATCAACAACCAGACTGGAAAGCAGTAGAAAAGCATAGTTCTTAACTCTGCCTCCACCGGGAATCGGGAACTCACGATTAGCGTTTAAGTGGTTAACCAATCGCGCCACGGAGGTCGTCAAATATATGTTTACATACATAGCACATATAATATATTGTATGACATTGAAACATTGTCCCGTGTTACTCTGGGACATAAAAAGAATGCTAACTAGCTGCCGTTCTTCCCGGCATGTCGTAATACGATTACGGGACTTCGGTAAATAGAATCAATTAGACGATAGGCTAGCAACCTGTCACCAATGTTTCATATGACATCAAAATCCCAATTAACTTACTAAGTAACCAAGATACATGTTTTCAGGGTTCTGTCCACATCAAAAGGGATTAAACGACGTGAATGTATATGTACATTGAAACATTACATGCAAATTTTTTATGAGATGAATTAAATAAGGTAATGTGATAGACACCTCTTTAACATAAATTGAGTCAACGCTAAAAGTATAATCCCAGTAACTTTTTATAAGGTTTACTAGTGACCCGCTCCGGCTTCGCATGGGTATAAAATATATAGCCTACTCCACTATTAAAAGCATGTTATTATACATATAAAGCTTCCTCTTGAATCGCTCTATCTATTAAAAAACCGCATCAAAATCCGTTGCGTAGTTTCAAAGATTTAAGCATACAAAGGGACATAGTGACAAAGAAAGCGACTTTGTTTTATACAATGTAGTGAAAAGACAATATTTTACATTTTAAAACTGGCGCCACTATGCATTGTCATGGCCACTATACGTTCGCGTGCTTCGAAATGTAAAAAATTGCTTTCGTTCTTATAAAGTAAAACCTTATAAAAAGTTACTGGGACTGCACTTTTAGCGTTGACTGTACATACATAAACATATGTATGATCTTAATAACTAACTAATATTAATACAAAGAAGCTTTGGTCTTAATTCAGACTTTTTAAACAAAAATACATACACCGTGGTACGTCAAAAGAGAACTAACTAGCTGCCGTTCTTCCCGGCATGTCGTAGGAGGCGACTAAGGGACTAGAGGTCAATGGAATCTATTGGACGATGAACTAGTAACCTGTTACTAATATGCTACATAATTTTCATCACATATTCTTTTCAAGGTAGATAAAACATTGAAAATAATATCTCAGTTACTTTAGTTTATCTATTGAGGTTGTAACATGGAGTAATTAATAAGAGGAGTGGGCCTTACGCAATATTTGTATGGAAACTAGCGTGGCATTACGCGGGGCGAAACGAGGTACGCGGGATGGAGGGGAGATATTACAACCAATCAAAACACGGCATCGGCCAATCAAATTAGGTATCTTCTTTCTACTATACATTTTTAAACTCCGCACCAATTAAAACACGCCATTTGGCCTTCGCACCGCGTAACGGCAACCATTCCATACGCCGGGTCCTCTTTATATTTGGTTCGTGGGTTGTAATGTCATTAATATGGTATATTATTGACAGGTTGCTAGCCCATCGCCCAATAGATGCCATATACCCCTAGACCCTTAGTTGCCTCCTACGACATGCCGGGAAGGACGGCAGCTAGTTAGCATTCTTTTTACGTTCACAGTATAAGACATTGTGCCTCAGAACGGTCCATATCTTTCGATATTCGAGACTTACGTATATTTATTTATACATACAAATACCTATATATAATTAAAATAAAGTCGAAATTTATATACTTTTACGGTTTGTTACTGAAGTGTCAGGTTCGATACCCGACTAATACTTTTGGCAGATAGTTATTTTTAAACTCTCGCGACTAATACTCATTTTATTTACTATGAAAGACCGGGTCATATCACGATAAATTAATAAAGATATCTGATTACCTTTATGCAACTGGGTCGAAACGTCGGGCAAAATAAAGGTAATCAGATATCTTTATTAATTTATCGTGATATGACCCGGTCTCTCATAGTAAATAAAACTTTTGGTAGAGTTTAGTATTTTGGAAACATCAAATCAAACACCTATCAACCCCTAATAAAGACAGGGTGAATATACTATTAGTGCTTAGGTTAGGTAACCTATTTGGGCCTAAGAACATTAGAATGACTATGAAACATACATACACCATTTCGGTGTAATCAGAGGTTCAGGTGTCCATCTCCATAATTGCATTTAGTAATTCTATGGCCACCTCGAACCCACGTGTTGACAAGTCAGTACTCAATGTGACAGGTGGTCAGCCATGTCGCCATTTACAAGCACTGACTATTACCTGTTCGGGGAACAGGTAGGTTTCCTCACGATGTTTTCCCTCACCGTATAATTCGATGCATTAAATGTGTTTATATTACGAAAATGTGTCAAATTTCACCATTGAAATAGGCAAGTGTCAAATTTAGCTCTTAAATGGCGTCATTTGTCACTTTTACTAATCAACTTCACACTATTACCGATCTGATATTGAACTGATATTTTGCAAAAGCATTAATGGATTAACCCCAGGTCACCTAACCTTAGCATACTAAAGTATATACCTATATTACTAAAAACAGATCTGTCATTACATACTATATTACGACTTATCATTTACGGGGTATACTGAGACTTAAAAACCATCCAACGTAACAAATTATAACTTGATTCATACATACTTTAATAATACTAATATTTGGACATTATTACACCAATTGAACTAGCCCCTTGGTAAGTACATTTAAGACTTGTGTTAAGGGTACTAGTCAACGTATATTTAAGAAATATATACATAGATGCATACACGTATAGCATAATCAACGACCAGACTGGAAAGCAGTAGAAAAGCGTAGTTCTTAACTCTACCTCCACCGGGAATCTAACCCGGGACCCCACGATTAGCGTATATATGTATTTATCTATATATAATATGTATACATTTTCTTAAATATACGTTGACTAGTATCCTTAACACAAGTCTTAAATAAAAAAAATGAATACTCAATAAAATTGAACATTACCGATTAATAACTAAATACTAAATTCAAAGTGAACATTCGACCTCTATCTACCCCACAAGGTGAAAAGTCGTTATATTCTTGAGATTCTCAATTGCTTGCTGTTTCTTTTCTACCCGTGAATGACACTATAGATCTTATGCCTTTCACTGAAGTCTGAAATAAGAAAAAATCACGTTAGATTTATAGTTTTAAGAGATTCGCGATTTATACTCATGATTAATAACTAGCGGGACTTATCGCGTAAGTTATTATATCGTTTCGACGTTTCGGCTACGTTGCAGCAGCCATGGTCACGGGCAGACTGACGATTCATATTTCTTAATAAAGGATAGTATTATATTATCTGTGATAAAGGTAACTTTATTATATAAAAACATACGAGATAAGTCCCGTTAGTTATTAATCATCACGTTAGAAGTACCTATAACCGCCGAGTGTGTATGAGGTGTTATAATGATATTAATTGCAATTCGAGAGAGGTTGCTAGCCTATCGCTCAATAGATCTCATTTACCCCTAGTCCCTTAGTCGCCTCCTACGACATGCCGGGAAGAACGGCAGCTAGTTAGCATTCTTTTCACGCCCCGAACAAGCATATGTTATATATGTATATTATTTGTTATACATACATACACTGATCTGATTCCCTGTAGAGGGGTAGGCAGAGATCACAGGTCCCCACCTGTCTCAATCCTGACAGATGTCTATCTGACTGTCATATAACATAGCCGAGCCTTACGTAATCGCCCTTCCACTTCACTCATGTATATTCTTTTGTCAATCTGCTATCATTCATCCGCATAACATGTCCAAACCATCGAAGCATGCTCTTTTCGATCTTTTCTTACTGTATTTAAAATATGTTTTTCTTTTATACATAACTAGCGAGCCGCTCCGGCTTCGCACGGGTATAAAATATATAGCCTACTCCACTATTTAATGGATATTATTATACATGTAAACCTTCCTCTTGAATCACTCTATCTATTAAAAAAAAACGCAGCAAAATCCGTTGCGTAGTTTCAAAGATTTAAGCATACAAAGGGACATAGGGACAGAGAAAGCGACTTTGTTTTATACTATGTAGTGATACACATATTACCGATATACTGATTGATACTCATGAGTATTTACCCACCTTTTTCTTGGATCCGTTGAGTATTTCCTTGTACATCTCAGAGCGGAGGTATCTTGAATAACTATCTGACTTCATCAACAAATATACGTGAGCCTGAAATAACGAAAAATTACATATAATTGTACATAAATATACATTCACATAACAGCGACTGTAGCCCAGTGGGTAAGACCTCGGACTTCGTATGAGAAAGGTCCTAGGTTCGAATCCCGACTCTGGCATGTACCAATGAATGAAATTTAAATATGTTTTTTTCATTTAAGTACATAATTTACAGTCGCTAACTGTGAGGTTAAACATCATGATCAAACTGCCTCTCCATCGGGATAGGTAATAGCCAGTAGCTACCTATCACGTTGGGTGCTGTCTTTAGTGAAACGCGGGCTTCGAGTGACCCATACCTAACATGCTTGAAATTTCGGAGACGGCCACTCAAGCCTCGGACCACCACAATAATTCAAGGAAGTATGTATACAGTAGTCTTGAAGCGAATTTCACATAGTTTAACACCCTGCCACAGTCGTCTATGGTGCGTCAACAAAGTCATCAGTTCAGTGAAAGTTGAAAATACAAATAATTATTTTCATCAGAATATTTATGCAGTTGTGATGACAAACTGGCTAAATATGTTTGTATTTAGATCCTCAACTGGAACGAACCGAAGAACAAGGAAGAGAAGAATTGGAGCTTCGGTTTCGTTTTTCTTCGGTTGTAGCGGCTGGCGGCGTTTGTGTAACCATGGCGATGGAATAACAAGAAGTTCAAACGCCGTGGCATCAGTGTTTGTACTTCAGCCGACATAACCTTAGTGGTGAATGGCTTAATAAAGAATTTAAAAAAAAAATACATCTATGCATGTGTTATTTACCTGTGCTTGGTCGAAGCAATATCTATCTGCGATCCCGGATTCAACTTTCTGTCGAGTCATCTCTCTGCAAAAGATAATACAAACATTATAATTGTTATTTAGTGTTCATGTTATAAAATTATCTTGGTTATTTATTCATATACATTTTTTGTGACAATGTGCTTTATCAAATTCAACAAATTCATATTTACATAATCCGTTTTGAAGTTGAATGAATATTGGAGATATTATATCTCCTAGGAATATGGGAGATATAATATTCGTGTTGTTATGTCATATGAAACAATAATGACAGTTAGGTTACTAGCCCCATAGATTGTATTTATCTCTAGTCCCTTAGTCGCCTCCTACAATGAGCCGCAGGTAGTTACCTTTCTTTTTTTGAAGTTGTATTTTATAATAACAATACCGATCTTCAATTTGGAATCTACATTAATTTTGAATGTACTACCGTATTCAATTAATAAATACACTTTAGCGCTGACTGTACTTTCAAAGTCACTATCGATAGTCTGCCTATTCCGTTGGCTTGTATTTATATGTACATACATACACATCACGCCTGATTGCCTGTAGAGGGGTAGGCAGAGATCACGGATCCCCATTCGTCCCCACTTCTATTGACACTCATATATCCTCTCATACACTCTCGGCGGTTATAGGTACTCCTAACGTCACCTTTTTTCAATATAGCGTCTATCTGACTGTTATATGTCTTATTAGGCCAGCCCCTACGTAACCGTACGTACGTATTTATATGTGTATGTATGTATGTATGTATGTTACAAACCGTGAAGCCGCATCAATATTGACTGGCGAAGGCGCGTCATTCGCTAGATACTCCTTCCAAATATCCTTAGCTTTAGCCGGGACCCTTCGTATCGGAGCCGCTTTATAATCTTGTATTGCTATCCAGAATCTGTAACAAAAATCAATCATAATAATATAATATTTTGGACAATATTACACCAGTTGAAGTAGCCCCTTGGTAAGACATTTAAGACTTGTGTTAAGGGTACTAGTCAATGCACATTTAAGAAATATAATATATTTACTTCACTACATAGTATAAAACAAAGTCGCTTTCTTTGTCCCTATGTCCCTTGTATGCTTAAATATTTGAAACTACGCAACGGATTTTGATGCGGTTTTTTTTAATATATAGAGTGATTCAAGAGGAAGGTTTATATGTATGATAACATCCATTAAATAGTGGAGTAGGCTATATATTGTATACCCGAGCGAAGCCGGACCGAGTCACTAGTGATATAATATTTTGGACACTATTACACCAATCGAACTAGCCCCTTGGTAAATTGATGAACATACTACTTCTATGCTAGCTGGGACGTAAAAAGAATAATAATAATATTGTATTGTAGGACGTTATTACACTAATTGAACTAGCCCCTTGGTAAGTGCATTTAAGACTTGTGTTAAGGGTACTAGTCAACGTATTTTTAACAAATATATACTTGTTATATTTTGATAAATAAATATGTAGAGTATATCAACAATCAGACTGGAAAGTAGAAAACAAGCGTAGTTCTTAACTCTGCCCCACTAAGAATCGAACCCAGGGACCGCACGATTAGCGTTCCTGTTGTAAAAATTTATTTAAAAAAATCTTAATATACTACATTTCTATATTTTTCATATAAATATATTTAAAAAAAACACAAAAAGTTGAATTCCACGTAGGCCCCGACGAGATTCGAACTCGTGATCTCCTGTTTACTAGACAGGCGCTTTAACCAACTAAGCCACGGCGCCATGGCATCGCCACCCGAAATTCACAAATAGATTACGAAGAGAGGTTTACATAGATAATAATTTCTTAAGGTTATCGGAAATATAAATCACAACATAATATAAAACAAAGTCGCTTCCTTTGTCCCTATGTCCCTTTGTATGCTTAAATCTTTGAAACTACGCAACGGATTTTGATGCGGTTTTTTTAATGGATAGAGTGATTCAAGAGGAAGGTTTATATGTATAATAACATCCATTAAATAGTGGAGTAGGCTATATATTTTATACCCGTGCGAAGCCGGAGCGGGTCACTAGTAACTATACAATAAATGTAATGTAATTAATATGATAATAATACATACATACGCGTCAATAGATGTGTATACGCAATTGCTTTATTATTGTATTACGTAATAATTTAATTTGTTTTAAGATTTTCTAATTTGAAAGACATTTTTTTATGTGAAAATCCTTTTTTTGTACTTTCAATAAGTGATTAGATTAGATTAGTAAAAGCCTTTAATTTCAGATTACGTTTTTGTTATAAGAAGCTTGATGCCTATCTCCGAAATTTCTCAGGACCGTATTTTACTATATAGACAGCACCCAACGTTAGGTAAGAAAATCTTTGAAACTACGCAACGGATTTGGATGCGGTTTTTTTTATAGAGAGTGATTCATGAGGAAGGTTTATATGTATAATAACATCCATTAAATAGCCAGAAGTGCGAAGCCGGAGCGGTTCGCTAGTATATTTATACATACGTACATACGCTTCACGACTTGTGTATACACACTCCCTTTTTTACTATGGCGGGGTAGTCAGAGGCTTGAATGTCCATTTCCGAAATTTCGAAGGCATGTTAGGTATGGGTCATTCGAAGCCCGCGATCACTAGATAGACAGCACCCAACGTGACAGGTAGTGAACCGTATTGCCGTAAATAGGCACAGACTACTACCTCTCCTGAGGGATAGGCAGGTTTCCTCACGATGTCTTCCCTCAGAGTTAGCAACTGTAAATTATGTGTTTTAAGGTGACGAAAGGCACTTACTTGAGGTTCTCTCCACTGAACTCCTTGCTTAAGAACTTGGAGAAGTGCTCTCGGCCGGCGGGATCTTGCAGCAGTTCTCTCAACCCAAAGGCCCACTTTCGAACCCGGCGAAGAGGCAGGTCTTTGCTGGAAGAGAAGTATGAGTTCATACATACGCTTCATTTATATATACACGCATCATGATAGTTTTGCTAAAAATTACGGGATGTGGATGTATGAGTATGTATATTGTTGAAGACCTCCGTGGCGCGATCGATTAGACGCCTGATCGCTTATCGTGGTCCCAAAGATTCCCGGTGGAGGCAGAGTTAAGACCTACGCTTTTCGTCTGCTTTCCAGTCAGGTTGTGAATTATATATGCTATATATTTACCTATGTATAATATGTATATATTTCTTTAATATACGTTGACTAGTACCCTTAACACAAGTCTTAAATGAACTTACCAAGAGCTAGTTCAATTGGTGTAATAATGTCCAAATATTATTATTGTATGTACTGTCAATCTATATATAATATTAGAAGTAATCGTGTTAAGGTGGTAGTTGACAAGTGTTAAATTTGGCCATTTGTATGACATATAAATACCATATTATACAATATTGAAACATAACATACTCATATTATATAACATATTGTATTTTACATAATTACATAGTACATAATTTACAGTCGCTAACGGTGAGGGAAAACATCGTGAGGAAACCTGCCTATCCCTCAGGATAGGTAATAGTCAGTGCCTTTATACGGCGATACGGTTCACTACCTATCAATTTGGGTGCTGTCTACCTAGTGATACGCGGGCTTCGAATGAACAATACCTAACATGCCTTCGAAATTTCGGAGATGGGCATTCAAGCCTCTGACTACCCCGCCATAATAAATAAGGGAGTGTGTATACACAAGCCGTGAAGCGTATGTATGTATTATACATGTATGTTATGTATGAATAAAGATACACCCTCGACATACATTATACACTATATTTTTTCTCACCGATTACGATACGTATTTTATTAGCTTTATAAAAAAAAGAAATCATAAACAGCTAATTACATTTTCCTGAAATCCCGGATTAGCACAAAACAGTTAGTTCGTTTAGTACAAGAGTACTGTTATATCAACCTTATGACGTCACGAATATTTATAAAGCACATGCGATAAAATGTAAGTGTGTAAATGGTGGATATTTTAGTGACGTGTAGAATATACGGATACATACTTATATGCATAGATTATGAGTATAAAATCAAAAGTATATATATATATATATATATATATATATATATATATATGTTTATATATTAAATGCTTAAATATTATTTTTAACATATATTTGGATTTAAAAATGGACTTGATAAACATAAGATGGTATCTTAACAGAAAATTGAGAAAGATATGATAATCGTTGGGTAAGGTGTAAAGAGGGTGTAAGAATGATTATATTAGCTTAAACTTAATTTTGTTAAACAAATAAGCTAAGTTTAAAGGAAAATATATTTAGTTATCGGCAGGTCCGCTTTTTTAACCCTTTTTGGAGTGGTTAGAACATGAAAGACACAAATTTCTTTCACATTTCTTTCTCTATATACATAACACATGCAAAGCAGGTATAAACAAATATAAAGTACCTAACAATAAATATCCTAACATCACATAACTACCAACACGTACCAATCGCACAACCATTTACAAATCCACACTCCATTTACCCGCTGTGACGTCACCTTAACCTTGCACTTGGCCTCGCATCAAGGTCCGGCCTTGCGTCCAAGGTTGACGTTTAGATGTCAATGTCAGTGTCAGAGCACTGTCAATGCCGAGGCGAAGGCCGCGCGAATTCAGCCAAGGTTGGTTCGCGATAAGTCTCGTTATTAATAAATACTCTTTGGTTGTACATAGGTGTGTGACGTCAGAATTCGTCATATTACGCTTTATATTTATCGCGATATGATGTGTATGTTGATATGTGTAACATAGTATATCACAGTTTTAAGAGATTCGCAATTTATACTCATGATTAATAATTAACGGGACTTATTGCGTAAGTTAATAAAGGTAATTTTATTATATAAAAACTTACGCGATAAGTCCCGTTAATTATTAATCAATAGTATATCATGCTATATGCTACAGGTGATTAATAGTGTTAGATTTAAGTGATGTTAAATAGTGTCTTGATTACAGTTATTGGTATATAAGTCATATTATATGCATTAAAAGAAACATGAAAGTAGAATCAATGCCGTCTAAATGCGGTTACTGAGAAGCATGTTAGGAGTGATATTGTATGATAGAATTAAAAATATTGTGATAAGGGAAAGTTGCGGTTTGAAAGAAGATGTAGTGACTAAGATTGAAAAAGGCATGCTTCGATGGTTTGGATATGTTATGCGGATGAATGATAGCAGATTGACGTATTGAAAAAGGGTGACGTTAGAAATACCTATAACCGCCGAGTGTTAGAGGTGTATGAGTGTCAATGAAGCGAAAGTGATCTGTCAGGATCGGGACCCGTGATCTCTGCCTACCTCTCTACAGGGAATCAGGCGTGATGTGTATGTATGTATATGTTTTAGTATTTAAGTGTTTACTCTATCGCATTAGGGTCATCCTGTACAGATGTAAGCTCTGATAAAAATAAATAAATATTATGGTTAGATGGTGTTTTATAATATAAGGTGATACGTTAAAAACATAATAATTTACAGTCGCTAACGGTGAGGGAAAACATCGTGAGGAAACCTGCCTAACCCTCAGGATAGGTAATGGTTAGTGCCTATATACGGCGATAAGGTTCACTACCTATCACGTTGGGTGCTGTCTATCTAGTGATACGCGGGGTTTGAATGACTCATACCTAACATGCCTTCGAAATTTCGGAGATGGGCATTCAAGACTACCCCGCATATTAAAAAAGGGAGTGTGTATACACAAGTCGTGAAGCTTATGTATGTATGTTAAAAACATCGTGAGCAAACCTGCCTATCCATCGGAATAGTCAATAATAAAGCCTATATGGTGTTATGGAGCACCAGCTGTCACATTAGGTGCTGACTTAGTGTTATAGTGTGATAGTTATTTATTCTGCAATTCTACATTTATACATTCAAATCATAAAATCTAATTAATGTGAAATTTAAGTTATGATATAAATTATCATATTCAATATAAATGGTATCAATGTAATCAAATTGGAGACATTCTTCTCAAGGCGGATGTAGTATGAAGAAGAGAAGAAAGAGAATGTAAGAAGGTTAATGGGTGTGAGTGAAGCAAGGGCGATCTATCACCCGTTCCAGGTGACGTTCAATAGTCTCAGCCTATCCCGATGGGGACAAAGAGGCGTGAATATATTTATCATACATAAATATATTTAAGCATGTGAATTATATGTGATTTAACGACCTCCGTGGCGCGAACGGTTAACCACCTCAACGCAAATCGTGAGATTCGATTCCCGTTGGAAGCAGAGTTAAGAACTACGCTCTACTTCTGCTTTCCAGTCAGTTGTTCAGACTTTCCCATACTGACCCATTTGAATGCCCCATCCTGTATACTATTTATTTATTCCTGTATTATAAGAAAAGATTTAACCAAAAACAAGTGCTTTAATCAAAAAAATAACATTTTTACGCGTTTCTTTTTATTAACTGTTTAAAATTCATTACTTTAAATATTATATTGTATATAATTATATAATTTATCGATATCGATGTATATCAATTAAAGAATACTGACCGTACACTGGCTATGTCACTTTGACAGCTGTCATACGAATCAAGTTACATTTATCAGACTAATACAGAATGGCTACTGTATTGATCAGCTGATTCAACTAATATTATAAACCCAATAATATTGAAGGAGGACATTGTTACACCAATTGAACTAGCCCCTTGCTATGTACATTCAAGACTTGTGTTAAGGGTACTAGTCAACGTATATTTAACAAATATATACATATTATAGATAGATAAATACATATATAGCATTTATAACTAACGACCAGACTGGAAAGCAGAAGAAAAGCGTAGTTCTTGACTTTGCCTCCACCGGGAATCTTTGGGACCTCACGATTAGCGTTCAGGTGATTAACGTTCGTGCCACGGAGGTAGTAATTTATTTACTACCATTACAATTAATAACTTATCGTCATACATACATAACACGCCTGATTCCCTGTAGAGAGGTAGACAGACATCACGGATCTATCGCGATCCTGACAGACCACCTTCGCTTCATTAACACTCATACACCTTATACACACGGCGGTTATAGGTACTTCTAACGTCACCCTTTTTAAATATGGCGTCTATCTGAGTCACATGTCTTACTGGGCCAGTATTAAACATGAGTAAATACCACGAACCAAATATAAAGAGGACCCGGCGTAAGGAGCGGTCCCCGTTACGCGGTGCGGAGTCTAAATGGCGTGTTTTAATTGGTGCGGAGTCTAAAATGTGTAGTAGAAAGAAGATACCTAATTTGATTGCCCGATGCCGTGTTTTAATTGGTTGTAATATCTCCCCTCCATCCCGCGTACCTCGTTACAACCCGCGTAGTACCACGCTAGTTTTCATACAAATATTGCGTAAGACCCACTCCTCTTATTAATTACATAACATACGCTTCACGACTTGTTGACACACTCCCTTTTTTGTTATGGCGGGGTAGTCAGAGGATTGAATGCCCATCTCCGTATGGGGCATTCAAAGCCCGCGTATCACTAGATAGACAGCACCCAACGTGATAGGTAGTGAGCCGTATCGCCGTATATAGGCACTGACTATTACCTATCCTAAGGAATAGGCAGGTTTCCTCACGATGTTTTCCCTCACCGTTAGCGACTTTAAATTATGTACGTAAATGAAAAACACATTTAAAGTTCATTCATTGGTTTATGCCAGTCGGGATTCGAACCTAGGACCTTTTCTCATACGAAGTCCTCTTATTAATTACTCCAATATAAAATATAAATAATATAAAATAAAATTCCTTTTATTCAGACTAGACGCAGTACATATACACAAATAGAGAAAAGAATTAATTATATAATAATTTACATTAATGGAACCAAGCGCACATGGCAACCCCGCGCAAGTGTGAATAGGATTTGTCTCAGCTAATGTTGTGTGAAATTCACACTGCCAACGCTGATATTCCGACAAACCCTTAAGTACGTACCAGCACTTCTACAAACATGATGTGATGGTTTTTGTTAGTCGCAACTGATTTTTCAATCATAATCAGTAGGTAACGTGATAGGTGGTAAACCATGTCGCCGTTTATTGATATGATTACATACATATACATACATTCACGTCCTTAAATCACTTTCGGGGTGGACGTACGTACGTACGTACCAGCACTTGTATAAACAAATAAAATACTCACCACTGTTTCTCTTGGTCCCATAGTTCAGTGGTGTCACAAATCCATGGATTGGGCCAATCAGGGGGCGTTATGAAGGGATCATATTCAGCATACTGCTCGTAGTAGGAAATGAACCTGCCAACACAAATCGTACATCACTACATAGTATAAAACAGAGTCGCTTTCTCTGTCCCTATGTCCCTTTGTATGCTTAAATCTTTGAAACTACGCAACGGATTTCGATGCGGTTTTTTTAGTAGATAGAGTGATTCAAGAGGAAGGTTTATATGTATAATAACAGCCCTTGAATAGTGGAGTAGGCTATATATTTAATACCCGTGCAAAGCCGAAGAGGGTCACCAGTCATCAATAAAAATATTTAGGACTATTACACCGATTGAACTAGCCCCTAGCTAGTTAAGGTTACTACTCGTAGTCAATGTATATTTAGGAAATATACACTTGTTTCGGAAGATAAAAACATGTATAGTATACATATAGAATCAACAACCAGACTAGAAAGCAAAATATGTTAACGTAATTGTAATTGTAAACTGCTTAGCTGCATCAAATACTGAAACAGCACCTTTTGACTGCATCAAATGCCTACTCCTTATATGTACGAGTATGGTTGTTGTATCAAAGTGTGTATAAATAGTGTTATGTCAAAATGTGTATGTATAGCAGTGAATAAATGTTTTTCTTTCTAATTCTTAACTCTGCCTCAACTGGGAATTATTTGGACCTCACGATTAGCGTTCGGGTGGTTAACCGTGCACTTCAAGAAAATCTTCGTAATGAGTATTATTAATGTCATTGGCTTTTCAAAACCCACAATTTACCTGATAAACAGTATTTTAACGTGACAGGTGGTACATAATACATACATCAATTGAAGGAGGTGATTCATATTGAAATTGTTGTTGATTATTGTATGCAGGGTTTCTTGGCATTTCTTCTCTGCAGATCTTACTTTACGAAATGCCAAATACTTAAATAATACAATAAATACTAATAATATATAATATACATTACTCTTTGAAATTTCGGGGATGGGCATAGTCTCTGCCTACCCCGCTATAATAAAAAAGGGAGTGTGTATACACAAGTCGTGAAGCGTGAATGTATGCCAAATACTGAAATTTTATTAATTTTTATATTAATTAACAATATTAAATTCTAATCTTGATGATAATTTTAATGAGAAAATGTGTTTTAGTACACACACATACTGTTAGTGTGGTGTGTAGAAGTGACTTAAGTAGCGTTGAAATGATCATTTCGATGGAGGCGTAGACATTTTGATCGCACGTCAGTTGACCCGTGACCAAGGCCATTGCAACATTGCCGAAACGTCAGGTAACAAAGGTAATACTTTGTTTATAAAACATACGCGATAAGTCCCGTTTTCTTGTAATATACTTGGCGTTGAGGCGGTCCAACCTCTTTAAATGACCTACTTCGCAATGTTTAGAACGAAAGCTCTGTCATTCATTCACTCGTTCATACCATTCCTAACAAAATCATACAATCCATCAATTCATACAATCACACATTACTCACTTGAATAAAATAAAGATTTCTACTGTATGTATAAAAAAAACATATACCGTCTACTATACATATAATGAATTTCTATGTATATTTTCGTAATAAAAATACATTTACGAAACGCATCGAATTATACAGTGAGGGAAAACATCGTGAGGAAACCTACCTGTTCGTCGAACAGGTAATAGTTAGTGCTTGTAAATGGCGACACGGCTTACCACCTGTCACATTGAGTACTGACTATCTGGTAAACACGTGGGTTCGAGGTGTCCATAAAATTACTACCTTCGCAATTGTGGAGATGGAAACCTGAACCTCTGACTAATCCGCAAAAAGTACATAGAAATTCAATAAACTTCATTTCAATTGGTACATGCTCAAGCGGGATTTGAACCCTGTACTCACTAGCCCCAAATCTCTGTCAAGCCCCAAACAACAGAGCTACGTCGAATTAATTCTATTCCGTCACTTTTTGCATTACCTTCAGACTTTAAACAGCAATACAGAATTTCCTATTAAACCCATACACCACATTAACCCTTGCTAACCAGCCATAACTCCACGCGTTTCCGCAATCACGGAGCTATTACACGGTTTGACGACCTCCGTGGCGGTTAGACACCTGAACGCTAAAATAGTACGTTGACTAGTACCCTTAACCCAAGTCTTAAATGTACTTACCAAGGTGCTAGTTCAACTGGTGTAATAATGTCCAAATATTATTATTATTATTAATTAATTCTGTAACATCGCGAGGAAACCTGCCTATCCCTCAGGATAGGTAATAGTCAGTGCCTATATACGGCGATACGGTTCACTACCTACGTTGGTTGCTGTCTATCTAATGATACGCGGGCTTGGAATGCTTGAATACCTACCATGCTTGAAATTTCGGAGATGGGCATTCAAGCTTCCGACTACACTGCCATAATAAAAAAGGGAGTGTGTATACACAAGTCATGAAGCGTATGTTATGTTATGTAATTCTGTGCCCTGGTACTCACATTTCCGCCACCTTGCTGATCTTGGCGTTACGGCGTTCCAGTCTCTGTTTCAGCAACGCTACCTGTCGTCTGGCAGACTCAGTTTGTTGCTGCAGCGAGGGCCGAAGACATTGTACTGGCACTGACGTCGCTGGGTCTTGGGAGGATTCGCCTAGAGGGAAACAGGTGACATATGTTAAGGACTCTTACATCACTATTCTACTTCACTATGATTCACTACATAATATAAAATAAAGTCGCTTTCTCTGTCCCTATGTCCCACTGACAGACCACTATCGCTTCATTCACACTCATACATCTTCTCATACACACTCGGCGGTTAAAGGTACTCCTAACGTCACCCTTTTTCAATATAGCGTCTATCTGACTGTTATCACTACATAGTATAAAACAAAGTCGCTTTCTCCGTCCCTATGTCCCACTGACAGACCACTATCGCTTCATTCACACTCATACATCTTCTCATACACACTCGGCGGTTAAAGGTACTCCTAGCGTCACCCTTTTTAATATAGCGTCTATCTGACTGTTATCACTACGGCACTGACGTCGCTGGGTCTTGGGAGGATTCGCCTATAGGGAAAGATATGTTAAGGAGTGTCACATCACTACATAGTATGATTTGACATGACATTGGTTTGGACATGTTATGCGGATGAATGATAGCAGATTGACAAAAGGAATATAAATGAGTGAAGTGGAATGGCGGTTACGTAGGCGCCGCCCTAATAAGACATATAACAGTCAGATAGACGCTATATTGAAAAAAGGTGACATTAGGAGTACCTATAACCGCCGAGAGTGTATGAGAGGATGTGTGAATATCAATGAAGCGAAAGTGGTCTGTCAGGATCAGGACAAATGGGGATCCGTGATCTCTGCTTACCCAGGGAATCAGGCGTGATGTGTATGTATGTACTACATAGTATAAAACAAAGTCGCTTTCTCTGTCTCTATGTCCCTTTGTATGCTTAAATTTTTTAAACTACACACCGGATTTTGATGCGGTTTTTTTAATAGATAGAGTGATCCAAGAGGAAGGTTTATATGTATAATAACATCCATTCATTAGTGGAGTATACTATATACAGCCGTGGCTAAAGTATTAGGCACCCTAACAAAACGCCAATGAGGTATTTTAAATTCATAAATGAAACAGATTCTGGTTTCATAGTAATAATTTAATGAAAACAGGAATTTAGTAAGCTAATATTTTGTAGTTCCCTGCTTTGATTTCAATATAGTCGCTTTTCTTCTGGGTCTAAATACAAGATTTTTGTCCTCTGGGGCGATGATTCTGTCTATCTTTGGACCAAAGTGAATTTCAAAGTTTCCTTTGAAGTGATGCTGTATAAGTTTCATATACGTCCTTTAATCCGTTTCGGGGTGGAGATACAAACAAAAAAGACAAACGCGTTCACGACCATTAACCCTTGGCGTAATCAGCGGTTCGGGTGTCCATCTCCGCAATTGCTAAGGTAGTAATTCAATGACCACCTCGAACCTACGTGTTGACCAGATAGTCAGCGCCCAATATATAGCCTAATCCCTAAGTCGCCTCCTACGACATACGGAAGATTGGCAACTAGATTACATTCTATTACATATCAGACTAGCATGGGACTACGTAAAAGTCAGTGCTTGTAAATGGCGACAGGGGTTATCACCTGTCACATTGAGTACTGACTATCTGGTCAACATGTGAGACAACATGTAATTACAGACTAAGTTTAATTATATAAATCACTACATAGTATAAAACAAAGACGCTTTCTCTGTCCCTATGTCCCTTTGTATGCTTAAATCTTTGAAAGTAAGCAACGGATTTTGATACGGTTTTTTTTAATAGATAGAGTGATTCAAAAGGAAGCTTTATATGTATAATAACATCCATTGAATAGTCGAGTAGGCTATATATTTTATACCCGTGCGAAGCCGGAGCGGGTCGCTAGTTAAGGATAGAGCTGTAATAAAGTTATATTCAAACATACGCTTCACGACTTGTGTATACACACTCCCTTTTTATTATGGCGTAGAAGTCAAAGACTTGAATGCTCATCTCCGAAATTTCGAAGGCATATTAGGTATGGGTCACTCGAAGCCCGCGTTTCACTAAAGACAGCACCCAACGTGATAGGTAGTGAACCGTATCGCTGTATACAGGCACTGAATATTATCTCTTGCTTTTATTATTTATGTATATCATTAAAATTAGTCTGTAATTAAATGTTGCATTACGTTCTGACCAGATAGACAGTACACAATGTGACAATAAAAAAGGGAGTGTGTATACACAAGTCGTGAAGCGTATGTTATGTTAAAAGGGAGCTAGTTAGCATTCTTTTTTCGTCTCAGACTATTACTTACCGTTATCGACTATTATCTCGGTTTGTTTCTTCAATATCTCTTCTTCACTTTCTTGGGGATTGGTTATGGTGACTATTGGATTATTCTGTTGAATAAAAACGAGGAAATTAGTTTTTAAATTATTGTATTAAATTATATCTTTTTGTTTTAAATGTTTCCATTATTATTTTTGATTTGTTTAGTTTTTGTTTTTCACTTAAATGTTTAAAATTTGTGCAGTTATTATGTGTTTGAATTAATTGTCCCTGTAAATAAATGGTTTTTCAATTTCAATATTCATATGTAAAAATTCGACGTAGCTCAGTTGTTTGGGGCTTGGCTCTGTATCATTGGGTACAAGGTTCAAATCCCGCTTGAGCATGTATGAAGTTTAATGAATTTCTATGTACAGTTTCGTAATAAAAATACATTTACGAAATGCGTCGAATACAAGGCGAGGGAAAACATTGTGAGGAAAACTACCTGTTCCCCGAACAGGTAAAAGTCAGTGCTTCTAAATGGCGACATGGCTTACCACCTGTCACATTGAGTACTGACTTGGTCAACACGTGGGTTCGAGGTGGCCATAGAATTACTACCTTCACATTGGCGAATTTTGTATGATACACTAACCTTCATATTATTCTGCAGTATGACCTCTTGAATCTGTTTCATACGCCTTTCCCTTAAGGCTTTAATACGGGACAGCTTACGGGGATCGTTCTCTGTTGTATTCACACAGCCCGGCTGAAAGACAAACATAGTTCAATTAATCGCTTTCGGGGATCACAACCGTAATATTCATGCTAAATGTGACCTTGGAGATATTATTCAAGGTTTTGTCCACGCCGAAAGGGATTAAAGGACGTCACTGTATATGTAGGTATGAAATTTTTGATGTTTTTTTATGTAGGTAATGTTTTGATCGAGTCTATTAATATAGATATGTAAATATCTAACCGGGGGCCTTAGTCCACTAATGCTTTTAGTAAAATAACAGTTCAATATCAGATCAGTAATAGTGAGAATTTGGTAGTGGATTAGCCAAGTGTCAAATTTCACCATTGAAATCGGAAAAAGTGTCAATATTCGCATTCAAAATGGCGAAATTTTTCACTTTTGCTAATCCACTAAAAACTTCACATTATTACTGATCTGATATTGATCTGTTTTTTTCAACTTGATTGAACTGAACTTTTACAAAAAGCATTAGTGGACTAAGACCCCACTACTTAAACACAATGTTTCTTAATATATTTAACAAATACATACACTTATTATAGTAATGTAAGTATATCTTTAATATTAATTAATTTCGGGAGAACGCCAACTAGCTGCCGTTCTTCCCGGCATATCGTAGGCGACTCAGGTATTAGGGGTCAATGAATGTTTTTGGGCGATAGGCTAGCAATCTGTCATCAATGTTCCATTATGACATAGCAACCCCATATTTATGCTAAAAAGTGACTGAAGAGATATCGTATCTCCGAGGTTCCGTCCACCCGAAAGGGATTAAAGGACGTGAAGTGTAGACTTTGAATTAGAAAAAAATATATTTAATAATTATTCTTTCTTGTTATTATATTTCAAAATGGTCCTAAAACACTGACTACTTGTTTAACACGTGGGTTCGAGGTAGCCATGGAATTACTACCTTCGCAATTGCGGACATAGACTCCTGAACCTCTGTCTACCCCGCAAGGGTTAATGGTCGTAAACGCGTTTGTCTTTCCTAAAGCATCCCTTTACTTGGTGCGATAACATTACTTTTGTAGTACGATTTGTTTCCATATGAGTTATAGAGTAAGGTGTCGAAGTTTTAAATGCTTCAGTACATTAATGGAGAGCTTAAGTTTACAGTCAGCGCTAAAAGTGCAGTCCCAGTAACTTTTTATAAGGTTTAAGTTTATAAGAACAAAATACAATATTTTACATTTTGAAACTGACGCCACTATGCAATGTCATGGCTACTATACGTTCGCGTGGTTCGAAATGAAAAATATTGTATTTTGTCTTATAAAAAGTTACTGGGACTGCACTTTTAGCGCTGACTGTACATACATAAACGTATGTATGATCTTAATAACTAACTAATATTAATACAAAGAAGCTTAATACATATCGCAAATTATGTTACATCACTGTAATTGTCAATAACTGTTAGTTACCTTAATAAAAGGAAAACTAGAGATCGCGCCACATAAATTGGCAGTAGGCAAACTTGGAACTAAATTTGACGTTTCCGCCATTGCGTGTTATTTTATATGAAAGGTAAAAGTATTACCAGCGTTGTGTTTTTTGGTCACTCTTTGTAATTTTTATGTTTGTTAAGGGTGATTATAATAAATTGATTTCCGGAGTTTCTTATTAGTTCTTCTCCAAGTTAGGGTCTCCGCTGATCTAACCTCGGTAAAAAATATGTAAAGACAATGTTCAGTGCCATGTTTGAAATAATAGTTTTAAGAGATTCGCGATTTATACTCATGATATAAGATATAAGGGTGTGTATAAGATTGATTGCAGCTGTGGGAAATCCTACGTCGGACAGACTAAACGGTCTATTGCGGACAGAGTGAAGGAACACATAATATATGTAATATATAATAAGAAGGATAAGTCCCATTAATATTTAATAATCATGTTTGAAATAGTTTTTTTAATTTATACTTAGATCATAAGATAACATTCAAAGAGAGCTTGTGATAGGGCCTATTTTAAATAAACATATTTTGACTTTGATATATTAATTTGTTTTATTTGAGTTTATAGCTCTGCAACCAAAGACCGTTACAAATGAAACCTATAATGTATCGAGCCGTATGGCACAGTGAGTGCTAGTTTTGGCGTGTTTACTGGTAACACTGAATTACGCAACTGTGGCGACGCCTCCAACTGCCAATTTATGTGGCGCGATCTCTAACAGTTGATGACTAGTAAAAAGGTGTCTATCTCCGAAGCAGCGGAGTTAGTGATGGTATGAATACCTCAAACTCCAGTTAACCAGATAGTTATTACTCGAGGAAAATCAAACATTTTCGAAATGCACCGACAAGAATGAAGGAAAACATCGTGATGTAACCTACCTGTTCCTCGAACAGGTAATATAGCTTGTATATGGCGACATAGCTTACCACCTGTCACATTGAGTACTGACTAGGTCAACATGTGGGTTCGAGGCAATAGAATCACTCACCATAGGCCTGTGTAGGTCCCAAAAAGCTCTCTCTTGACTATCCAGCACTTTCCTCTCCAATTTATCACGTTTCTTATCCACCTGTAACGTTCAAGTTATTATTATTTAGTACTAGCGACCCGCTCCGGCTTCGCACTTCTGGCTATTTAATGGATGTTATTATACATATAAACCTTCCTCTTGAATCACTCTATCTATTAAAAAAACCGCATAAAAATCCCTTGCGTAGTTTCAAAGATTTAAGCATACAAAGGGACATAGGGACAAAGAAAGCGACTACTATGTAGTGATATCGTAGGTTTAATTAATGTAATGCAACCTAACACCAAATTCAATGTACAATACAATATCGACAACAACATACGCTCTACGACACACAATATTAACACTCCCTTTTTCATTATGGCGGGGTAATCAGATTAAGCCTCTGATTACCCCGCCCATCTTGCCATGTGCCCATCTTCGAAAATTCGAAGGCACGTTGGGTATGGGTCATTCTAAGCCCGCGTATCACTAGATAGACAGCACCCTACGTGATAAGTAGTAAACCGCATCGCCGTATATAGGCACTGACTATTACCTATCCTGAGGGATATGCAGGTTTCCTCGCGATGTAAATGATAAACACATATTTAAATTCCATTCATTGGTACATGCCAGAGTCGGGATTCGAACCTAGGACTTATCTCATACGAAGTCCGAGGTCATACCCACTGGGCTACAGCCGCTATATGATATATAGCTATATGAGTATAAATCGCGAATCTCTTAAAACTAAAATTGTTGTTTTCCGTTTTGTTTCTGTCGTTGTTGCTCTTGTGTCTTTGTGAATAAAGTGAATTTTATCTTATTACCTTGCTCTGAGCTTCGGCCTGCATGAAAATGAATTCCCATTTCCGACTGAGCACTTTCTGCAGCCTCGCCAGCGATTCCGCTTCGTAATCGGCCAGCTCGAGACGGGCTTTGTTTTGCATCGTCCGCTTGCAGAGGTACACCGCTGGAGTAGAGTAAGGGAGATATTTATGTATTGGTACATACATACATGTATACACGACCTCCGTGGTACGATTGGTTAAGTACCTGGACGCTAATTGTGAGATCCCGATTCCCGGTGGAGGCAGAGTTAAGAACTACGCTTTTCTACTGCTTTCCAGTCTGGTAGTGGATTATATATGCTATATATAATAATAATAAAATTTGGACATTATTACACTAATTGAATTAGCCCCTTGGTAAGTTAATTTAAGACTTGTGTTAAGGGTACTAGTCAACGTATATTTAAGAAATGTATACATAGCTAAATACATATATAGCATATATAATCAACAACCAGACTGGAAAGCAGAAGAAAAGCCTAGTTCTTAACTCTGCCTCCACCGGGAATCGAACCCGGGACCCCACGATTAGCGTTCAGGTGTCTAACCGATCGCGCCACGGAGGTCGTCAAATGAGAGGTCGTCGTAAATGTTTTTATACATACATGTTACATGATATACGCTTCACGACTTGTGTATACAGTCACGTCGTTTATCCCCTTTTTGGGTTGATAGAACCTCGAAGATGTATCTCCTATAATAATAATATAATAATATTTGGACATTATTACACCAATTGAACTAGCCCCTTGGTAAGTACATTTAAGAGTTAAGTTAGGGGTACTAGTCAACGTATAATTAAGAAATAATAATATCTTTATAGAGACATTTACATCAATTACATACAATGTTCAACATACAACAGAATTCATAGATAATAATAGGATTACATAATACAAAACACATAACATTACATTAAATATATATAGATAATTTAAGAGATTCGCGATTTACACTCATGATTAATAACTAACGGGACTTATCGCGTATGTTTTTATATAATAAAGTTACCTTTATTAACCCGACGTTTCGGCTACGTTGCAGCAGCCATGGTCACGGGTATATATACAGTAAATAATAAGTTTCATTCAAGATGCTATCCTGGTCCACAAACACTAGATTACCATAGATGATTACATAGCATGTAAGTAGTACGTGAATAGGGTACCCATCAATCAATCAGCCTATGACAGTCCACTGCTGGACGTAGGCCTCCCCAAGGTAACGCCACAAAACACGATCACTCGGGGCCCTCAGCTAACCACTACCAGCGACCTTTTTCAGTTCATCAGTCCATCTCATCAGTCTTTAGGACACTACACCAATTGAACTAGCCCCTTGGTAGGTACGTTTAAGACTTGTGTTAGGGGTACTAGTCAATGTATACATACATGCATACATACACATCACGCCTGATTACCTGTAGAGGGATAGGCAGGGGCATAGATCCTGACAGACCACTTTCGCTTCATTGATAATCATACATCTTCTAATACACACTCGGCGGTTATAGGTACTCCTAACGCCACCCTTTTTTAATATAGCGTCTATCTGACTGACATATGTTTTATTGGGCCGGCCCCTACGTAACTGCCCTTCCACTTCACTCCTATTCTTTTGTCAATCTGCTATCATTCATCCTAATAACATGTGCAAACCATCGAAGCATGCTATTTTCAATCTTAGTCACTACATCTTCTTTCAAACCGCAACCTTCCCTTATCACACTATTTTTAATTCTATCTTTCATATGATGATATAAATAAAAAAAAAGTTTCTGTTATTCTTAGTACGATTTAACGAAAAAATACGTTTACAAAATGTACCAACTACGTCAAAAAACATCTTAAGGAAATATTACTATACATCGAAATAGTATTTAATAGGCGGCTGTATTCGTCGACATAGAACACTTCTTATCACAGTAAGTGCTGTCTATATAGTTAACATATAGTTTAATTAGTGAAACTGTTACGTAGGGGTCGGCCCATAAGACATATGTCAGTCAGATGGACGCCATATTGAAAAAGGGTGACGTTAGAAGTACCTATAACCACCGAGTGTGTTTGAGGAGGTGTATGAGTGTCAATGAAGCGAAAGAGATGCAGAGATCACGGATCACCATCAGTCAGGTGATCCGTGATCGCTGCATATCTCTCTACAGGGAATCAGGTGTGATGTGTATGTATGTATGTATATACATTTACGTCCTTTAATTCCTTTCGGGGGATAGAACCTGGGACACAAGCGCTTAAACCTTAAGCTCCCAAGTACTCCTCAAAGACTTAACAGTGGTGATTATATTATAGTACCTACCATAATCCGTGTTTTCCGGTTCCCATTGGTTTGATGGCCAGAAATACGGCGTCTGGAATCTGGGAAAGACGAAATAACATTAATAAAGACAGTCTACATATATTTACGTCCTTAAATCCCTTTCAGGATGGACAGGACATCGGTGACAAAGTAATACACCATAAACATTAGAAATAAATATAATAAAAAAGTACTCCTAAGGATTAAGTTCGCTTCACGACTTGTGTATACACACTCCCTTTTTGTTATTGCAGGGTAGGCAGAGGTTGGAATGCCTGTCCGAAATTTTGACATGTTAGGTATGGGTCACTCGAAGCCCGCGTTTCATTAAAGACAGCACCCAACGCGATAGGTAGTGAACCGTAGCTCTGTATATAGGCACTGGTTATTACATATCCCGAGGGATAATAATATATAATAGGTATATAAGGGATATAACAGGTATAATACTTTCTACGACGAACCAAACGATTGTTTTGAAATTTTATTACACATAGACACTTGAGTACACCGTACATTTATAGTACCCGCATTCGTATTTTGAACAATAACAGGCAATTAATTATATATGTATGTAGTTACACATGATATTCATTCTTGTGACTTTATACGTCAAATCAACTGTCAGTTAAGTACCCCATACTCCACAGAAGCGTACACTCCACCCACCGATAGTATCCATTATCATTCTTCACCGTGAGGCAGTGCTCGTCGATGGGAAACAGGTATTATGTAATAGAATTTAATATGTGTATGCCATTCGTACCGTACACGTGTGTTTCATTCTTGTGACGTCATACTTTAATGTAACTGACAGTTCAAGCCATTCATACTTCACAGTCTTTTGACTTTATACGTCAAATCAACTGTCAGTTAAGTACCCCATACTCCACAGAAGCGTATTCTACACCTACCGATAATATCCATTATCATTGTTGACCGTGAGGCAGTGCTCGTCGATGGGAAACAGGTATTATGTAATAGAATTTAATATGTGTATGCCATTCGTACCGTACACGTGTGTTTCATTCTTGTGACGTCATACTTTAATGTAACTGACAGTTCAAGCCATTCATACTTCACAGTCTTTTGACTTTATACGTCAAATCAACTGTCAGTTAAGTACCCCATACTCCACAGAAGCGTATTCTACACCTACCGATAATATCCATTATCATTGTTGACCGTGAGGCAGTGCTCGTCGATGGGAAACAGGTATTATGTAATAGAATTTAATATGTGTATGCCATTCGTACCGTACACGTGTGTTTCATTCTTGTGACGTCATACTTTAATGTAACTGACAGTTCAAGCCATTCATACTTCACAGTCTTTTGACTTTATACGTCAAATCAACTGTCAGTTAAGTACCCCATACTCCACAGAAGCGTATTCTACACCCACCGATAATATCCATTATCATTCTTCACAGTGAGGCAGTGCTCGTCGATGGGAAAGAGGTACCCGTGGGCCTCTAGCAGGGAGCACTGACAGGACAGTGTCATTCGTACGTTGCAAGTGTTATTCATTGTTGTGACGTCATATGGTAGAGGAACTGTCAGTTTATAGTCTATTACTTAACACAAGCGTGTACATTGCATCCACCAATAGTAACCCTCGTTTAACCCTTTCACGCGTGACGTCCAACGTCATTCTGACTGACGGTTCAAATCATTAATACTTAACATTGTTGTGACGTCATACGTCAAAGCAACTGTCAGTTTAGTGTATTTTGTACCATGAATCTTAGGCTTTAACTGATATTTTCTCACATATAGACACTTAAGTACACATACGTACGTTTACCGTATATCGCATTCATACTATTTAGCGTATTTTGAAGAGTAACATGCTATAATAGAATGTATGTCATTGCTTTACACGCGTTATTCATTCTTGTGACTTCATACGTTAAAGTAACTGACAGTTCAAGCCAGTTATGACTTCATACGTCAAAACAACTGTCAGTTAAGTACCTATACTCCAAGTTCAGACTCACAGATTGCCACTGAAGTATACACTACACTCACCGATAATATCCATTATCATTCTTGACCGTGAGGCAGTGCTCGTCAATGGGAAACAGGTAACCATGGGCCGCTAGCAGGTGCGCCAAGTGCTGTGCTTCCCACCCTTCTTCCACGTCTAAGTGCCTGCTGATCCAGGCTATCAGGTCTGCGCCTGTGAAGACCTATAGACGGGGGTATGGGTTAATAAAGGTAGAGTATGAGTTGAAAAAAGATTTCTTTTATTTACACTATAGTATATTCGCTTTGGTATACTTTATAGTATAGTCATTTGGGGGAGGCCTATGTCCAACAGTGGATTCAGACAGGCTTATGATGATGATGATATTCGTCTTAAGAAAATAGTCATGTCATCATGTCCCGACGATTTGACCAATGAGACGTGACAACTGTCGTCTGCAATTGGTCGATGTGAATTGTTTTCTCATTTACTAACGTCTCATTGGATAGTTTAACGTCTATATATCATGACGTCACTATTTACTTAACTCGAATAGACTATAGACGCAGTAATACATATACACAAATAGAGAAAAGAATTACTTATATAATAATTTACATTTATGGAACCAAGCGCACATGGCAACCCCGCGCAAGTGTGAATAGGATTTGTCTCAGCTAATCTTGATATAGATAATAATACTATTTGAACATTATTCAATCAATCAGTCTGTGTCAGTCCACTGCTGGACGTAGGCCTCCCAAAGGTTACTCCAAAAAACACGATCACTCGTGGCCCTCAGCCAACCACTACCAGCAACCTTTTTCAGGTCATCGGTCCATCTAGCAGGGGACGTCCTACACTACGTTTACTGAGACGTGGTCGCCATTCGAGTGCAGATTGTCAATTGGACATTATTACACCAATTGAACTAGCCTCTTGGTAAGTACATTTAAGACTTATGTTAAGGGTACTAGTCAACGTATAAATTTTACATATGTCGTAAGATGTGTTTATATTTCGGGTTTTTGCAAAAAACTTAGTTTGCGAAAACACGGATAATTAAACGATAATTAGACAATTGTGATCATTGCTAATTCTTATGTTGCCTATCAACAGAAATAAAACAACAAAATAAACGCGTTCACGGCCATTAACCCTTGCAAGGTAGTCAGAGTTTCAGGTTAAGGTAGTAATTCTATGGACACCTTCGAACCCACGTATGGACCAAGTCAGTACTCAATGTAACAGGCCATGTCGCCATTAACAAGCACTAACTATTACATGTCGGTGTATTAACAGAAAACTAAGTAGGTTAGGTTGGGATATCAAATCATCCTGCAACACATATAAATGAAATCTTCATGCCTCAGTAACATATGTTTTAACATATCGAACTTCACGACTTGTTTCTACACACTCCCTTTTTTACTGTGCCGGGTAGTCAGAGGCTTGAGTGCCCATCTCCGAAATTGCGAAGAACATATATTTTTTCTCATTACATCGCTATTCCTCAACTAACAAGCCGATACGAAAGGCAAGTACTTTTCAGACTTACCGAGGGTATTTTGCTCATAAAGCTCTTCACAGTACGCACCGGAACACCCGTAGTCTCATCTTGCATCTTCTCAATGATGGCTTCCATCTGAAATGTATTTGACAATATATAAATAAAACATTACATACATACGCTTCACGACTTGTGTATACACACTCCCTTTTTTATTATGGCGGGGTAGTCAGAGGCTTGAATGCCCATCTCCGAAATTTCGAAGGCATGTTAGGTATGGGTCATTCGAAGCCCGCGTATCACTAGATAGAGAGCACCCAACGTGATATATATAAATATTTAATTTATTGTGATTTTTACATACATACATACAAATAATTATGATGTCATTTCTAAATATATACAAAGACAAGAGACACACGCGTTCACGATCATTAACCTTTGCGGGGTAGTCAGAGGTTCAAGTGTCCATCTCCACAATTAAGAAGGTAGTAATTCTATAGCCACCTCAAACCCACGTGTTGACCAGATAGTTAGAACTCAGTGTGACAGGTGGTAAGCCGTGTCGTCATTCGCAAGCACTCACTATTGTTCGGGTATGTTGGGGGAACAGATAGGTTTCCTCACGAACTTTTCCCTCATCATAATATTCGACGCATTTCGCAAATGTATTTTTATAACGAAAATGTACAAAGAAATTCATTAAACTTAATTTCCATTGGTACATGCTCAGGCGGAATTTCAACACTAACCCCAAACAACGGAGCTACGCCAAATCACTTTTCCTAAATACACATACATACAAAAATAATTTTTCATCACTGGATATATTTCACCCAGTATTAGTATCACTTATAGACCACATTTTCATAATAAGGCATGTTAGGTATGAGCCACTCAAAGCCCGCGTTTCACTACAAAGACAGCACCCAACGTGATAGGTAGTGAACCGTATCGCCGTATAGGCACTGGTTAGCGACTGTAACTTATGTACGTATATGAAAAACTTATTTAAATTTCTTTGGTAAATGCCAGAGTCGGGATTCGAACCTAGGAAATTTCTCATAAGAAGTCTGAGGTCTTACCACGAACCAAATATAAAGAGGACCCGGCGAAAGGAGCGGTCCCCGTTACGCGTTACGGAGTCCAAATGGCGTGTTTTAATTGGTGCGGAGTCTAAAACTTATATAGACCTATGTTATGTTTTACAAAATGCCGTGTTTTCATTGGTTGTAATATCTCCCCTCTATCTCGCGTACCTCGTTTCACCCCGCGTAATACAAATATTGCGTAAGGCCCACTCCTTAGGGACACGAAAAATGTATCGATACTCTATGGTATCGAGTAGTTTGATTTTGATACCGATACTTTTGTACTCGATACTTTGTGTTCGATACTTTTACTTAACAAGTACTTCATGTACAGGTATCGTATCGAATAATTTTATTTTTATTTAGTCATTTTATCATTTATGTTAACATTAGTAACCCCATCTTGTTCAATATTGGTGAAGCAATTATTCATAGAGTTAGTTCCATTGCTGATAGGTAACCGGATTCACATTTCTGTTGTTTAATTCTAACTCGTTCGTTCAGTTCTCTATGGTTCATTGGCTGCAGCTGTATGGGCTTAAATCTCTTTGCCTTTCCACACGGAATAATTATACAAAAAACTCTATGGTTCCTTTATTCGTTGTCGTTGTGATGACTGATAGTTGCTTGTTGTATAAAACATGTGGCATTACATATTTATCGAATTTCTTGCGTTATTGATAGTTTATATTGAAACTTTATATTGGTAATTTTTTGTACTTCCATAGCAATTACCAAACAAAACCCGTTACCGCCTATCGCCAAAGAGGCTCGACAAACTTCTTTTCTTAAGCAATTGTACCGAGGAGGAATGGGAATTATAATATTTTTGATTCAAAAATTGCGGCTCTACTTATTGTAGGTTGTTTGTATTTATCTTATATTTATGTACCATTTGTTATTTTTCACTCTCTGATTTTACGTCTGAATGAAGATACAGACGATACTTACTGACAAACATTGACTAAACGACGTAAGTAAGGCGTACCATACTTTGAGGTATCGATACTTTTGTGTCGATTCTTTTACAAGTACGATACTTTTTTATCGATACTACTCATGAGTACTGAATCGATACTTTCTATTCGATACCGTGTCCCTACCACTCCTCTTATTAATTACTCCATGGGTCTAACCCACTGGGCTACAGTCGCTAGGATATAATATAATTTTAACAAATAATTATGCTATAGCTAAGCAGCGTATACAAATATACATACCTTCTTATAGACCAAATAGTTGGGCGATTCCTCAGGCGATGGAATGGCCGATATCAGAGCTTGCACATTCGGTGGAAACGTGCTGATGGAGAGAATCTCTTTCTTATCTTTGCTTTTCTTCTCTGCGGTTTTGGTTGTGTCTCTGGAATCACATACTTACATAAATATATAACATACATACACATAGTTGATTTCTCAATCGGCACGTATGACTATTCATAGGGCTGTGCTGGTTCCAACATTGACTTATGGTAGCGAAAGTTGGGTATGGCAAAAGAAGCACGAAAGTAGAATCAATGCCGTCGAAATGCGGTCACTGAGAAGCATGTTAGGAGTGACATTGAATGATAGAATTAAAAATAGTGTAATAAGGGAAGGTTGCGCTTTGAAAGAAGATGTAGTTACTAAGATTGAAAAGAGCATGCTTCGATGGTTTGGACATGTTATGCGGATGAATGCTAGCAGATTGACAAAAGGAATATATATGAGTGAAGTAGAAGGGCGGTTACGTACGTAGGTAGGCAAAGATCACGGATACCTATCTGTCCCGATCCTGACAAACCACTTTCGCTTCATTGACACGTATACATCGCGTACACTCGGTGGTTATAGGCACTTCTAACGTCACCCTTTTTCATTATGGCGTCTATCTGACTGTTATGTCTTATTAGGCCGGCCCCTTCGTAACCGCCCTTCCACTACACCATAATCACATACATATATTATATAGTAGTGCGATTCGACATAGCTCAGTCGTTAAGGACTTGACTCTGTATAAGTGGGTAAAGAATTCAAACCACGGAACATGTACCAATAAAAACGAATTCTCAATTTCAATGCATATTTTTACAATCAAAATACGTTTACGAAATGCACTGAATGATAGGGTGAGGGAAAACATCGTGAGGGAATCTACCTATCCATCGGGATAAGTAATTGCCAGTGCCTATATACGGCAATATGGTTTACTACCCATCACGTTGGGTGCTGTCTATAGTGAAACGCGGACTTTAAGTAGATCATACCTAAAATGTCTTCTAAATTTCGTAGATTGGCACTCAAGCCTTTGAACTCCACGCCACAGTTAAAAAGGGAGTGTGCATAAAGTCGTGAAGTGTTTCTCTATTTCTGTCGCTACATCTCTTCACACCATAATATTCATAAAGTGGAAGGTAGGGTTGATAGGGGTGGGCGGCATAGGACATATACATAGACGGTTGTATGCAGCGTGAAGAACAAAAGAGAATATATGGGACGGGTGTGAGTGAAGCAAGAGAGATTTGGCACAATCTTTCCAGGTGGCGATCAATAGTCTCTGCCTATCCCCTTAGTGTAGGACGCCACCCTGCTAGATGGACCGACGACCTGAAAAAGGTCGCTGGTAGTGGTTGGCTGAGGGCCACGAGTGATCGTGTTTTGCGTACCCTTGGGGAGGCCTACATCCAGCAGTGGACTGTCATAGGCTGATTGATTGATCCCCTTAGTGGCATGAATATAAGTATCCTTACCTGGAAGACCCTTGGCAGGCTTTTTGAGCGGTCTCCGAAGCGTTCATTGTCACCATTTTAAAACGATAGCACCTTGGGGAGGTCAACAGAAAATCCTTCAAGCAACGGTACTGTCAAACGCTATATCTGTAAAAGAAAACATGTACGAGTATATATCAATTTTATAATATAAATAACTGGCCCTGTGGGAATTTAAAAGAATGATAACTAGCAGTTGTCTGCCCGACTTAGGGACTAGGGGTAAACAGAATCTATTAGGCGATGAGCTTGCAACCAGTCTTGAATGTTCCATGATCACATAACACTTTTATTTCTAAGGTTCTGTCACCAAAGAGATCACAGCAGCTACTTTGCATTCTTTTTACATGAATGGATATGTATGTAGAATTCTATTGGTTGTATATCCTAGGGACTTGACACGTACATAGCGACATACATACGTATATTCACGCCTCTACATCCCCAATGAAAGACAAACCATTGATTGCCACCTGGAACGGATGACTAATCTCTCTTGCTTTACTTACACCCACAAACCTTCTCATACATGCTCTTCTGTTCGTCACGCTACACCCGCCTTGAGAAGGATGTCTCCAATTTGATCAGTATAAGTGTCTACACAGCAACATATCACATATTCAATTATAACTAATATTGTTACCAGAATGTCTTTATGGTCAGAATATGTATATACAAAAATGCGTAGGCTCTACAACTTGTCACGTTGGATACTGACAGCATTTAAAGAAAAAGACTACATATAAACTCTTCTACAATGAATTATTAATGTAGTAACATGTGGTAAAGGAAACGTTACCTTATTATTAATTCACACAACAAATATTCACTTTTGACCTTTTGTTATAAATGAAGAGAGATTTATATACATCTTTATGAATTTGGTGAATAATTTGACGACCTCCGTGGCGCGATCGGTTAAACGCCTGAACGCTAATCGTGAGGTCCCGGGTTCGATTCCTGGTGGAGGCAGAGTTAAGAACTACGCTTTTCTTCTGCTTTCCAGTCTGGTCGTTGATTATATATGCTATATATATTTATATTTATTTTATTTATTTATTCTTAAATACCTATCACGTTGGGTGCTGTCTATCTAGTGATACGCGGGCTTCGAATGACCCATACCTAACATGCCTTCGAAATTTCGGAGATGCGCATTCAAGCTTCTGACTACCCCGCCATAATAAAAAAGGGTGTGTGTATACACAAGTCGTGAAGCGTATGTATGAATGTATTTCTTAAATATACGTTGACTAGTACCCTTCACACTATTACTGATCTGATATTGAACTGATATTTTCCAAAGCGTTAGTGGATTTGGGCCCTAGTAGAAGGCAACCTACAGTTAATGTTACCAACAATCTAAAAGGTTCTGTCCACCCCAAAAGGGATTAAATGCAAATATATATGTATGTATGAAATCTACTTAAGACAACTACCCATTTCTTACTAGTTCCTACACACCATTGAGCCAACATAACACGACCCTCACTTACATACTTATTAAAAGAAACTTCAGTCCAATGTAAATTGGTCCTTCGCATCATTGCACCAACATAACACGACCTTTACTTACATACTTATTACAAGAAACTTCAGTCCAATGTAAACTGGTCCTTTGCATCATTGAGCCAACATAACACGACCTTTTCTTACATACTTATTATAAGTAACTTCGGTCCTTAGTAAACTGGTTACTTACTCTTCTCAATCATTGCATACCAAAGTCAATCATGCATCACACCACCTTACAATAAACTGTTATTATTTAACATACTCATCATACTATGCTAGCTGGGATGTAAAAAGAATAATAATAATATTGTATTGTAGGACGTTATTACACCAATTGAACTAGCCCCTTGGTAAGTGCAAGACTTGTGTTAAGGGTACTAGTCAACGTATATTTAAGAAATATATACTTATTATATATAGATAAATTCATATTTAGCATATATAATCAACGACCAGACTGGCAAGCAGAAGAAAAGCGTAGTTCTTAACTTGCCTCCACAGGGAATGGAACCCAGGACCTCACGATTAGGGTTCAGGCGTCTAACCGATCGTGCCACGGAGGTCGTCAAATAATGCTAACTAGCTGCCGTTCTTCCTGGCATGTTGTAGGAGTCGACAAAGGTATCAAGGGTTGATGAAATCTATAGTATGGCATTGAAGGTCTAACAAACTATCACATGTTCTATATGACATTACCACCTCTATACTGCCATCATAAGAAAAAAGGTCACCACTAACATTTATTTAAAAATGTCTTAATACATATTCAGAATCAGAATAAAAGGCACATCTGCTCAATTTTATGTACAATTTTAGCTTCAAGTAATTTGGAGAAACCATTGGCATACCATTCCACACTATGAAGCAGAATATGGTAAAAACTTTAATCCCAATTATCTCAGTTTGACCAAAATTATAGATGTGCCCTTCTCTCATACAACAGCAGTATATTTGTACTAAACAGTGAACAATTAGATACCCCAAAAGGAATTAAAGTATGTGAATGTATATGTATGTATTCTCCAAAGAATGAACTAAACATAAGTACACATATTTATGGTGTATATGGGAACTTTTATCTTACAACCATTGCTTATTTTTACAACAAATAGTTATTAGTATTTTATTATTTTTTGTTATGGCCTGCAGTTTCATTAGGGGAATAGTGTTCAATGAAATTTACTGTGTTGGACTAGGAACCTATCAACATGCCAAATTACCACCCCAATCTCAATACTTACACTAAATATGACAAAGGAGATGTTATATGATCAAGGTTCTGCCCTTTCCAAAAGGATAGATGGACACATATACATGCATACATACACATCACGCCTGTTTCCCTGTAGAGGGATAGGAAGAGAACACACATCTCCATTTGTCCAGATCCTAACAGAGCACTTTTTCGCTTCATTGACACTCATACACCTCTTCATACACACTCAGCGGTTATAGGTACTTCTAACATCACCCGTTTTCAATATAGCATCTATCTGACTGTCATATGTCTTATTGGGCCGCCCCCTACGTAACTGCCCTTCCACTTCACTCACATATACTCCTTTTGTCAATATACAATAGAAGTATTAGAAATGTCAATAATTATGCTAAAAGTGACAAAGGAGATATCATGTGCCCGAGGTTCTGTCCACCCCAAACAGGATAGAAGCAATGAATTTGTTTATATACGTAAATATTTTCGTAGTTTATCCTAAATAGAACTAGGTCAAAATACAAACGTACCTAGGTAGGTATTAGTTTAGGTATTCTGGTCAAACGTTATCGATTTTATAGGACTAGTGTTAGTATTAATAGATTTCTATTTATAGTCTTCTAAAACGCAATTTATAGATTTATTTTAAGCGAAATTCGAAATAAAATCAACAAAAATACATCGAATGTTTTTATTATAAATTTGTGTGTTCATAACATAAACTGCGACTTATAAAGGTCAATCACGTTCAATTTAAAAACTAGATATATTATATATTATTTAGAGAATAGATTTGTCTTATTCAAGGCGTGTAATTACTAATAAATAATGAAGTTAATGTAAGTGGCAAAAGCACTGAGAAATATACTTACAATAAAAGAATATTCGACCAAACAACACTTTTGTCAACACAAACGAATAGTCCAGACACACTTCACTTTATAACAGGCCATGTTTTATTTATAAAATGCATTTTAATAACTAAAATTACAATACTTTCGTGTTAACACGATTTTCTATGCGAAATTGCATATCAAGCAAACGTCAAAATTTTAAATCGCCATCATGTTTTTATTTCTCTCAAATCTAGGCCAGAGGAAATGTAAGAAAGAGATGAAAATATCTACACTACTGTTGCGAGACAGAAATAGATAACATTTGCATTATAACCCACTCGATTCGGAAACTTGAAGTGTGTTTGGTAAAATCCTTAAAATAACGCACATTACAATCGCCAAGGTTATACGTTAAACAGCGCATGTCACTCCCTAGATTTATTGAACGGTTTCCAGTCCTTCAAACAATTTATTTTTAGATTTCATACATTATTTAGAACTAGAACTGTGTTGTTTACAATAAAAACATTCGTAGTAAACATACCACAAACGTTTGGATTCAACATTACAGTTCCCCAGTTTATGTAAACTATTGCCATCTGTGCGTTTTATAACGAACTAGAAAGCAACATTTATAACTCATGTTTTATAGATTGTAGTGTGATATTTTTCTTTGTTTAAAACAGATGGCAGTGTATTAGAAAGTTTTTTATCTACATTGCAAAAGTAATAAATAATCGTATATTTGTTCAATTCGATAATACAATTTCATAATCAATTATTACACTTCAAGGCAAATTATTACCTAACATGCGACTTTACACAGCTGGAAAATACGCACTTAGAAATACAAAGAAATTATTGTATCGATATCTACGTATAAAATAGACAAACAATATTTTCATTGAATTCCGTTCATTATTTATCGTTAATTATTATAGATAATTTAATAATAACTTAATCTATAATGATGTTGTAGTCTGGGACGTAAAAAGAATGCTAACTAGCTGCCGTTCTTCCCGGAATGTTTTGGTCGACTAAGGAACTGGGATATATGGAATCTATTAGGTGATAGACTAGCAACCTATCTCAAATGTTGAATTATGACATTACAGCCCCAATATTCATGCTAAAAGGTGACCTAGGAGATATTTTCGTGTCTCCAAAGTTCTGTACAACCCGAAAGGGATTAAAGTACGAGAATGTATGTATGTATATGTATGAATCATTTTATTACCCCACCAAACTCTTTTTTGTGCATAAATCATAAAACAGCATTACATACGCTGAATATACATACATACATATATTCACGCCTCTACGTCCCCAACGGGATAGGCAGAGACTATTGATCGCCACCTGGAACCTGACAAATCTCTTGCTTCACTCACACCCATTAATCTTCTCATACAGCATGGATTGTTATGAATATGTTTTTGACGTTAGAAATATCTATAACCGCCAAGTGTGTATGAGGAGGTGTATGCCAATGAAGCGAAAGTGGTTTGTCAGGATAGGGACAAATGGGGATCCGTGATCTCTGCCTACCCCTCTACAAGGAAACGGACGTGCTGTGTATGTATGTTCTATGTAATTATGTAGTTTAGGAGTGAAAATTTCAAATATCTGGTTAACACGTAGGTTCCAGGTGTCCATAGAATTACTACCTTCGCAATTGCGGAGATGGAAACCTGAACCCCTGACTACCCCGCAAGGGTTAACGGTCGTGAATGCGTTTTTTTTTTTGTAATTTCATTATTTGATGTTCGCTTACATAGTAGACCCTTAAAAACAATTTTTGTATAAGTCCAAAGAATGGTCCCATTACTAAAAATCAATTTAATTAATTAGGCCCTAATATTATTCTAGATCGATAAGAAACACAGCGATTCAGATACTAATTTGACGACCTCCGTGGCGCGATTGGTTAAGCACCTGGGCCCTTACTCCACTAATTAACTTTGACAGCCACTCAACTGCGTCGCTATAGCGATACTTCTGCGTCTCGGCCGTAAACGTGGCACTCTGCTAATATTTTGACAGCCACACTTGTGCCTCAATATCGATATTATGGCACTTCAGTGGCACCTCAGTGGCCACTCAAGTATGGAAATGTCAATAGTGTAGTACGAAATATAAGGATATTGAACTGACATTGACTGACGTTTGTTTAGTGGAGTAGCTTTTTTGTACTTCAGACGCAGATGTAGTTCGATAGCCCCTCAGTGGCGAAAATTTGTTAGTGGAGTGCCAAAAGTGGCAAATTACGGCCACTGAAGTGCCACAATATCGATATTGAAGTAATTTTGTGGCTAAAATGAATTAGTGGAGTAAGGGCCCATAACGCTAATCGTGAGGTCCCAATTCCCGGTGGCGGCAGAGTTAAGAACTACGCTTTTCTTCTGCTTTCCAGTCTGGTCGTTGATTATATATGCTATATATGTATATATTTCTTAAATATACGTCGACTAGTACCCTTAACACAAGTCTTAAAAGAACTTACCAAGGGGCTAGTTTAATTGGTGTAATAGTGTCCTAAATATTATTATTTTATATTATATTTCTAGATCGATAAGAAATACAGCTATTTAGATACTAATATAATCTAGACTAGCACTAACATTTCAATATTCATACATCCTTTGTTGCAATCGACCTCGATAGATTGAAAGTTGAAATGTTACTAATGCTGGCAAACTATTATAAACTACACGTTCAAATCTGGGATTTGATATTGTAACCATGTAGTCTTATATAATAATATATTTATTATTGATTACACTAGCAGCTTTTTGTGTATATCATTGCACTTGAGGTTTTAAAGGTTAAATGTTTTACAAGTCCGTTTTTCGGAAGAGTGTTCCACACTTTCACAACACGATTAGGCAACTGTTTACAGGGGTTGCTAGAATATCGGACAATAACACAATTTCTTACTATGTCCTCTTATATTCTTACTCATATTGAAGCTGTGCATATCTTGCAAATCAGTTACCTAATAACCTTTCAGTATATTATACGTCTCATGTTGATATGAAATAGAAATTCAAGTCCTTTATTCCTTTTCGGGGTGGATGGAATATAGGTCGTTAATAATCACTCTTTAGCATGAATATTGAGGTAGTGATGTCTGGTTAATTGGTTCTTTACAATTACCCCCAGTCCCTTAGTCCTTTCGACATGCCGGGAAGAACGGTAGCTATTCGCTTCCTATTTGCGTCTTAGGCATATACCATATACCTTAGTCACATTGTTGGTATACTCGTTCGATCCCCGAAATTAAGCAACGCGGGCGTGGGATATATCTGGATGGGTAACCATCTAGATTGTCCATGTGCTGTCAATTGGTGAGGAAACCCAGAAATAGGTACATCTATTCCATTCATATCTGCCTATGTCTAGAAAAAGGTTCTATCGTGTATCCTATCTATAGACGCCGAGTGTGTATGCGGAGATGGATAAGTGTCAATGAAGCGAAATCGGGAAGAAATGGGGATCCGTGATCTCTGGCTTCGCCTAAATAGAGAAACGGGCGTGATGTGTATGTATGTTTGTATCTGGAAAAGGATTAATAAATACCTGTTCACGGCGACACGTTTTACTCCTGTCATGTTGTTATCAGGTAAAACGTGTTTCGAGTGACCAAAGACCATCACAATGTTCAGTTGATGATGGACACTCATGCTCTAAATACATAAATGACGACCTCCGTGGCGCGATCAGTTAGACGCCTGAACGCTAATCGTGAGGTCCCAAAGATTCCCGGTGGAGGCAGAGTTAAGAATTACGCTTTTCTTCTGCTTTCCAGTCTGGTCGTTGATTATATATGCTCTATACATAATAAGTATATATTTTTTAAATATACGTTGACTAGTACCCTTACCACAAGTCTTAAATGTACTTACCAAGGGGTTAGTTCAATTGGTGTAAAAACGTCCTAAAATATTATTATTACATTTAGTCCGGGAAGTAAATAACTATTTGCCGTTTTTCCCGGCATGTCGTAGAAGGCGACTCAGGGTTAGGACTCAATTGAATCTATAGGACAATGGACTAGTAAACTGTTCTCAATCTTCTATATGTCATCACATACACTTTAGTTTTGTTTTGTAAACGTTTTGTATTGTGTATGGTTTTGTAGCTGTAAATAAACGCTTTTTATTATTATAATTATATTCATGCTATAAAATGCCCTAGGAAATATCTTCTTGTCTCCTAAATTCTGTCCAATCCGAAAGAGATTAAAGGATGTGAATATGTATGAGTTGCGTTGGTATCTTATCATACTTTATCACTCATAAGCTTAATCTATAAAACAGTGACTGAGATTTTGTTATGCTGATACTAAAATGATATCTAGAACAGAATTTAAGTAGTTACATATCTTATTACGTTGAATGATAATGACAAACTTATTTAGCTTCTGAGCCATACACACTCGGCGGTTATAGGTACTTCTAACGTCACTCTTTTTCAATATGGCGTCTATCTGACTGACATATGACATAATGGGCCGACCCCTACGTAACCGTCCTTCCACTTCACCCACATATATTCCTTTTGTCAATCTACTATCATTCATCCACATAACATGTCCAAACCATCGAAGCATGCCCTTTTCAATCTTAGTCACTACATCTGGGTTGATTGTATTTTGGAAAATTTTGTGACTATGTTTAAAAAGAGTTTCCTTCGATATGACATATAACAGTCAGATAGACGCTATATTGAAAAAGGGTGACGTTAGGAGTACTATAACCGCCGAGTGTGTATGAGAGGATGTATGAATGTCAATGAAGCGAAAGTGGTCTGTCAGGATCGGGACCAATGGGGATCCGTGATCTCTGCCTACCTCTCTACAGGGAACCAGGCGTGATGTGTATGTATGTATGATATAATATATCATGCATACATATATAACATTTTATTATAATCATACAATTTATAAATACAATGTAAGGTAAGGTTGGTATACCGATCAAATTGAAGACATTCTTCTCAAGGCGGGTGTAGCGTGAAAAACAGAAGAGCATGTAAGAAGGTTAATGGGTGTGAATGAAGCAAGAGATTTGTCACCCGTTCCAGGTGGCCTAATAGTCTCTGCCTATCCCGTTATGTAGTAGAGGCGTGAATACATGTATGTATTGTCTTATCAGAACAAACGAAAGAGTGATTAAGGTATTTTGTTCATCCATGATAATATGACGTAAGGTGAATTATAAAATGCTAAGTAGCTGCTGTTCATCAATAATAAGATAGGAGTGGAAGGGTCTAGGGCTTATTGGGATCTATAAGGTGATGGGCTAGTAGTACCCAGTACTTATTCTATATCAATGTCATGGGGGCATTTTTTCCTTTCAAACCTTTCATTTACAAGCACTCACTATTACCTATTCCAGAAAATAAGTAGGTTTCCTCACGATGTTTACCCTCACCGTATGATAAATAATGATTTAAACGTGTGAATGATAGTAGATTGACCAAAGGGCTAATGTGGGTTAGGTGGAAGAGCGGTTACATAGGGGCCGGCCCAATAGAACATAGAATGTCAGTCAGATAGACGCCATTTTGAAAAAGGGCGACGTTAGGAGTACCTATAACCGCCGAGTGTTAGAGGTGTATGAGTGTCAATGAAGCGAAAGTGGCTTGTCAGGATCGGGACAGATGGAGATGCGATTCTGCCTACCCCTCTACAGGGAGACAGGCGTGTTGATTATTTATTGACGTATACCTAATAAACATAAGTATGATAAACAATTCTAAATAGTTGTATTACTTCTACAATACTTATTATACTTGAGTGAAAGGGATGTTTGCTACAATGTAATTGAAATTCTATTTCTGTTTAGATAAGAATGAAATTTGTTTGCACTGACGCAGTTTGTTAGTAACATGTAATATTACCTTTCAAATGTCTACCTACAACATTGACGACCTCCGTGGCGCGATTGGTTAAACACCTGAACGCTAATCGTCAGCTCCCGGGTTCGATTCCCGGTGGAGGCACAGATAAGAACTACGCTTTTCTTCTGCTTTCCAGTCTCGTCGTTAATTATATATGCTATATATGCATTTATCTATATATAATAAGTATATATTTCTTAAACATACGTTGACTAGTACCCTCAACACAAGTCTTAAATGAACTTACCAAGGGGCTAGTTCAATTAGTGTAATAATGTCCAATTATTATTATTAACTTTAAATGCTAGTTAGGGACATAAAAGAAGCAGTCAGCTTTCAATACAACATGTTTATGAGCGAAATTATGCAACGCAGGTTAGGAAACTGGGTCCTTAGTCCACTAATGCTTTTGCAAAATAACAGTTCAATATCAGATCAGTAATAGTGTAAAGTTGGTAGTGAATTACCAACGTAATCATTTCGACGAAGCTCAGTTGTTTGGGGCTTGGCTCTGTATCTGTGGGTACAGGGTGCAAATCGCGCTTGACTATGAATTGATAGAAATGAAGTGTAATAAATTCCTATGTACATTTTCGTAAAAAAAATACATTTACGAAATGCATTGAATATTACGGTGAGGGAAAACATCGTGAGCAAGCCTACCTGTTCCCCGAACAGTTAATAGTCAGTGTTTGTAAATGGTAACATGGCTTACCATTTATCACATTGAGTACTGACTATCTGGTCAACACATGGGCTCAAGGTGGCCATAGAATTACTACCTTCGCAATTGCGGAGATGGACACCTGAACCTCTAACTGCCCTGCAAGGGTTAAAGGTCGTGAACGCGTTTGTCTTTTGCTAGGGACTTAAAAGAAGGAATCAGCTTTTAATATAGTATATTACATGAGAGAAATTAAGCAACGCGGGCGTTGAAACTATCTGGCTGAGTAACCATCTAGATTGTTCGTGTGCTACTGATTTTCATAAGCGAAACTTGGTAAGGAAACCTACCTGAAATCTGTTAATACAATTCCCTATTAATTTCAACATGTCCATACAGATTCTAAAATAGACCAAGAAAGACAAACGCGTTCTCGATCACTAACCCTTGCAGGATAATCAGATAATCAGGAAGTTTCCTTCTACGCAATTGCGAAGGTAGTATTTCTATGGACACCTCGAACCAACGTGTTGACCAGATAGTCAGTACTCAATGTCACAGGTGGTAAGCCATGTCGCCATTTACAAGCACTAACTATTACTTGTTCGGGAACAGGTAGGTTTCCTCACGATGTTCTCCCTCACCTTAGTATTCGATGCATTTTATTACGAAAATGTACATAGAAATTCATTAAACTTCATTTCCATTGGTACATGCTCATGCGGGATTAGAACCCTGTACCCACTGATACAGAGGCAAGTCCCAAACAACTGAGCTACGTCGAATTAGACCAAGAAGATTATGTCTTCACGGTTCTATCCACTCGAAATGTATTAAAGGACGTGAATGTATGCTTTTAGATTCATTAACTTATTAAAAATCAACTCACGCGCAGAGTTTATTCACTTGCTGGAGTATAATGAACTTACAAACTTCAAGTTTGTAACTTAATGATGTAGTAAGTTGGTGTACGTACTACTGTATAAAGGTTCCGGGTTCGATTCCCGTCGGAATACCTTGAAGAAGCGTGAGTTCTTCGATGTATGAAAGAATTGTGATGTTAGAAGAATCTTTAACAGCCGAGTGTGTATGAGGAGGTCTATAGATGTAAATAAAGTGAAAGTCTTAGAGTACCCGCCACATAAGGTGGCAGTTGGAGGCGTCGCCACAGTCGCGTAATCCAGTGTTGCCAGTAAACACGCCAAAACTAGCACTCACTGTGCCATTAGGCTCGATACATTATATTGAGGTTTCATTTGTAACGATCTTTGGTTGCAGAGCTGTAAACTCAAATAAAACAAATTAATATACCAAAGTCAAAAGTCAAAATATTTTTATTCAAAATAGGCCCTATCATAAGCTCTCTTTGAAAGTTATTTTATGATCTAAGTACAAATTAAAAAAACTATATATTGACAAAAGGAATATATATGAGTGAAGTGGAAGGGCGGTTAGTTAGTTAGGTTAGGTTAGTTCACCAACCATTTCGGCTGCTCAAGATGCCACGTCATGAAGACCACGACCGCTCTGATAAGAGCGTAACGATTGAGAAGAAGAAGTTCAGCGGAGACCCTTGGAGAAGAACTAACAAGAAACTCCAGAAATCAATTTATTATAATCACCCTTAACAAACATAAAAATTACAAAGAGTGGGCAAAAAACACAACGCTGGTAATACTAAATTTACCTTTCATACAAAATAACACGCAATGGCGGAAACGTCAAATTTAGTTCCAAGTTTGGCTACTGCCACCTTATGTGGCGGGTACTCTATATACGTGAATAGTATTTATTTATTTATAAATTGGTACACAAACAAAATACAATCTTAAGATAAACACAATAGAAATACATGTTGGTTCAAAAATCCAAATTGTAATCCAAAGCAGTGTACACGACATGCCAAACTTAAGTTTTTTTTTTAATTCCTTATTAAGCCATTCACCACTAAGGTTATGTCGGCTGAAGTACAAACACTGATGCCACGGCGTTTGAACTTCTTGTTATTCCATCGCCATGGTTACACCAACGCCGCCAGCTGCTACAACCGAAGAAAAACGAAATCGAAGCTCCTCTTCCTTGTTCTTCGGTTCAGGAAAAAAATAGGAAGGAAATCATATCAATTCTCGAAACAGGTAATTCAATAAATAACAAAACAAATTAACATTTTCCTGGGGCCTTAGTCCACTATGCTTTTTGCAAAATATCAGTTCAATATCAGATTAGTAATAGTGTGAAGTTGGTAGGGAATTAGCAAAACTGTCAAATTTTGCCAATTTAAAGCGAAATTTTACACTTTTGTCGATTTCAATGGTGACATTTGACACTTTTGGTCATCCACTACCAACTTCACACTATTACTGATCTGATATTGAACTGCGTATGTGCTAAAACGCATTAGTAAACTGGCCCTCTGTACTTTTTACCCTTGCGTGGTAGGCAGAGGTTCAAGAGTCAATTAACGCAATTGTGGAGGTAGTTATTCTATGGCCACCTCGAGCCCACTTGTTGATTAGATACCCAATTCCTAGTTTTAAAGGCAAAATTTGACAGTTTTGCTGTCATCAATGGTTTAAATTTAATACTTTTGTTAATCCTCTATCTACATGACACTATTACTGATCTGATATTAAACTACCTATAAATCTATATATTCACGTACATACGTTAATCCCTTTCGCCATTAACAAGCACTGACTATTAACTGTTTAGGTTAATATCATTAAAAGTTGATATATTGTTGCGCTTTGATATAAAATGCAGTGACCAATATTGAAAAGGGCATACTTCTATGGTTTGAACATGTTATGCGGATGAATGGTAGCAGATTGACAAAAGAAATATATATGAGTGAAGTGGAAGGGCGGTTACGTTTGGGCCGGCCCAATAAGATACATGAGAATCAGATAGACGCCATATTGAAAATGGGTGACGTTAGAAGTACCTATAACCACCGAGTGTGTATGAGGAGGTGTATGAGTGTCAATGAAGCGAAAGAAGTCTGCCAGGAAAGGAACAGATATGGAGCCGTGATCTCTGCCTACCCCTGTACAAGAAATCAGGGTGTATGTATGTAATCACATTAGTTAAACTGATTAACCCGAAGGTTCGAGGTGACCTTAGAACTACCTTCGCAATCGTGAAACGCAAACCTCTGACTACCCCGCAAGGGTGAATGGTCGTTATGTTAAAACACAAGCTTTTGATTAAGTGAGAGGTTTTTAACTCGTTTCGACACAACCAGTTTCTCAATATGCCATTTACACTAACCTTGACTTTTGGAAATATCGCAATCTATTTTAAACGCGACTTAAATACGAATAAAAGATACGTTTGTTATAAGGAAGCATAATACATACATATATTCATAATACTACGTCCTAGGGGATAGGTAGAGTTCTGATCGCCACCTGGAATGGGTGATTAATTTCTTGCTTCACTCACACCCATTAACCTTCTTATACATGCTCTTCTGTTCGTCATATACGTTGTTAAATGGTATAGAAAAATATCGTGAGGAAGTCTGCCTATTCCTCCGATTGGTAATAGCCAGCGCCTATTTACGGCGATAAGGTTCACAACCTATCACGTTGGGTCTGTCTATCTAGTGAAAAGCTGGATTCGAATGACCCATACCTAACATGCCTTCGAAATTTCGGAGATGGGCATTCAAGCTTCCGACTAACCCGGCACAAAAAAGGGAGTGTGTATACACAAGTCGTGAAGCGTATGTATGTAATGTAATATTATATTTATTTCGATATTACTATCGACCCGCTCCGGCTTCGTACTTCTGGCTATTTAATGGATGTTATTATACATATAAACCTTCCTCTTGAATCATTCTATCTATTAAAAAAAACCGCATCAAAATCCGTTGCGTAGTTTTAAAGATTTAAGCATACAAAAGGACAGAGAAAGCGACTTTGTTTTATACTATGTAGTGATACTCGTGCAGTTAATGTTATCTTATAAAGTGTCATTTCAAGTGTTCAATGTGAATTTTCAAGTGTTTAGCAAATATAACCTACATTTAATTTAATTGATAATTAGTAATAAAACGATTATTATCTACGAAGTAAATTTATGAGCCTAATCAATAAAAAATAAATACATTTTCGCAATTTGCAAAACACATATTTTCTACGAATACGAATTCGACGCAGCTCAGCTGTTTGGGGCTTGGCTCTGTATCAGTGGGTACAGGGTTCAAATCACGCTTGAGCATGTACCAATGGAAATGAAGTTTAATGAATTTCTATGTACATTTACGTAATAAAAACACATTTACGAAATGCATCGAATTATACGATGAAGGAAGACATCGTGAGGAAACCCACCTGTTCATCGAACAAATAATATAGGTAATAGAAAATTAATGGTAATAGTTAGTGCTTGTAAATTGCGACATGGCTGACCACCTGTCACATTGAGTACTGACTATCTGGTCAACACGTGGGTTCAAGGTGACCATAGAATTACTTTTTACCTTTGCATTAGCGGAGATGGAAACCTGAACCTCTGACTACACCGCAAGGGTCGTGAATGCTTTTTCTTTTTGAATGTTTGTCTTTTGGTGTCTTTATAATTTCTACGGTGAAGGAAAACATCGTGAGGAAACCTGCCTATTATTAAGAATAAGCAATAATCAACATTTGTATACAATGATACGGAACATCACATATCAAGTTGAGTTCTGTCTATCTGGTTAACTCGTAGGTTCAATGATGGCATAGAATCACTAGCTCCACAATTGCGATTATTACAAGAACTCTGATTATTACAAGAAATAATGACTATATCAGGGGCCAAAGTCTACTTATACATTTAAGCACAATGATACTTAAAGATCACCTCAGTAATAGTGTGAAGTTAGTAGTATCATGTCAGCAAAAACGACAAAATTCGTACTAAAATGGCATCATTTCTCATTTTTACTAATCTATTTCTAACGTCACACTGGGACCTTACTCCACGTCTTATTCATTGTAGGAACAGTATTACTTCAGTATCGATGCAATAATACTTCAATGGACGTAATTTGACACTTTTGGCACTATACTATATGCCAAAGTGTCAAATAGGGCCACTGAAGTATTACTGTGTCGCTACTGAAGTAATATTGTTCCTACAATGAATTAGTGGAGTAAGGGCCCTGTTCAGATGTCTATGGTTCGCCAACACAATCAGCAGCTCAGTGAAAGTTGAAAATACAAATAATTATTTTCGGCTGAATATTTAATCAATTGTGATGCCGAACTGGCTAAATATGTTCGCTTTGGGATTATGTTTGGATCTTCAACTGGAACTAACCGAAGAACAAGGAAGAGAAGAATTGCAGTTTCGACTTTTTCTTCGGTTGTAGCGGCTGGCGTCGTTGGTGTAACCATGGCGACAGAATAACAAGAACTGCAAACGCCGTGGTATCAGTGTTTGAATGGGTTATTAAAAAGTAAAAAAACATTTTCACACAGTTACTGAAGTGATCTTGAACTACCATTTTGCAAAAATCATTAGTGGATTTGGACCCCTGTTAGTTCTTCTAAAAAAAATATATACGTACTTACGTTTATCTATTATGAGTCATATCTGAAGGCGTTCCTGACAAACCACTTTCACTTCATTGACATACACACCTCCGCACAAAGAAATCTAACGTCACCCTTCTAAAGAATTATTATTATATGCTATTAACATACATATACATTCACGTCCTTTAATAATTAATTCCATAATTTACTAACTAGCTAACGGTGAGGGAAAACGTGTGCATCTGGATTGAGGGCCCATTTTTCAAATATTGGACAATCGAAATGAAACTCACAGGGCATTTAGTAAAGAATTAGTAAAAACTATAGCATCTATTCTTAAATTTCTTAAACTTGAAACAAAAAAGTTATTGTCAAAAAACTGTGGCCCTCAATCCAGATGCCAGCATTTTCTAGATCTCGGAAAGTACGAATCCTGGGATAATGCTGTTTATCCGAGGATTTAGTAAAGAATTTCTTAAATAAATTAAGAAAATCTCAAATCTCAAAAATACGTTAAATATAGGTTTAGGGCGATTTTGCTATGGCCCTCAGTTCAGAGCTCTCTGACTTTTGGGATCATCAAAAAAAGTACATTTCTATACAAAAAGACTAATGTAACTTATATCATCTTGAAGCTCAATGGCTCAATGAATTAGTAATGAAGAAATAACAGTACAAAAGCGAATAGTTTAAGAGAAAATGAAATTTGAATTTTCATCTGACGTACAAACTGAGAGCCCTAAACTTTCGGCGATATTGACTAAACTAAGCCATCTACACTAGCGTACATAAGGATGGATAATTTTACTAATTTTTTACTAAATCCGTTCAATATTTACATGCCTCTAAATATCACACTTTAAGAGGAAAATGACTTTGATTATTTATATAGGAGAAAATTCTGTAGGGTGACTATGTTCTGTGTAAATATAAAAAAGTATTCGACGTCCCGAACCAAATACAAAGATACATATGAACCAAAGTAGCTAGTATTGGAGGTTAAATTGCCTACGCAAAGTCATCAAACACTTATCTATGGTGGAGATAGTGACCAGTCCGTTTGAAAGTAGAATCAGTGTGTCAATCGTCTAATTATTCATGTATCCTTTGAAAGTCAATGTGAAAACTTGAAATATTGTGTTCTGTAATGTGTATAATAGGTAATGTAATAGGGGCTGGGTATAAATGCAATTTATTTGACGATCTCCGTGGCGCGATTGGTTAACCACCTGAACGTCAATCGTGAGGTGCCGGGTTCGATTCCCGGTGGAGGCAGAGTTGAGAACTACGCTTTTCTTCTGCTTTCCAGTCTGGTTGTTGATTATATATGCTATATATGTATTTATCTATATATAATATGTATATTATATATTTCTTAAATCCACGTTCACTAGTACCCTTAACACAAGTCTTAAATGAACTTACCAAGGAGCTAGTTCAATTGGTGTAATATTGTCTTAAATATTATTATTATTAATTTCTGTGGCGTTACAGATAGTGTGTTGTATTGTAGCTTATATCTTTGAATGTGGTTATTGTCAATAAAGTGCTAATAATCTATGTTTATATTTCATTAATAACATTTCTATTTATTTTTACGCAACAAATAAAGCCGTAACATAGTCGTCATATACCTCAAAGACACGACAATATTTCATAGGTAAATTTTTAGCATACATAAATATTAGGGTTGTAATTGACACATTACAGAACACAATATTTCAAGTTTTCACATTGACTTTCAAAGGAGACATGAATAAATAGACGATTGACACACTGATTCTACTTTCAAACGGACTGGTCACTATCTCCACCATAGATAAGTGTTTGATGACTTTGCGTAGGCAATTTAACCTCCAATCCTAGCTACTTTGGTTCATATGTATCTTTGTATTTGGTTCGAGACGTCGAATACTTTTTTATATTTACACAGAACATAGTCACCCTACAGAATTTTCTCCTATATAAATAATCAAAGTCATTTTCCTCTTAAAGTGTGATATTTAGAGGCATGTAAATATTGAACGGATTTAGTAAAAAATTAGTAAAATTATCCATCCTTATGTACGCTAGTGTAGATGGCTTAGTTTAGTCAATATCGCCGAAAGTTTAGGGCTCTCAGTTTGTACGTCAGATGAAAATTCAAATTTCATTTTCTCTTAAACTATTCGCTTTTGTACCGTTATTTCTTCATTACTAATTCATTGAGCCATTGAGCTTCAAGATGATATAAGTTACATTAGTCTTTTTGTATAGAAATGTACTTTTTTTGATGATTCCAAAAGTCAGAGAGCTCTGAACTGAGGGCCATAGCAAAATCGCCCTAAACCTATATTTAACGCATTTTTGAGATTTGAGATTTTCTTAATTTATATAAGAAATTCTTTACTAAATCCTCGAATAAACAGCATTATCCCAGGATTCGTACTTTCCGAGATCTAGAAAATGCTGGCATCTGGATTGAGGGCCACAGTTTTTTGACATTAACTTTTTTGTTTCAAGTTTAAGAAATTTAAGAATAGATGCTATAGTTTTTACTAATTCTTTACTAAATGCCCTGTGAGTTTCATTTCGATGGTCCAATATTTGAAAAATGGGCCCTCAATCCAGATGCACACAGGGAAAACATCGTGAGGAAAGCTGCCTATCCCTCAGGATGGGTAATAGTCAGTGCCTATATACGGCGATACAGTTCACTATCCATCATTTATGTATGTTTTTATGTCCTTTAATCCCTTTCAAGGTAAATAGAACCTCGGTGATATAATATCTCTTTGGTCACTTTTTAGCATGAATATTGGGGTTGCGATGTCATAATTGAACATTGATGACAAGTTGATAGCCCAACACCCAATAACGATATGCCGGGAAGAACGGCAGCTACTTAGCATTCTTTTTCGTCCCAGACTAGCACGGGATGGTTATGCTATTTATTAGATGTAATTCGGTGTGTGAGTGCCAATGAAGCGACAGTGGTCTGTCAGGATAGGGACAAATGGGGATCTATGATCTCTGCCTACCCCTCCACAGGGAATCAGGTGTGATGTGAATGTGTGTATGTAATTCGGCGTAGCTTAGTGGATAGGGACTTGACTCTGTATCAGTGGGTACAGGGTTCAAACTTCCGGGCATGTACCAATGGATGAATATACATACATTTTTGAAATAATGAAACGTTTACGAAATGTATCAACTACGATAAGGGAAAACATCGTGAAGAAACCTACCCGTTCCCCGAACCGATAAACACATAAGTATATTATATAAAAATGGCAAGGCTTAAAAGCAGAAGAAAAGCGTAGTTCCTAACTCTGCCTCCACTGGGAATCGGGACCTCACGATTAGCGTTCAGGTGGTTAACCAATCGCGCCACGGAGGTCGTGAAATGCAATGTCTTATTGATACCACAATTGTGAAGATTGAGTATCAGTACACAGTATTTCTGACTACCCTTCAAGGGTAAATTGTCGTGATGCTTGAAAAGGAATAAATTTGAACAAAAACACATTTTTATATAAAAAAATACAGAATTTATTTCTTTATATATACAATATATCCTAAATAATAACTAACTATGTATATACGTATCCTACAATATTTACAATTGCTATTTATGCATATATGAAAATTAATAATAAAAACTTAAAACATATTATACAATTTACATAAATATATTCAACAAATGTAATTGTGGTTACGTAGAATCTGGCCCAATAAAACACATGTCAGTCAAATAGACGCCATATTGAAAAAGGGTTACGTTTGAAGTACTTATAACCGCCAAGTGTTAGAGGTGTTTGAGTGTCAATGAAGCGAAAGTGGTTTGTCAGGATCGGAACAGAAGGGAATCCGTGATCTCTGCCTACCCCGCATTTCCACTCCCTAGATGCAGAGGTAATAAGTCTATGGCCACTTCGAACCCACGTGTTGACCAGGGGCCGAATTTTACTATAGTTCATTCGTGTTAAGAAAATAGTGACGTCATCATGTCCCCACGATTTAACCAATGAGACGAGACAACGGTTGTCTGCGATTGGTCAATGTGCCTTCTTTTCTCATTTCCTCACGTCTCATTGGCCTGTTTACCCTCTGACTAGCATGACGTCACTATTTACTAACACATTCGTCGCCATGGTGGGTCAAAATGACCGGCACCACATATACTTTTTTGGACCATGGCGATGAATGTGAATGCGATGAATATGTGGCGATGAATAGCCTATAATAATTTTAGGCCAAATCGTAGTTCAGTAGTAGTTCAATTGACTCTTTTGCTACTCCACTAACTTAACACCATTGAACTGCTATCGAACTACGATTGCAATTCTACTGAACTACGATTTTGCTAAAACGCATTATAGTCTATTCGCGTTAAGTAAATAGTGACGTCATGATAATCAGAGGTCAAACTGACCAATGAGACGTGAGTAAATGAGAAAAGAAGTCACATTGACCAATAACAGACAACCCCTATAAAATCTCATTGGTTAAATCATGGAGACCTTGATGACGTCACTATTTTCTTAAAGCGAATATACTATAGTAGACTTAGGCCCAGATAGTTAGTAGTCAATGTGTCAGGAGATAAACTGTATCGCCATTTACAAGCACTGACTACTATCTGAACATTGTCATGGACTTTGGGCACTCGAAACCTACTTGGTACTACATCAGTATCCAATGTGACAGGTGGTAAACCACGCCACTGTAAACAGATACTGACTATTGCCTATTTAGGGAAATAGGCCGTTTTCCTCACGATACTACGGTGAGGGAAAACATCGAAGAAAATCTACCTGCTCCCCGAATAGATAATAGTTAGTGCTTGTAAATAGCGACATGACATGGCATGACTTACCACCTGTTACATTGAGTACTAACGATCTGCTCAACACGTGGGTTCGAGGTAGCCATAGAATGACTACCTTCGCAATTGCGGAGATAGACACCTGAACCTCTGACCACCCCGCTAGGGTTAACGTGTTTGACGTGTTTACGTGTTTGTCTTTCCTCACGATGTTTTCCCTCACCGTAATCCACAGCATATGTACAATCTAGATAGTCACAGTTACGTATTACATATATCATAATAAATACAAATTAGGAAAAATATAAATAAACAAAAAAAAAAGTTTTACTCAACAAAGAAAATGTATATTTAATATCATTAAGTACAATGTTTCTTAGCACATTAACTATTTAAGTATGTACAGTAAAATAAACAATATTAACATTAATAATAAAACATTACGTTTTAAAAAATTTAAATATTACATACTCTTACAAAATTAAAACCAAAATCTCTTTAAGTATTAAACTATTTATATTCTAGCTTCACTAAAAGTTTAAAAACAATATTTAGGGTACTTACACCAATTGAACTAGCCCCTTGGTAAGTTCATTTAAGACTTGTATTAAGGGTTATTATTTAAGAAATGCATAGCTTCTTGTAAATACAGTATTTGAAGGAAAAAGGAAAAGATATTTAAGTCTGCATTTACCAAAATTCACTTTACATAAAGTATTATTAAACTTCTAAAGATTTAATTATATTCTGTAAAGTATAAACACATTTGAAGTACAATGTACCTAAATGAAAATTTCTAATTATAAGGCAGTAATTATTGGAAATTTTGTACAATACATACGTAGTATTTACAAATTGTGATTGTAGGTATTTACAAACAAATAATCTAGATTCTATACCTATTAACAGAACGAAAAAAAAGTAACGTTAGAAGTACCTATAACCGCCGAGTGTGTTAGAGGTGTATGAGTGTCAATGAAGCGAAAATGGTCTGTCAGTGGGACAAATAGGGATCCGTGATCTCTGCCTACCCCTCTACAGGGAAACGGGTGCGATGTGTATATTTATTTATTATTTATATCTCTTGTGGGGAAGAGATTTGTATTTCTGCAATTTTATTGTTTTGTTTGTATATGATGATATTTCTCAGCAAAACAAGATTAGATTAAATTTACTCTTTATATACTGATAAACGTATTTCAGTATTTACGTATTTATAAAGATAATGTAAAATAAGAGGCTGTAGCCCAGTGGGTAAGACCTCTGACTTCTTATCGAACGGTCCTACATTCGAATCCCGGCTCTGGCATGTACTAATGAATGAAATTTAAAAATGTGTTATTTACGTACATAATTTCATACATGCCTTCGTTACAGTTCACTACCTATCACGTTGAGTGCTGTCTTTAGTGAAACGCGGGCTTCGAGTGACCCATACCTAACATGCCTTCGAAATTTTGGAGATAGACACTCAAGCCTCAAACTACCCAGCCACAATAAAAAAGGAGTGTGTATACACAAGTCGTGAAGTGTGCGCGAATGGATATCCTTATACAATAAGGCACTGAGTAAAGGTTTATTCGATGTTCTATCAACTCCGTATAATCACATTGGTAGTTTAAGACGCCCTCTGCTAGATGGACCGATGACCTAAAAAAGGTCGCTGGTAGTGGCTGGCTGAGGGCCACGAGTGATCGTGTTTTTATACCCTTGGGGAGGCCTACGTCCAGCAGTGGACTTATCAATTTATATCTGTTGATACAGATACAATGTTCGAAGAAAACACTTAACATAAGTACTATTTACGTACCTAATACACTAGGTACTAACAGACTCTAGAATGTACTAGATTAAAAATACGTTATATAGTCTTACTAGTGACCCGCTCCGGCTTTTCACGGGTATAAAATACATAGCCTACTCCACTATATAATGGATGTTATTATACATAAAAACCTTCCTCTTGAATTACTCTATCTATTAAAAAAACCGCATCAAAAACCGTTGCGTAGTTTCAAAGATTTAAGCATACAAAGGGACAGAGAAAGCGACTTTGTTTTATACTATGTAGTGATAACAGTAAGTTAGACGCTATATTAAAAAAGGGTGACGTTAGGAGTACTAAAGCCGCTTAGTGTGTATGAGAAGATGTATGAGTGTCAATGGGACAAATGGGGATCCGTGATCTCTGCCTACCCCTCTAGGGAATCAGGCGTGATGTGTATGTATATATGTTAAAATACGTTAGGTTACAAAACCTAGAATGTACAATTCCTATAGGCTACTTAAGTAGTGACGTGACGATATTATAAGACAACCATTGTCACCTCTCAATGGTCAAACCTTGGAGACTCAATGAAACCTATTTTCTTGAAAATAATAATAACTATTTGGACATTATAACACCAACTGAACTAGCCCCTTGGTGAGTTCATTTAACACTCGTGTTAAGGGTACTAGTCAACGTATATTTAAGAAATATATACTTATTATATATAGATAAATACATATATAGCATACATAATAAACGACCAGACTGGAAAACAGTGGAAAAGCCTAGTTCTTAACTCTGCCTCCACCGGGAATCGGGACCTCACGATTAGCATTCAGGTGGTTAACCAATCGCGCCACGGAGGTCGTCTTAGAATGCGAATAAAGTTACTATAGTACATAGCATCAATGGTTACCGTTAACTCCATTTGTATAGGACGTTTCTCTCACACTCTTCAGATAAACCGGTGACGTTGTAAATTCCTTACCCTGACAGAAATCATTAATATCTTCACCAGCGTATGACAGCAACGGAGAAATTTCCACTTCAATATCATCAGCAATAATACCACCTGCATTCCGTATGTATTTACGGTGTAAATTCATGATATCTTGTCTGGCAACGGACGGGCAGTCTTTTCCAACGCTGTCTGCGTTCTTAATAGCTGAAAACTCAACGTCTCTTGCTACTTCTAAACAAATAAAGTTCTCTGCGTACTCAAATACGTCGAAGATGAACTTTTCTATCTTAATTCCGTTGGGTTCGGTTGGTTTTTGTTTCGTGCCTGAAGCGTCTGTATAGGGTATCTTCTTCCTAGCTAAATGCGGTTTGAGTTTGTTTTCGTAATTGCAGATTTTGTTCAAGAAATCTGCGGAGAAGTAGTGGTTACAAATGTTGCCGGCTGAAAATGTGAGTTTACCGTCCGGATTTCTTCGTTCCACCTCTTCGTCTGTCAACTCCGTATACTCCACAACCTTGTAATGTCCGTTAACTCGACACACAACACCTACGGCTTCTTTTGGAGCTATCTTTTCTACAACTTTCGCTGAACAATCTGCGTTTTTACTCTTACAGTAACCGATGAACACTGGATCAGCTACTTTAGTTAGGATATTATCTACGGAATGTGCGTGTAAATGCTTGACGCCTCTCCTGGCAAAGTCTTCAAGGACCCCCTGTGTCTTTAGAGCTCGGTAAAGTCCACCGTTACCATCTGGGGCCGAAGCAATGTGATGTTTCTCATCTAAGTAGATTTTTCCTTCAAAATCAAAGCATGGAAGACGACCCTGTTCAAAGAACACTATATCATCAGCTTCTAAGCCGAAGTAGCCATGGCTTTTAAAGAAATCTTCAGTTGGTTGCATGGTATGTTCTGAAGTCATTATATACCAAGTTATTTTACCTTGTTTCCCCGTTTTCTCTGCAGCCATTTCTTGCAACCGCAGTATCCTTTCAGCCAGGATCTGGAACAGCGTCTTTTGCGATGGTAGACCAACATTAAACATGCCTTTGGGATGACCGAATCCTAGTCTCGTAGCCTGACCACCGGCTAGCACTAAAACACCGACTTTTCCAGCGGAAATCTCCTCAAAACCTATGTCTTCGTACTCCTCGATCTTCTGTCTACTCATGGCGGGCACGGACTCGTAGTGCGACTGCGGAATCGGCTTCAATTCCTCACTTTTCCGGTCTGTTATCACTTGACTCAGTTCGACGGAGCGCTTGAATATATCATTAATTTCTGCTAAATCTAGCTGGTTTATTTCACTTGCGAGTTGCGCACGCTGTTCCTCATTAAGTTCCGGCCAGAACCTGAGCAGTTGCTCCTGGCCATGGCTCTGCAAACGCTGGTGAAGCTCTTCGTAAGACATGATGAACACTCGACGCGGTGTGTTGTGACTAAGTTTAAATACGCGGGCAGTATCTTATCACGACCGATCACAGCGATTAGAAAGTGAGCACTGCACTCCGGCCGGCCGTGGCGAGCGACATTTTAATTCAACTCCCACCATCAACATTATTGTGAGGTAGAAAAAGTAAATTGCGAACACGTAAGCAGAGGTCTAGTAAATATTGTTGACATTTTTCGAATTTCTTCCTTCTTGGCACGTTTTTTTATTTTGACAGCAACTCTGTCAATGTGAAGTTTGTATCAGCTGGAGTTTGGTTATCGGAAAAATAAATTACACAATTTTGTAAAATTAAGTTACTGCCTTCTGAAAATAATTGGAATTTGTAAGGAATGTTGCTATTCTTCAATTTTCACGTAATTTAAAGTGGTCGTAGAGTGTGATTTAAAGTAGTAACTGATAAAAACTTCATGGTTAGTTATATAATTTAATATGGTTGGAATCGGAATAAATTAAATACCTTTTGATTTAAGCTTACCACGTATTTATATAGGTATAACAATGGAAGGCTTATAAAATATCTAAATAAAACTCAATTATTATTCTTTATTAGATATATATTTTGGGAAGGAAAATACCAAAAAGACACATACATTTTTATCATTGCCTTAGACCACATTAGTTAACGTCAGTATTGGTATACTTATGAGAATTAGGTAAGATATAACCAATTTCAATAGTATATCTAATAGTAGTCTGTATAGTCATTTTAAAGTTCCCGTTTAGTTCATTGGGTATTTACGTGGTTGCATTTAACTGTTTAGAGATCCCGCCACATAAGGTGGCAGTTGGAGGCGTCGCCACAGTCGCGTAATTCAGTGTTACCAGTAAACACGCCAAAACTAGCACTCACTGTGCCATACGGCTCGATACATTATAGGTTTCATTTGTAACGGTCTTTGGTTGCAGAGCTATAAACTCAAATAAAACAAATTAATATATCAAAGTCAAAAATATGTTTATTAAACTATTTCAAACATGATTAATAATTAACGGGACTTATCCTTCTTATTATATATTACATATATTATGTGTTCCTTCACTCTGTCCGCAATAGACCGTTTAGTGTGTTCGACGTAGGATTTCCACAGCTGCAATCAATCTTATACACACCCTTATATCTTATATCATGAGTATAAATCGCGAATCTCTTAAAACTATTATTTCAAACATGGCACTGAGCATTGTCTTTACATATTTTTTACCGAGGTTAGATCAGCGGAGACCCTAGCTTGGAGAAGAACTAACAAGAAACTCCGGAAATCAATTTATTATAATCACCCTTAACAAACATAAAAATTACAAAGAGTGGGCAAAAAACACAACGCTGGTAATACTAAATTTACCTTTCATACAAAATAACACGCAATGGCGGTAACGTCAAATTTAGTTCCAAGTTTGGCTACTGCCACCTTATGTGGCGGGATCTCTATGTAATAATTGAGATTTATCGTTGACAGTTATGTTAGTCTAGAGATCCCGCCACATAAGGTGGCAGTAGCCAAACTTGGAACTAAATTTGACGTTACCGCCATTGCGTGTTATTTTGTATGAAAGGTAAATTTAGTATTACCAGCGTTGTGTTTTTTGCCCACTCTTTGTAATTTTTATGTTTGTTAAGGGTGATTATAATAAATTGATTTCCGGAGTTTCTTGTTAGTTCTTCTCCAAGCTAGGGTCTCCGCTGATCTAACCTCGGTAAAAAATATGTAAAGACAATGCTCAGTGCCATGTTTGAAATAATAGTTTTAAGAGATTCGCGATTTATACTCATGATATAAGATATAAGGGTGTGTATAAGATTGATTGCAGCTGTGGGAAATCCTACGTCGAACACACTAAACGGTCTATTGCGGACAGAGTGAAGGAACACATAATATATGTAATATATAATAAGAAGGATAAGTCCCGTTAATTATTAATCATGTTTGAAATAGTTTAATAAACATATTTTGACTTTGATATATTAATTTGTTTTATTTGAGTTTATAGCTCTGCAACCAAAGACCGTTACAAATGAAACCTATAATGTATCGAGCCGTATGGCACAGTGAGTGCTAGTTTTGGCGTGTTTACTGGTAACACTGAATTACGCGACTGTGGCGACGCCTCCAACTGCCACCTTATGTGGCGGGATCTCTAAGTCTAATTTGAATGTCGCCTAGGCTTCATCCATTCATTGTAATGTTTCAATGATTATAAATAAGTTGCCCTAATGCCGAATGAGATGCGCGCTTTCTACGTCGAACTACTTATCGTAACTAAGTATTCATATCTCTTATGATCATGAGTTAGTGCAATTTCTCATAGAACAATATAATACTATTTTACCACATAAATAAGCTCTATGTTCCATTCAAATAAGTTAACGCTATCTTTTCTTAGCCGAAGCCTAGCAACGTTCCCGCGTAAATTAACTGTCATATGTCAATCTGTTTTCACATGCTAAAATGTCAAATGGTGTTACCGATCGTATTATTTGGTGTTTGCTTTTAATTATCGATTTCTTACTTAATATTGTGCTGGGACCGGTTAAATTCGTGTTAAATATACTCAGAAGTCTATGTTTCATCATACTTGATGCGTTAACCATGACTTCGTCCACGAAAAAGAGGAAACGTGGTTCCATTACTGAGGATAACCAAACTGTTACCACTCGCAACCTAATCAATGCTAACTGGCAGAAACTGCTCAATAGCAACCTGATCATGGACAAAAAGGCCGATAAACCCCCGAAGCCACTCGAAAACAACCATTTCACTGGAACTTTCAGGAGAACTAGGAAGAAAAACAAACAACATAACCTAGAAGACATTTTACCTGAATGTGACCCTAAAGCGATAGTATCAAACGATACAAAGCCTAGGGAAAAGAATAAGCTCACTAAATACATAGCAATAGACTGTGAAATGGTAGGAATAGGCGCGGATGGCTCAGATCATATGCTAGCTAGGGTTTCTATAGTAAATAAGTTTGGTGATTGTATCTATGATAAGTATGTTAAGCCGAGAGAGGAAGTGACTGATTATCGTACAGGTAAGCACTGTTTTCATCATAGAGGTCATCATATAGGTGTGGGTTAATTAGGGTTTGAACCACAAACCAATATAATGAGGACCTTGTGTAAGGAGCGGTCCCCGTTACGCGGTGTGGAGTCCAAATGGCGTGTTTTAATTGGTGTGGAGTCTAAAACTGTGTAGTAGGAAGAAGACTAATTTGATTTACCGATGCCGTGTTTTGATTGGTTGTAATATCTCCCCTCCATCACGCGTACCTCGTTTCACATGCTAGTTTCCATACAAATATTACATAAGGCCCACTTCTCTTATTAATTACTCCATGGTTTGAATATTCTTTTTAATAGGTGGCATTTGATAGTCTACCTATCCTGTTAGGGAAGCATAGGTGTGAATAAATGTAGGTGTTAATTCAATTTAAGTATAGTAGTGGTACATTCATTGAATATCAAGATATAAATGATTGACTCTGGGGCCTTAGTCCACTAATTAACTATAATGGCGATACAACTGCGTTGCCACTGCGTCCTTGCTGTAAAAGTGATGGTGTGCTAAAATTTTAATCTATCACAGTTGTACCTCGATAGTGATTTAATAGCGCAGTGCTTAAGAAGTGCTTTAGTGACAACACAATAGCAGACTCATTTACGATGGAGCATAGATAATAATAGTGGACAAATAAGAAAAACACATATTAATTTAACGCACCATTAACCTATGCGGGTAGTCAGAGGTTCAGTTATCATAACATAATACACGCTTCACGACATGTGTGTACACACATTTTTTATTTATTATTATGGCGAGGTAGTCAGAGGCTTGAATGTTCATCTCCAAAATATTGAAGGCATGTTAGGTATCTGTCATTCGAAGCCCGCATATCACTAGATAGATAGCACCCAACATGATAGGTAGTGAACCATATCTCAATATTTAGGCACTGACTATTACATATCCTGAGGGATAGGCAGGTTTCTTCTTGATGTTTTCCCTCACCGTTAGCGACTGTAAATTATGTACGTAAATGAAAAACACATCTTTAAATTTCACTCATTGGTACATGCCAGAGTTGAGATTCGAACCTAGGACCATTCTCATACGAAGTCCGAGGTCTTACCCACTGGGCTACAGCTGCTATTTCAGGTTCAGTTGTCTATCTTCGCAATTGCGCAGATAATAATTCTATGGCTACCTTAAACCCACGTGTTGACCAGATAGTTAGTACTCAATGTGGTAGGTGGCAAGCCAAGTTGCCATTTTCGAGCACTAACTATTACCTGTTCAGGTCCTCACAATGTTTTTCCTGAACATAGTATTCAATGGATTTTGTAAATGTATTTTTATTACAAAAATGTTCATAGAAATTCATTAAACTTCATTTCTATTGGTACATACTAAGCAGGATTTGAACCCTGTACCCATTTATACAGAATCAAGCCTCAAACAACTGAGCTACGTCAAATTTATTCGCAATAACAATAGTAGAGTACCAAAATTAACAATTGAACTGATATTGAGGCACAATTGATCCATGGATTGATTATCTTTGTTATAGCACCCTAAGTGACAGATAATGAATGGTATTGCCGTATAGAGACACTGGCTATTACCTATCCCGAAGGATAGGCTGGTTTCCTCACAATGTTTTCCCTCACCGTTAGCAACTGTAAATTATGTCAGTAAAATCAACACTCCAGTCGTCTATGGTGCATCAACAAAGTCAGCAGCTCAGTGAAAGTTGAAAATTCAAATAATTATTTTCGGCTGAATATTTAGTCAATTGTGATGCAAAACTGACTAAATATGTTTGCTTTGGGATTATATTCGGATCCTCAACTGGAACAAACCAAAACTAGTAAGAGAAGATTGGAGCTTCAACTTCGTTTTACTTTGGTTGTAGCGGCTGGCGGCGGCATTGGTGTAACCATGGCGATGGAATAACAAGAAGTTCAAACGCCGTGGCATCAGTGTTTGTACTTGAGCCGACATAACCTTAGTGTTGAAAGGCTCAATAATAATTTCTTATTTATTCCAGGGATAAGCGGAATAAGAGAAGACGACATTAAGAATGCAGAAGAATTTGAAACGGTACAAAAAGAGGTAGCGGAACTTCTTAAAGGCCGTATTCTAGTCGGCCATTCGTTGAAGAATGATATGAGTGTACTATTTCTGTCGCATCCGAAACGTAATATCAGGGATACGTCTCGGTATAAGCCGTTTAGGAAGGTAAGGTTTTAAATTGTAGTTTTAAGAGATTTGCGATTTATACTCATGATTAATAATTAACGGGACTTATCGCGTAAGTTTATATATAATAAAATTACCTTTATTAACCCGTCGTTTCGGCTACGTTGCAGCAGCCATGGTCACGGGCAGACTGTCCTGCAACGTAGCCGAAACGTCGGGTTAATAAAGGTAATTTTATTATATATAAACTTACGGGATAAGTCCCGTTAATTATTAATCATGAGGTAAGGTTTTGCTTACGTATTATAATTGAGAGAATTTATGATTTCTGTCTACCTCTCTATAATACAAATGCATCGAATATTACGATGAGGGAAAACATCGTGAGGAAATCTACCTGTTCTCTAAATTGCTAATAAATAGTCAGTGCTTGTAAATGGTGACACGGCTTACCATCTGTCACATTAAGTACTGATTATCTGGTTTGGGTTCGAGGATGCCATAGAATTACTACCTTCGCAATTACAGAGATGGACACCTGAACCTTTGGTGCTGTCTCTTTTTGTCTTGTTATTGACTAAGTACTTTTAACGCAAGTCTTAAATGAACTTACTAATGACCTAATTACATTGTAACATTGTTCTTAATATTTCTATGATTATACTTATAACCAGTACCGTGACCACTATATACTATAGCACAGTGGGTAAGACCTCGGACTTCTTATGAGAAAGGGCCTAGTTTAGAATCCCAGTTCTGGCATGTACCAATGCATGAAATTTAAATATGTGTTTTTCATTTACGGTCGTAATTTACAGTTGTTTATATGTATAATTTAAAACATTACCATATAAGGCATCACAACCCCAATATGGAATAAATGAAGCCTAGGAGATCTCTATGAGTATATATGTTACCGACAAAACCCGATTTCAGGACAAACTAGTTCGGCCTAGGCTGAACTGGTTTTTCCTACATGCGCTAGGATTAACTTGTATGGTTATGATTAATAACTAACGGGACTTATCGCGTTAGTTTTTATATAATAAAGTTACCTTTATTAACCCGACGTTACTTACGCGATAAGTCCCGTTAGTTATTAATCATGAGTATAAATCGCGAATCTCTTAAAACTATAGTAAGGTTATTTTTTTTTTTTTTTTACTTTATTTAGTTATGTTAGGTTAGTAGGAAAAACTAATTTAGCCTAGGCCAAACTAGTTAGTCCTAAAATCAGGTTAGGCTGGTAACATATACATACATAATCTTATTTATTTTTTACTTTGCTAGATTGGACCCTTTTAAGGCATTTTGTTGTCATAATTATATATAAATACGACCTTCGAGTAAAGACGACCTCCGTGGCGCGATCGGTTAAACACCTAAACGCTAATTCATGAGGTCCCGGGTTCGATTCCCGGTGGAGGCAGAGTTAAGAACTACGCTTTTCTACTGCTTTCCAGTCTGGTTGTTGATTATATATGCTATATATGCATTTATTTTTTATACAATAATTTTATATTAAATATACGTTGACTAGTACCCTTAACACAAGTCTTAAATGTACTTACCAAGGGGCTAGTTCAATTGGTGTAATAACGTCCTACAATATTATTATTATTCTATTATTATTATTACCTCTAATAAGGTCTTACCCACTTGGCTACAGCTGCTATAATGATCTAATACTGTCTTTAATACATAAACATTCATACGCTTCACGACCTGTGTATACACACTCCCTTTTTTATTATGGCGGGGTAGTCAGAGGCTTGAATCTCCGAAATTTCAAGGCATGTTAGGTATGAGTCATTCCAAGCCCACGTATCACTAGATAGACAGCACCCAACGTGATAGGTAGTGAACCGCATCACCATATGCAGTGATTTTTAAGTATCCCGAGAGATAGGCAGTTTACCTCATTGTCACTAACTGTGAATTATATACAAAAATAAAAATTACATTTTTAATTTCTTATCATTGGATTGGTGCACACCAAAGTCGCAATTTAACCCACTTGGCTACAGCTGCTATAATGATCTAATACTGTCTTTATACAACTATTATTATACTAAAACATTTCTTTTATTCCAGATAACAAAAGGTAGCACGCCTTCCCTAAAGCGGTTAGCGAAGGAAATCCTAAACATAGATATACAGTCAGGTGAACACAGTTCGGTTGAGGACGCCAGAGCAGCCATGCAATTGTATTGTACGATAGCGAATAAATGGGAAGACAGTCTTCGTAATAAAGGTAGAGGTAAGAAAGAATGAACGCTGGATGTTTTAGTGTTTATAGAGTGAATACTTATGGTATGGCAATTTACTTTTTATTATTATGTAAAAATTTACAAAGACTTGATTTGTATGAATGATTACATACTTACATATAGCTAAATCACTTTTGGAATGATCAAAAAACTGGTGATATAACATGCTGATTGCCTGTAGAGGGGTAGGCAGCCCCATCTGTCCCGATCCTGACAGACCACTTTCACTTCATTGACACTCATAAACACTCGGCGGTTATAGGTACTCCTAACATCACCCTTTTTCAATATAGCGTCTATCTGACTGTTATATGTCTTATAAGTATAATGTATGTGCAGTGAATTAAAATTTTCTTTTCCTTTAATGAGATGGTAAACTTATATTAAACTAGCGACCCGCTCCGACTTCGCACGGGTATAAAATATATAGGCTACTCCACTATTAAGTGATGATATTATCCATATAAACCTTCCTCTTGATTCACTCTATCTATTAAAAAAACCGCATCAAAATCCGTTGCGTAGTTTCAAAGATTTGAGCATACAAAGGGACATAGGGACAGAGAAAGCGACTTTGTTTTATACTATGTAGTGATGTATGTCTGTAAATATAGTGTATTAATTTCACTACATATCATATTGAGTGCCAAATACTGTAGTAGAACTTCAAATCTCTGACTACCCTCAAAAGGGACAAGCTTTGTGTAAATTTCTCTCTAATTGTTAATAAGATCATATATTCACGCGATATAGTGCCTATATACGGCGATACGGTTCACTACCTATCACGTTGGGTGCTGTCTATCTAGTGATACGCGGGCTTCGAATGACCCATACCTAACATGCCTTCGAAATTTCGGAGATGGACATTCAAGCCTCTGACTACCCCGCCATAATAAAAAAGGGAGTGCGTATACACAAGTCGTGAAGCGTATGTTTTTATGTTTGTATGTTTATATTCACGCCTCTACGTCCCTAACGGGATAGGCAGAGATCGTCACATAGAAGCGTAAATATATGTATGTTAAAAGTACAGTTTATTTTAAGTATGTAATTTTATAAGGTATTTCTCTAATAAGATGTTTTTTTATATTTAAAATATATGTATGAGAACTTGTACAACTAAAACATATTTTATTTACTATGTGAGACCGGGTCGTATCATAAATTAATAATGATATAAATACCTTTATTTCGATGTATAGTAAATAAAATGAGTATAAATCGCGAGTGTTTAACTAAAACATAGGTTTTCAATCAATATTGTTAAGCAATGTTGGGCATGGTTAAAGTTTGGATGGGTGACCGTGTATTTTTGTTGTTTCTCATATGTATTTTTGTGTAATAAAGATAGTTGATATATTTTTGTAATATAGCTGTTTTGTTAAGTATAAGGAAAAATAATTGTAAATAAATTGATTTATTATAATTGTTGTGTTATTTCGTCGTGTATCGGTGGGTACAGGATTCAAAGCTCGGATCATTCACGCTTATACACTTCTATATACACACTCGGCGATTATAGGTACATAACGCTAGAAGTGCAGTCCCAGTAACTTTTTATAAGGTTTTAGTTTATAAGAACAAAAGAAAATATTTTACATTTCGAAGCACGCGAACGTATAATGGTCATGACAATGCATAGTGGCGCCAGTTTTTAAATGTACAATATTGTATTTTGTTCTTATAATCTTAAACCTTGTAAAAAGTTACTGGGACTGTACTTATAGCGTTGACTGTATGCACTAAATAATATGATCAGTTTCGTAGTCGGTGAAGGAAAACATCGTGAGGAAACCTACCTGTTCCCCGGATAGGTAATAGTTAGTGCTTGTAAATGGCGACATGGCTTCCCATCTGTCACTTGAGGTGTGCGTTACCCCAGCCAGAAAATGTCAAAAATCGTCATCCAAGTGCAATAGATTTTAAATATACAGCTTCTGTAAATGGTATGAAGATTTTTAAATTTGGTAAAGCGATAGTTTTTGAATTATTTGACAAAAACAGTTCCGGCTGGAGTTACGTTACCCCAGCCACAGATAATATAATACTACAGATCTTTTGTTTTCTAAATGATATTTTGAAATAATATTTATCGAAATATTTAGATATCAATTTGAAATAAATGTTACAACTTAATTTGTGTATGTATTTGCTATGGCTGCGAAGATATTCAAAATCCTGCTGGGGTAACGTTTGCACGATTGCTGCATCTCCGAAATGACTAAGCGGATGATTATAATTTTTGTACTTCTGGCTAATTAGTTATGATTTGTTACGTAATAAAAGAATTCACAATGATGCACCGTTTTAAAGGTATTTCAGTACATAGAAATGGGCCTTTAGTAGGACCTAGCACTTCCAATAGGCGCTCCAAAGAATAACTTAAAATCTATACTAATATTATGAAGCTGAAGAGTTTGTTTGTTTGTTCGTTTGAACGCGGTAATCTCAGGAACTACTAATTCGAATTCCAAAATTCTTTTTGTGTTAGACCATTTATCGCAAAAGGCTATTGACTATATAACATCACCCTGCTACTAATAGGAACGAAGAAACAGCGGAAAATGTGGATAAAATGGAGAAAAATTCATCTTTGAGGGCTTTGGTTGCGTCCGCTGCGATAATGGTTCAAGATACTCAAAACATATGTATGAAAGAATTATTCCTCTTGAAATGATTTTTTGAAATTAACGCACAATACCATTGTTATAGTACTTAATTAAATTTGATCAATGTTATGAATTATTGCCAATTATTTTTCAAACTTATATCAACTTATAATATCAATCATCCAAAATATGTGTTGTTAATATAGAGTATTTAATTGTGAATAAAATTGACATTAACATCATATATTTCAATGAACATCTTAGAAGACATTACAATTTATAATATGTAACTCCGAAACAAAATTCACACGAGTTGCGTTGTGTGCAAGACGCTGTGCACGGGCGATGAACGAGTGAGTAATATTGAGTGTTTTATAGTGGACTTTTCCTACATTCACTCAAGTTAAAAATAGGTGCCCCAATCATTTTACTTAGAAATCTTAAAACACCAAATTTATGTAACGAGACCCGACTTTAAGTCAAATTTCTTCGGAATAACGTGATCGTTTCAATAGTTTTGACTGGTCCAGCAGTTGGTCAAACAGTGTTTATACCTCGCATCTCAATGATAACAAATGATTTACCTTTCATTTTTAAAAGAATTCAATTTCCAGTCAAGCTATCTTTTGCCGTTACAATTAATAAATCACAGGGGCAAACATTTAAATACGTCGGAATTGATTTACGTCAAGACTGCTTTTCACAGGGCCAACTATATGTCGCATTGTCAAGATCGGGTTGCGGAGAAAATCAGTATGTTCTTCTGCTGCCACATGAAAATAAAACTAAAAGTATAATTTATGAAGAAGTACTTTAAAATGATCTTTTAAAATCACCATCAGCATCGGCCTATTTTCGTCCACTGTTGGACATAAGTCTCTCCAAAGGCGCGCCACTCCTTCCTGTTGAGGGTCGTACGCTTCCATTGTCTGCCGGCAACCTCACGCAGGTCATCAGTCCACCTTGCCGAAGGGGCGCCCCATACTACGTTTCGCGATACGCGTCCCCACTCAAGGACTTTCTGGCCCCAGCGGCCATGGGTTCTTCTGCAGATATGCCTGGCCCAGGGCCCTTTCTCCACTAATTAACTTTGACAGCCACTCAACTGCGACGCTATTGCGTTACTTCTGCGTATCGGCTGTAAAAGTGGCACTCTGCTGATATTTTGACAGCCACACTTGTGCCTCAATAGCGAGTCAGTGGTGCTTTAGTGGCCACTCAAGTATGGAAATGTCAATAGTGGAGTACGAAATATAAGGATATTGAACTGACATTGACTGACGTTTGGTTAGTTGAGTAGCTTTTTTTGTACTTCAGACGCAGATGTAGTTCGATAGCCTCTCAGTGGCCAAAATTTGTTAGTCGAGTGCCAAAAGTGTCAAATTACGGCCACTGAAGTGCCACAGTATAGATACTGAAGTAATATTGTGGCTAAAATGAATTAGTGGAGTAAGGGCCCTGTGCTACTTCAGTCACTTCATTTTAAAATCGTATTAAAAAACAAAAATTGACGCTGACGAAGTCGTGGGTAACAGCTACAATTTATAAAGGCTGTTAGGAGGTTTCTTGCAAAATAAATATGTAGCCCAAATTACTATTCGGCGCGAACGAAGTCGCGGGCACAGCTAGTGTTATTATATAGGTAATTACTGCCTGTAAATCGTACTGAAGTTTCATTAGTATCCTATACGTAATTAAAAAGTAGTAAATAAAACTTGATATCTAAATATTTGGATAAAATTTATTTCAAAATATCAGTTAGAAAACAAAAGATGTGGCTGGGGTAACGTTACTCCAGCCGGAACTGTTTTTATAATAATAATAATAATAATAAAGCATTTATTTACAGCCACAAAAACATACACAATACAAATATTTTACAAATCAAACTTACAAACTAGGGGGTATAGCTTGTGCATGTTATTGTCGCAGCAAAAAGGTTCTAACTCAGCTGGGTATGTTACGTTTGGTGGCAAACGCAACGCTGATATTATGTTAGAACCAACAAGAGGGCAATATTAACAATAAGAGCTTAATAAACATACATATTAATAAGTGTTAACTATAAATAATATATTGTGTTACGTATTGTAATAACATATTGAAAATATACAGTACATAAATGTTTTTTAATGTTTACATTGTGTACAATACATATATCTACAAATACATACAATACAGAGATATAAAACGTAAAATATTAAAGTATTAAAGTGTCACAATCACATGTCATTGTCCAGTCAACACAGGGCAGCGGCCGGATCGAGGGGCAAGGTTGGGAGCACACGCCTCTTTTTGCTGGTTGAGGAAATGTTCCCTGAGTAAATGTTTTAGCCTTGGCTTAGATGTTTTTGTCAAATAATTCAAAAACTATCGCTTTACCAAATTTAAAAATCTTCATACCATTTACAGAAGCTGTATATCTAAAAATCTATTGCAATTGGATGACGATTTTTGACATTTTCTGGCTGGGGTAACGCACACCACATTGAGTACTGACTATCTGATCAACACGTGGGTTTGTGTTGTCCATAGAATTACTACCTTCGCAATTGTGGAGATGGAAACCTTTGTTTTCGTTGTTTTGTACATTAATAAATGTACGTGCAAACCTCTGACTACCCTACAAGGAAGAATAATAGTGATGAATATATTATATGTTCAATATTACATACATATACTTTCACGTCCTCTAATCCCTTTCGGGGTGGACAGAACCTTGGAGATAATATATATCCAGAATGGGGTTCACATAAACATACATACGCTTCACGACTTGTGTATACACACACCCTTTTTTATTATGGTGGGGTAGTCAGAGGCTTGAGTGCCCATCTCCGAAATATCGAAGGCATGTTAGGTATGGGTCATTTGAAGACCGCGTTTCACTAAGGTCAGCTCCAAACGTGATAGGTAGTGAACCGTATCGCCGTATATAGGCTATTACCTATCCCGAGCGATAGGCAGGTTTCCTCACGATGTTTTCCCTTACCGTTATTGGGATTGTGTTGTTATATAGAACATTGGTGACAGGTTGCTAGCCTATCGCTCAAAAGATTCCATTGGCCCCTAGTCCCTTAGTCGCCTCCTACGACATGCCGGGAAGAACGGCAGCTAGTTAAAAATACATATATAATATTTGGGAATAAATAATACTTCATTTTAGGTACAAAACTCTCTTATAATCATCGTTAAAATAATATTTTCCTTAAATATATTTATACAAAATGTAATTTGTGATAATATATACAAACACACTTATTTACGACCATATATTTTAAGGGATAGACTGAACAAAATGTTCCATATATTTTCGTACTTTTAGCCTGTTGTAGAAACATACATACATATACATTCACGACCCTAAATCTATTTTGGTGTGGACAGAACCATAAAGATATTTGGCGACCTCCGTGGCGCGATCCGTTAGCCGCCGGAACGCTAATAGTGAGGTCCCGGGTTCGATTCCCGGTGGAGGAAAAGTTAAAAACTACTCTTTTCTATTGCTTTCCAGTCTGGTCGGTGATTATATATGTAATTATCTATATATAATATGCATACATATCTTAAATATACGTTGACTAGTATCCTTAACACAAGTCTTAAATGAACTTACCAAGGGGCTAGTTCAATTGGTGTAATAATGTCCAAATATTATTAACATCACCTTCAACCCCTTAGCATATAATAAAACTAAGAATCGCGATGGTATTGATATATAATATTGGTGACAGGTTGCTAGCCCATCGCCCAATAGATTCCATTGACCTCTTGTCCCTTAGTCGCCTCCTACGACATACCAGAACGAAAAGCATATAGTTAGCATTATATTAACGTCCCTCTTGTATGGAATATAGAAATGAAGATACCATATGTATATTACTAGCGACCCGCTCCGGCTACGCACGGGTGTAAAATATATAGCCTACTCCACTATTTAATGGACGTTATTATACATATAAACCTTCGTCTTGAATCACTCTATCTATTAAAAAAACCGCATCAAAATCCGTTGCGTAGTTTCAAAGATTTAAGCATACAAAGGGACATAGGGACCGAGAAAGCGACTTTGTTTTATACTATGTAGTAAAGAGCTATAACCGCCGAGTGTGTATGAGGAGGTGCATGAATCAACGAAAAAGTGGTTTGAAAAGATCAAGACAAATCGGGATTCATGATCGCTGCCTACCCGTACGGGAAATGGGCGTGTGTATGTACTTATAATAATAATAATATTATTTGGACATTATTACACCAATTGAACTAGCCCCTTGGTATGCACATTTAAGACTTGTGTTAAGGGTACTAGTCAACGTTTATTTAAGAAATATATACATATTAGACATAGATAAATACATATATACGAGTATCATATATAATCAACAACTAGACTGGAAAGCAGTAGAAAAGCGTAGTTCTCAACTCTGCCTCCACCGGGAATCCAACCCGGGACCCCACGAATAGCGTTCAGGGCCCTTACTCCACTAATTCATATTGGCCACGATATTACTTCAGTGTCGACATTGTGGCAGTTCAATGGCCGTAATTTGACACTTTTCGCACTCCACTAACAAATTTTGGCCATTGAAGCGCTATCGAAATACTTCTGCGTCTGACGTGCCTCAATATTAGTTCAATAGCCTTCATTTGGTACTCTACTATTGTTTTGACAGCTTTCTTTGTCTATGGTCAATATCTAATGTACACTCACAAACTCAGTTAGTAGTTTTAGTTTCAATTAAAAACATAAAATATTTTTTCAGTTACGTTTTTAGTTACGTTTACGTTATAAACTTAAAACTTTTAACTGCTAAATCAATATGCATTAATTGACATTGCTGCATTGTCAGTGCAAACAGTTTTTTAAATTGTTCTAATCCATAGACAATAATTTCTGTACTTTGAGTGGCCACTGAAGTGCCATTGACTCGCTATTAAGGCGCTATTGTGTAATATTAGCAGAGTGCCACTTTTACGGCCGAGACGCAGAATTATCGCTATAGCGATGTAGTTGAGTGGCTGTCAAAGTTAATTAGTGGAGTAAGGGCCCAGGTGTCAAACCGATCGCGCCTCGGAGGTCGTCAAATAACATAACAACCTATGTAACACAAGTGTTTGCTAGTCCTTCACCTAAATGATACCCCTAGTCCCTTCCTCATTTCTTACTATACTAAGCTCGACCAATCAACTGAAAGGTTGTGATCTCCAAAGATTAAACAAATGATCATCAAGATATCCTTGATAACGTTCAAAATGTTACTACCAAATAGGTTATATCATATAACAGGACCTATACCGACTTTTCATAGTATAGTAGCGACATCTGTCTTTTCGAAACAGGAATTAATGTATAATTTAGGGGTTTAATGGGATGAAAGTGTTGTTTTGAAATATAAGTTAGATTTATGTCGTATAGGATGTGATTAAAATGACTAAAAATCCTGAAAGCCGGAGTTTCTTGTTGGTTCTTCTCCGAGCCAGTGCTTCCGAACCAACGGTAGAATTACAATGCTAAGAGACAACCAGTGTCAGGCAAATGTTTTGACTTTAAATGAATGCACTGTACTTGTACTTATGTTGAATAAAAACGTTTAAATGTAAATAGATTTCTGTCTTACGGGCATTTTATAGGAGGCGACTAAGGGACTTAATGCAAATGGAATTAATAGGGCGATGGATTAACAACCTGTCAATATTGAATAGGTATCAATATTTTGATATAATATGCTATATGTGACCACGGAGATTTATGTTCTATCTATCAATATAGTGAAATATGTCTATATACTAATAGATTCATGTATTTTTAGAACATATTATCATATACCCAAGGTTCTGTCCACTCCAAAACTGATAAAAAAACGTCTTTATCTATGTACTTCTATGCATCCTATACAAAGTTCCAAAGAACACGAGTATACCCTACATCTTCCATCTTCTAACTTCCTCTCTCTTCTATAAAGACAAATTACGACGGCAATTAACCCTTACGGGGTAGTCAGAGGTTCAGGTGTCCATCTCCGCAATTGCGAAGGTAGTAATTCTATGGACACCTCCAACCCACGTGTTGACCGAACAGTACTCAAAGTGACAGGTGGTAAGCCATGTCGCCATTTACAAGCACTAACTATTACATCGGTAACAGGTAGGTTTCCTCAAAACGTTTTCCCTCACCGTATAATTCGATGCATTTCGTAAATGTGTTTTTTTTTCTTTATGGTCGCAGTAATAAGTAGTTTCTCTTCTAAAGCCCTACATCTTCCATCTTCCTCTATCTTCTATCTTCTTCTCCCTAGCAATGTCCTTTGTTAAGTCCCTTCAAATGTCTTAAAGCACACCTGGCGGCCGTCCCCTTAGCTATTCTGTAGTTCCTGCCAATGCCTTTGAACGTGCCTCTGCCAAAAACTTCTACTGATACTCTCACTCGTCTGCCGTCTGCTAACCGCTCTGGTTTTCTGCGAAAGAGATAATAATAATAATAATAATATTTGGACATTATTACACCAATTGAACTAGCCCCTTGGTAAGTTCATTTAAGACTTGTGTTAAGGGTACTACTCAACGCATATTTATAAAATATACACTTATTATACATAGATAAATACATATATAGCATATATAATCAACGACCAGACTGGAAAGCAGAAGAAAAGCGTAGTTCTTAACTCTGCCTCCACCGGGAATCGAACCCGGGACCTCACGATTAGCGTTCCGGCGGCTAACCGATCGCGCCACGGAGGTCGTCGATAGAGAAATAATAATTATACATGCATATACATTCACGTCCTTTAATCCCTTTCGTGGTGGATAGAATTTGGTCCGTTTTAGGCAGCGTGCGATATAAGATATTAATAGATAAACACTCAAACCTCTGACCACCTGACACATTGAGTATTGACTTGGTCAACACGTGGGTTCGAGGTGGCCATAGAATTACTACCTCCGCGATTATATCTGTTTTGGTTGTTTTGTATATTAATAGAGATACATACATACGTGTTCACGACAATTAACCCTTGCGGGGTTCAGGTGTCCATCTCCGCAATTGCGAAGGTAGTAATTCTATGGCCACCTCGAACCCACGTGTTAACCAGATAGTTAGTACTCAATGTGACAGTTGCTAAGCCATCTCGCCATTCACAAGCACTAACTATTACTTGTTCGACGAACTGGTAGGTTTCCTCACGATGTTTTGCCTCACCGTAGTATACTAAGGTATACCTACATTACAATGATCTTAATGTTCTTTACTCGTACAGTTTTGTAATAACATTTAATTGCATATTAAGCGGCTGTAGCCAAGTGGTTAAGACTGTGACTTCTTAAGAGGAAGGTGCCAGGTTCCAATCCCGGCTCTGGCATGTACCAATCAGTGAAATTTAAATACGTGTTTTTTATTTACGTACATAACATAATTTACGTACATAATTTACAGTCGCTAACGGCGAGAGAAAATTTTGTGAGGAAACTTGCCTATCTCTCGGAATAGGTAATAGCCAGTTCCTAAGTACGGCGATACGGTTCACTACCTATCACGTGGGGTGCTGTCTATCAAGTGAAACGCGGGCTTCGAGTGACCCATACCTAACATGCCTTCGAAATTTCGGAGATGGGCACTCAAGCCTCCGACTTTAATAAAAAAGGGAGTGTGTATACACAAGTCGTGAAGCGTATGTATCTCTCAACAAATTGTAAGATCCACTGTGTCCTACAGGAAAAGAGGAAGCTTCCTACCTGGGCCCTAACTCCACTAATTCATATTGGCCACAATATTACTTCAGTGTCGACATTGTGGCAGTTCAATGGCCGTAATTTGACACTTTTCGCACTCCACTAACAAATTTTGGCCACTGAAGCGCTATCGAAATACAACTAATCAAACGTGCCTCAATATTAGTTCAATAGCCTTCATTTTGGTACTCTACTATTGTTTTGACAGCTTTTTTTGTCTATGGTCAATATCTAGTGTACACTCACACACTCAGTTAGTAGTTTTAGTTTCAATTAAAAACATAAAATATTTTTTCAGTTACGTTTTTAGTTACGTTTACGTTATAAACTTAAAACTTTTAACTGCTAAATCAATATGCATTAATTGACATTGCTGCATTGTCAGTGCAAACAGTTTTTTAAATTGTTGTAATCCATAGACAATAATTTCTGTACTTTGAGTGGCCACTGAAGTGCCATTGACTCGCTATTATGGCGCTATTCTGGCTGTCAAAATATTAGCAGAGTGCCACTTTTACGGCCGAGATGCAGATTTATCGCTATAGCCTCGCAGTTGAGTGGCTGTCAAAGTTAATTAGTGGAGTAAGGGCCCTGGGCAGGTGTTCGTCCAGGCTAATGGCCTGACTTGGAAATTTCTATATATCTTGTTTCCGTTAAATATTTCAATTGCGCGTTCTAGGATATTGATTTTTGTAATTATTATCAATTTTTTTCTTGCTGGCGTCATACGCTTCACGACTTGTGTATACACATTCCCTTTTTTATTATGGCGGGGTAGTCAGAGGCTTGAATGCCCATCTCCGAAATTTCGAAGGCATGTTAGGTATGGGTCATTCGAAGCCCGCTTATCACTAGATAGACAGCACCCAACGTGATAGGTAGTGAACCCGTATATAGGCACTGACTATTACCTATCCTGAGGTATAGGCAGGTTTCCTCACGATGTTTTCCCTCACCGTTATTTTGGCGTCATCTGTGGTAATTATGTTTAACTAATTGCTACTTAAGTTTACTTAGGTTTCTCTCTGTCTGTGGCGCTCTAGAGGTCATGATTAATAATTAACGGGACTTATCGTGACTTAGCGTTTTAGTCTGCCCGTGACCATGGCTACTGCAACGTAGCCGAAACGTCGGGTTAATAAAGGTAACTTTATAATATAAAAACTTACGCGATAAGTCCCTTTAGTTATTAATCATGAGTATAAATCATATTTGTGTGTGTATATTACGTTTGTACAACTAGCTTGGCGAATGCACGTAACCCTCATGGTTCTAGCATAAGATCAGCGCAGTGATTGTACTTCAATCATTGTATATATACTGAGCTGGGACCATTCCACTGGGCAATGACATGCACATGTAGGATTTAATAATTTACTTATAAACTCTTTTTCTTTTTTTTTTAATTTCCTGTATGTGTATGTTAATGTGTTTTTGTGAATAAAGGTTATTATTATAAATCGCGAAGCTCTAGAGGTCGCCACATATATCATATAACTTACCCAAACTTAGCAGTGTCAGGTTCGGCCTCTAACAGTTCTCTGACAGGTGATTTGGGAGCCAGAGCACTGAAAGCTTCCAACTCTGCCCCCATAAGGGTAACGTAGGATTTCCATACAGCGTCCAACGACATTCCTAGGGAATAAATAATAATAATATATATATATTATAGACGTATAACAGTCATATAGACGCTATATTGAAAAAGGTTACTACTTTTCACTTGATGGTTATTGTTAGGTGACGTTAGGAGTACCTATAACCGCCGAGAGTGTATAGAGGATGTATGAATGTCAATGAAGCGAAAGTGGTTTGTCAGGATCGGGACAAATGGGGATCCGTGATCTCCGCCTACCCCTCTAAAGGGAATCAGGCGTGGTGTGTATGTATGTATGTATGTAATATATATTAAGCCATTGCAATACAAGATATATACATACATATATATCTTGTACTACAGATAATAGATTTTACAGACAACGAACCTTATAATAATAATAATATTTAGGACACAATTACACCAATTGAACTATCCCCTTGGTAAGTACATTTAAGACTTGTGTTAACAGTACTTAGTCAACGTGTATTTCAGAAATATATACATATTATATATAGATAATTACATATATAGCATATATAATCAACAACAAGACTGGAAAGCAGAAGAAAAGCGTAGTTCTTAACTCAGCCTCCACCGGGAATCGAACCCGGGACCTCACAATTAGCGTTCAGGTGTCTAACCGTCAAATAGGTGGTCGTCAAATACTATACTATATATATACTATAATATTACAACTAAGCCTTTGCAATATAAATTCGATAGACAATGAACCATATAATCCATTTATTTTAAATATAACAATTCTAAGATTGTCTCTTACATTCACCAGAAACGGCATTTTAAATTGGTCGGGTTATATTAAAAAAATTCGACGTAGCTCAGTTGTTTGGGGTTTGACTTTGTATCAGTAGGTACAGTTGAAACTTCGCTTGAGCATGTACCAATGGAAATGAAGTTTAATGTACATTTTCGTAATAAAACACATTTACGAATTGCGTCGAAATACTACGGTGAGGGAAAACATCGTGAGGAAACCTTCCTGTTCCCCGAAAAGGTAAAAATTAGTACTTGTAAATGGCGACATGACTTACCACCTGTCACATTGAGTACTGACTATCTGGTTAACACGTGGGTTCGATGTGGCCATAGAATTACTCCTCCGCGATCGCGGCGATGGCATTTTGAACCTCTAACTACCCTGCAAGTGTTAATTGTCGTGAACGCGTTGGTTTTGTTTTATATTAACTTAATTCTTGTATTTTTGTGTGTTGTGTTGTACCTGTAGATAATTCTATTCTATTGAAGTAGATTGCTCGATTGCATCATTTAAAAATATACACAATGTAGGTAACTGTGGATATATGATTAATCTTACCACTATCAAGGAATATAGCACCAGCCACGGACTCGAAGAGGTCTCCCAAAGCTTTCGGCACCTCTACATCTTCAGCCTGTTCCATCTCGTCCTCCTGGATGAGGTAGTGCTGAAAGGCATTTAGTTAGATATAACGGTGCTTTGAAACTAAACTGGAAATTGTCGAAAACGAAGATTTACGAAAAAACGTCGAATTGAAATTTTGTTGAAATTTGAAATTTGAATTTGAATTGAAATTTACATGATTTTGAAGGAAAAATAAAAAGAATGTATATATTTTTGTCTTTTTACATACATACGCTTCACGAATTGTGTATACGTCCAGGTAGTCAGAGGCTTGAGTGCCCATTAACTGTGCAACTCGTTTAACGTTTCGAAAGGCGGGCGTGTGTACTCGTATATGTATTCAATAGTAATATTTGGACATTATTACACCAATTGAACAAGCCCCTTGGTAAGTACATTTAAGACTTGTGTTAAGGGTACTAGTCAACGTATATTTAAAAAATTTATACATATTATACATAGATAAATACATATATAGCATATATAATCAACGACCAGACTGGAAAGCAGTAGAAAAGCGTAGTTCTTTACTCTGCCTCTGGCAATCTTTGGGACATCACGATTAGCGTTCAGGCGTCTAACCGATCGCGCCACAGAGGTCGTCAAATAGTGACATAGGAGATATTATAGTGTCTCCGAGGTTCTAGTCACCCCGAAAGGGTTAAGGACGTTTATTTAATATCATATTATACGAACCGCCTTATTGCATTTATGATTTGGACGGCCGACGGGACAAGCAGAGACTATTGATCGTCGCCATTAGAGATTGCAAAAATTCGAATTTTTTCCAAGTCCGGATTTAGAATGAAAAACGGATTATTCGAATTTATTCGAATTTTTATGACAGAATGCAAAACTTCGTTTTTATTGTTTAATTGTATGTTTTAGTTTGATAGATCATATTAAAAAAAAAACTTTAGTAAGTATAATACATATTAAACATAGTTTTACATTATATTTCATGAGGTTTTATAAATTGATTGAAAATTTTCCTTCATGCTTTTACAGGCTTAGGACTGTCAGCTCGCAGTCTACTATATTAATATTAAATGTAAATAATAAAATAAAATAAAACAAACAACGACTCATCTTACAAAATATAAAATTCATTACTTTAAGTCGCTTCATAAACGATAAATTACTTTCATATAAAGATAAAACCTAGAAAATAATGAAAGTCAGTAAAATTCGAATATCCGTTTTAAATTCGAATTTGAAAAACTGATTTGAAATTCGAATTTATTCGGATTTTTCGGATTTCGGATATCCGAATTTGCAATCTCTAGTCGCCATATAAAATCAACGTATGTATAAGAAATTACTAAATGTTTGTTAAACATACATACACATTTCTACCCAAAGAGACATTTGATGGATTGGATCCTGATACAATCTCATCCATCCATACATCTTCTTACACACACCCGGCGGTTATAGTTAATCCTATCTTAAAATTTTAAGTTAACGTCATGTTATAGTTATTTTTAAACACTCGCGATTTATACTCATTTAAATAATCAGATATCTATTCATTTAACGTGATATGACCCGGTCTCACATAGTAAATAAAATAACGTCATGTTTTTTATAATGTCGCCTATTATAATACATATATTTTTCTCACCTCTTCGCTGATCGAATGTCCGTTTTCTTCTTGTATCTTCACGTACTTTGTTAAAACATCGTTCAAACCAGGTGACATGTGACGGAAGTATCTGAAAAACAATAATACATTAAAAGCGAGCTCCAAATATCACTAAACATGAAAAAGCAGCATACTATAATAATAATAAAAGCGGCTGTAGCCCAGTGGGCAAGACTTCTGACTTCTTATTAGAGGTACTAGGTTCGAATCCCGGCTCTGGCATGTAGCAATTAATGAAATCTCAAGTTTTTCATTTACGTACATAATTTACAGTCGCTAACTGTGAGAGTAAACATCGTAAAGAAACCTACCTGCTCCTCGAACAGGAAATAGTCAGTGCTTGTAAATGGCGACATGGTTTACCACCTGTCACCTTAAATACTGACTATCTGGTCAACACGTGGGTTCAAGGTGGCCATAGAATTACCTCACTGCAGCGCAGTTCACATGATCTTCATACGATAGGTGTATGATTCATTTACACTCATACAAACTCGGCGTTTATAGGTACTTCTAACGTCACCCTTGTTCATTATTGCGTCCATCTGACTCTCAAATGTTCTATTAGGCCGGCCCCTACGTAACCGCCCTTCCACTTCACCCACATATATTCCTTTAGTCATTCTGCTATCAGTCATCCGCATAACATGTCTAAACCATCGAAACATGCTCTTTTAAATCTTAGTCACTACAATCTGCCCTTATCACACTTTTTTTAATTCTATCATTCAATGTCACTCCTAATATGCTTCACAGTGACCTCACCTCTTTCAACGGAATTGATTCTACTTTCATGCTTCTTTTGCCATGCCCAACTTACGCTACCATAAATCAATGTTGGAACCAGCACAGCCCTATAATTAGCCATACGTGCCGATTAAGAAACCAAGTGGCAACCATAACATTACATATACATAACACTATACATGGCCCAATTAAACTTATTTCCTTCACACACTCTAAGTTCAAGCATTGAAGCATGCCCTTTTCAATCTTAGTCACTACATCTGCTTTTAAACAAGACATTATTATTAAACTTACTTGTGGAATCCATGTCTCACAGCTAACGTTGCGAATATAGTATTATTGACAAGAGCAGATCTTAAATCCGTTAAGGCTCCCGGCGAATGACGCCGTTTGTCTTCGTACAAATGCCTCGTGATTAGATAATCTGTTACAAACATACATATATATATATATATATATATATATATATATATATATATATATACGGACATCGTTTAATACTACCTACCTGTTCGTCGAACAGGTAATAGTTAGTGCTTGTAAATGGCGACTTGGCTGACCACCTGTCACATTGAATACTATCTGGTAAACACGTGGGTCCGAGGTGGCCATAGAATTACTACATTCGCAATTGCGTAGATGGACACCTGAACCTCTGACTACCCCGCAAGGGTTAATGGTCGTGAACGCGTACGTACGTTTAAGCCCTTTCGGGTGCACAGAAGCTTGGAGACAAGAAAATGACTCATTGGTCACTTATTAGCATGAATATTGGGGTTGTGATGGCATATGGAACATTGGAGACAGGTTGCTAGCCTATCGTCAAATAGATATCATATAGCCCTAGTCCCTCAGTCGCGAAGATATGTCGGGAAGAACGGTAGCTATTTAGCATTCTTTTTAGCCAGCTAGGACGGGACAAAAAGTAATATGATAAGGCAAAATTGTGTTTTGAAGGAAAATGCAGAGACTAAGATTGAATAACGCATTCTTCGATGGATGAGCCATGTTATGCGGATGAAAGATAATACATATACATACATTTAAATCATCTACCTTTACGTTTAGAATATTATTTTTTTCATTCTTTAATAAGCCATTTAGCACTAAGGCTATGTCGACTCAAGTACAAACACTGATGCCACGGTGTTTGCACTTGTTATTCAGTCGCCATGGTTAAACCAACGCCGCCAGCCGCTACAACCGAAGAAAAACGAAGTCCAATTCTTCTCCTCTTCCCTGTTCTTCGGTTCGTTCCAGTTGAGGATCCAAATATAATCCCAAAGCAAACATACTTAGCCAGTTTGGCATCACAATTGACTAAATATTCAGCCGCTATTAATTATTACGCTTAGATTCTATCTACAAAATTTACAGTCGCTAACGGTGAGGAAACCTTCCTATCCCTTGGAATTTCGATTCGCAATTGTTGAGATGAAAACCTGAACGACCAGTCGTTTATGGTGCATCAACAAAGTCAGCAGTTCAGTGAAAGTTGAAAATACAAATAATTATTTTACTAAATACATATGTTCGCTTTGGGATTATATTTGGATCCTCAACTGGAACGAACCGAAGAACAAGGAAGAGAAGAATTTGAGGTTCGATTTCGTTTTTCGGCGGCTGGCGGCGTTAGCATAACCATGACGACGGAATAACAAGAAGTTCAAACGCCATGGCATCAGTGTTTGTACTTCAGTCGACATAACCTTAGTGGTGAATAGCTTAATAAAGAATTAAAAAAAAACCTGAACGACTACTTAATGGTCGTGAACGCATTTGTCTATAAATAGTTAAAAACAAAACCTAAAAGGTATATACTAACCCAAAATGGCGTCCCCTAATAATTCACTTCTCTGGTAGCAGTCACTGAGTCGATTGTTCTGATGCGAGGCGTGTGTCAGTGCTTGTAAAAGCAAAGATCGGTCTCGAAACCTGTATTGTAAGGTTCTTTCTAGTTCTTCGTAACCTGTAAATGTACGTGCATATATAGATAGATAGGTAGTATATACATAGTTGATATATTACACGTATTTTTAATCTTCATTAGATTAAAATTTCTAATATATTAATTGTTATTACATAAATAATATCTAAAATCTACTGATTAATAACTAACGGGACTTATCTCGTATGTTTTTATATAATAAAGTTACCTTTATTAACCCGACATTTCGGCTACGTTGCAGCAGCCATGGTCACGGGCAGACTGCCAACATACGCGATAAGTCCCGTTAGTTATTAATCATGAGTATAAATCGCGAGTCTCTTAAAACTATAATCTAATATCTACATTTATCAATGCACTTAATAATTCATTTAATTTAATTCATTAAATTATAATTGACAAGCAATCAAACACATGATCATTCAACTTCGTGGGGCCGTCAGAGGCAGGCAGCCAACTCAGCTATTACAGATGTATGATCACCTCGAACCCAAGTGTTGACCAGATAGTCGGTACTCAATGTGACAGGTGGTAAGCCATGTCGCTATTCACAAGCACTAACTATTACCTGTTCGGGGAACAGGTAGGTTTCCTCACAATGTTTTCCCTCACCGTAGTATTCGACGCATTACGAAAATGTATTTTAATTACGTAAATGTAAATTGAAATTCATTAAACTTCATTTCCATTGGTACATGTTCAAGACGGATTAGTATCCTGTACTCATTGATACAGAATCAAGCCCAAACAACTGAGCTACGTTAAATTAAATTTGGTAATGTCTTTTTCATATGTTTTACGCACCAGACAACATTTGCTCCAATTCTCCTTCAGGGTCACTGATATACCTTAGAAGTGGCGATGGAGGGGGTTTGAGCTCACCAAACACTGGCTGTAAGAAGAAAAATGGCATTATTAACCTTTTAACCGCCTGAGTCGACAAAAAATTTCGGGCTTGTTTCGCCTGAGTCGGATTTATCCGACACAAAACCTAGTTAATTATTTACACAATTTCTATACATATTGCGATGTTTTAGCCTAAAATACATTGCTTTTTCGAAAATTTATACATTCAACCTTTTATTTAATGTTATAATTCAGAAGTATACATAACATCTCTTTTTATGTAGGTATTTATCTTTCGATTTAATGTACCGGGCGCTGGGGGCACGCCAACTGATAAAAGTCGTGGCGGTTAAAAGGACAAACAAAAAAGACAAACCCGTTTACGACCATTAACCCTTGCGTAATCAGAGGTTCAGGTTTCCATCTCCGCAATTGCGAAGGTAGTAATTCTATGGCCACCTCGAGTCCACGTGTTGACCAAGTCAGTGCTCAATGTGACAGGTGGTAAGTCATGTCGCCATTTACAAGCACTAACTATTACCGGGAACAGGTAGGTTTCCTCACGATGTTTTTCTCACCGTATAATTCGATGCATTTCGTAAATGTGTTTTTATAATTATATAAACTATAACATTTAGCTTAAAAAAGAGATTGTAGCCTAGTGGGTAAGACTGTGTCTGACTTCTTATTAGACACCCTAGGTTCGAATCCCGGCTCTGGCATGTACTAGAAAAAGAAACTTAATAGCATGTTTTTCAATTACGTACATAATTTACAGTCGCTAACGGTGAGGGAAAACAACGTGAGGGACTCTGCTTATCTTTATCACTCAGGATAGGTAATAGTCAGTGCCTGTATACGGTGATAAGGTTCACTACTTATCACGTTGGATGCTGTCTATCTAATGAAACGCGGGCTTTGAGTGTTTCATACCCAACATGCCTTCGAAATTTCGGAAATGGGCACTCAAGCCTCTGGTTAACCCAGAACAACAAAAAAGGGAATTAGTATACACAAATCATTAATAATAATAATAATCCTTTATTCCTCCATATAAATCCTTCATTAAGCGTATATTATGGATAACCTTTCAGTAATTCGGCGTAGCTCAGTCGTTGGGCGCTTGACTACCTCCGCAATTGCGGATATGGACACCCGAACCCAAGTCCGCAAGGATTAATGGACGTAAAGGGATTTGATGCAATTCTATAGCCACCTGAGCAGAAAATCAGTACTCAACTTTTATAGGTGTTCATTGAGTACAAGTAATATCAATTTGGTCAGCACGTGGGGTCAAGGTGGCCATAGAATTACTACTAGGTGACGTTAAGAGTACCTATAACCGCCGAGAGTGTATGAGAGGATGTATGAATATCAATGAAGCGAAAGTGGTCTGTCAGTGGGACAAATGGGAATCCGTGATCTCTGCCTATCCCTCTACAGGGAATCAGGCGTGATGTGTATGTGTGTAATTACTACCTCCGCGATTGCGGAGATGGACTCGCAACACTATTAATAGTTCAAAATTGTTTATTTTAGAAATTACAATATAAAATACATTATGGGTTCCCTTTTAAGCTTATGAAGCCTGTATTAGGGTTGACCCGCTCTTTCTAAAGTTACATTTTACTTTTTTTTTAACCTATTATTACTTTAATTATAGCAATTAAAAACTTAAGCAAGTGTATACGATGATATGGGCGGTGGTAGATAGGTGTTGGTGGTGTTTCTGTCATGTGTGTTGTGCGTGTGTTTGTGTGTGTGTGTGTGTGTGTGTGTTGAATGCTTGTGCATGTGTGTGTATATAAATTAGTGTGTCCTAATTATATATAATATATTAAAATATAAGTACTTCATACTTAATAGTGACTCACCTGTACCCAAACCCCGTCCTTCTTATAAGGCAATAGGGTCCCAACAACCCTGCCTGGCAGCTGCTTGGTGAGCACCACTTCATCATCAAACTCATCATGGTATTCATCATCAGACGTGGCTTCAGTGGGTTTGGAAGGTTGCGGATTGAGTTTGGACTTGGATTTCGTTGAGTGTTTCTGTGAATGATAGAAGGTTAGTTTATATATAACCACAAAGGAATCTACAATAATTTTTTCCTAATGCTACACTTAACGAGAACAAAACAAATCGATTAATGAATTAAATAGTAACGTTTTTATTTTTCATAACTCTAGCCTTAATAAAAGGAAATAGGTTCACGACCATTAAACCTTGCTGGGTAGTCAGAGGTTCAGGTGTCCATCTGCGCAATTGCGAAGGTAGTAATTCTATCGCCACCTCGCTGTTTTTTGGCTGTTTATAATATTAAGAACGAAACGATAGTTCTAGATTTGTGCGTTAACAAAATTCTGCGTTAATTTAACTTGACGAAATTCCTATCTTATCCCACCACAATTGTGGATACATAGTTCCCCTAATATATATTTCCATAAAAATGTCTCACAGAGAACACAAAATGATAAAGTGAAAAAAATGAACCGAAATAACAAATGACATATTTGAATTTTTTAAGAAAAATAAATAATCAATGGAGTAATAAGAAAATCTATGTTATAATAAATTAATTTAGTGCATTTGTAACATTATTCTTTGTTCTAGATACATAGTTCCCCTATGTATTCACAAACCCCCCCATTTACCTCGACCTCCGTGGCGCGATCGGTTAGACGCCTGAACGCTAATCGTGAGGTTCTGGGTTCGATTCCCAGTGGAGGCAGAGTTAAGAACTATGCTTTTCTTCTGCTTTCCAGTCTGGTCGTTGATTATATATGTTATATATGTATTTATCTATGCATAATAAGTATACATTTCTTACATATACGTTGACAATCTTTAACACAAGTCTTAAATGTACTTACCAAGGGGCTAGTTCAATTGGTGTAAAAATGTCCAAATATTATTATTATTACATAACCAAAGTTCAAGATTTGTGCGTAAAAATTTGAAGGCTGAATTGACAAATATCTATCTTATCCCACCCTTTACGTATCCACAAACCCCCCCATTTACTACTCACCCCCACTGCCGCCTCCTCCATAGCCTTGACCAGCGGATGCTCTGGTTCCACCTGCACAAGATGACAAGGCAGCACCTGGAGTCCTAACCAGCACATGAACAGCAAGGCGCCCCGCGGGCCGCATTCCAGCAAATAAGCCCCTATTAGGGCTTCTACGCAATCTGCTATGGATTTATCTAAGAAAGAAAAACATTTATTCACTGCTATACATACACATTTTAACATTTATTTATTTATTTATTTATTATTACTAAGTTAAGCCCTACCATTACAGGATAACCCTAATGCGGTAGAGTAACACGATTTTTACAAAAATAAACGTATAAAAAAAATGTAACATTGGTATCTAATATCAACTTAACCTATAACATAAAATATATATACCCAAACGTGTGAATTCTCCCAGATCACAACTGAATAGGTCCAGCTCTTCGGCTATCATGTTGAGAGTGCGGATAGCGCTATTAACATAACACTATTTATACACACTTTGATACAACAACAATACTGGTACATATAAGGAGTAGGATGCAGTGAAAAGGTGCTGTCTAAAAGAGGTAATAATGACATGAGTTTGTAGCATCGTTTAAAGTCAAGATCTGGTAAAATACACACATTAATTAAAGCCTCTACTCCCCTAGGAGATATGCTGAGTTTATCGATTGCCAACTTGAATGTATAGTAATAATAATTTAGGACACTGATACACCCATTGAACTAGCCCCTTGTTAAGTACATTTAAGACTTGTGTTAAGGGTACTAGTCAACGTATATTTAACAAATATATACACATTATACATAGATAAACACATATATAGTATAAATAATCAACGACCAGATTGGAGAGCAGTAGAAAAGCGTAGTTGTTACTCTGCCTCCACCGGGAATCTTTGGGACCTCACGATTAGCGTTCAGTTGGTTAACCATACGCACCACGGAGGTCGTCAAAGTATAAATATCTTGACAGAGATTGAGATTCAGACAGAATTAAACCCCAAACAGTTATGTATCTGTCTATGTTATTTGGGGCTTGGCTCTGTATCAGTGGGTACAGGGTACAAATCCCGCTTGAGCATGTACCAATGGAAATGAAGTTCAATGAATTTCTATGTACATTTTCGTAATAAAAATACATTTACGAAATGCGTCGAATTATACCGTGAGGGAAAACATCGTGAAGAAACCTACCTGTTCGCCGAACAGGTAATATTCAGTGCTTGTAAATGACGACTGCTTCGAGGTAGCCAAAGAATTACCTCCAAGTACCCTACAAGGGTTAATGGTCAAGAACGAGTTTGTCTTTTTCGTCCAAAGTTCTGTCCACCCCGAAAGGGATTAAAGGACGTGAATGTATATGTATGTATATCTCATCACAGGTAATAACGGCCTAATAAGACATATAACAGTCAGATAGACGCTTCATTGAAAAAAGGTGACGTTAGGTGTACCTATAAGTGTAAGAGAAGATGTATGAATGTCAATGAAGCGAAAGTGGTCTGTCAGTGGGACAAATGGGGATGGAATGGTGATCTCTGCCTACTCCTCTACAGGGGATCAGGCGTGATGTGTATGTATGTCTCACCTGGTATACTATGTTGTGTGATAAGGTTGTATGGTATGTAACAACCCTCTCCTGAAAAATTATGCATCTGTCTATGATTATCTTGAGCGTCCATCTGAAAAAAATAATACATACAAACTTCATACATACAGGTTATTTACTATGAGAGACGGGGTCATATCACGATAAATTAATAAAGACATCTGATTACCTTTATTTTGATATTTTTTATTTTGGGTCGAAACGTCGGGCAAAATAAAGGTAATCAGATATCTTTATTAATTTATCGTGATATGACCCGGTCTCAGTAAATAAAATGAGTATAAATCGCGAGTGTTTAAAAATAACTCCATACATACAGTTTATGACCTTTTTTATAAAAAATATAATTTTTACCACCTTTGAGTTTACATACATACACATCACGTTTCCCTGAAGAAGGATAGGCAGAGGTCGGATCCCTATCTGTCTCGATCCTGACAGACCACTTTCGCTTCATTGACACTCATACACCTCCTCATACACATTCGGCGGTCATAGATACATAAAATAAGGAAAAGCTCATCAAACTTACTGAAATGTACATCAAAAATATACGTAAAAGCAAATCTAAGGTTAGGTTTGGGTTGGGGCTGTATTACTTCGGTGCAAGTTTCACAATGTTTGTATGTTTTTTTCGGTTGCGTTATATGTATATAAATATATAACGATTATTAATTTATAATGAAATTCTAATTAACTTAAGTATTTTTTTATGTAGAGCATTAATTTAATACCTGTTAAGCTAACTATTTATTTTAGCAATAAGGCCGCCAATTGTGCACAACAATTAAGTTTTCCATCACTAATGTGTTATATGTACAATAAAGAGTTAAATAAATAAATAAAATAAAGTAAAAAGAATAAATAATTTTTTTTTTTTAAATAAATCAACTGGCTTACTACTTTATTACAGTAAAACTATGTATGAGGAGGTGTATGAGTGTCAATAAAACGAAAGTGCTTTGTCAATATCGAGACAAATAAGGATCCGTCATCTCTGCCTACCCTTTTTTGCGAAAACGTGACGTGCATGTATTCAATGTCATTCTACTACGTGCATACACATCACGCCTGATTCCTTGTAGAGGGATAGGCAGAGGTCGGATCCCCATTTGTCCCGATCTTGACGGACCACTTTCGCGTCATTGACACTCATACATTATCTCATACACACTCGGCGGTTATAGGTTCTTCTTCTTTTTCTATACTCACCGGACGTATATCCAGAGTGGCAGGTGCTTTGTGGCAGGGTGGTAACCAATTATCGTGAGGTTCGAATTTGCTCGCTATCATTTTGGTACCCAAGTGTTTATTGCGTCCGAGCCGGTAGAGATTCAGGTTCGATACCTGTTGAGGGTAATATTGTTAGTATACATGTACGTTTAAATGCTTTAATCCCTTTCGGGGTTGACAGAATCTCGAAGAGAGGATAATATCTCCTATGTCACTTTTAGCTTCAATTGGGGTTGTGATGTCATAATGGAACATTGGTAACAGGTTGCTAGCACATTTCCTGATAGATTCTATTTACCCCTAGTCCCTTAGTCGCCTCCTACGACATGCCGAAAAGAACGGCAGCTAGTTAGCATTCTTTTTGCGTCCCAGCCTAGCACTGGAGTCTTTCTATCTTTGACATTAATATGATAAAATTTATTAAATTATATCATTATTTATTTTACTTTCGGGTACAAAACTGTTATGAGTATGAAATGTAATAAATAACTAATTAATTAGAAGCGGGTTTAGCCTAGAGGGTACGACCTCTGACTTATTATTAGAGGTTCTAGGTTCGACGCCCGGCTCTGGCATTTACGATGTTGAGACGGCCACTCAAGCATCTGAACTCTACGTTACAATAAAAAAGGAAGTGTGTATACACAAGTCGTGAAGCGTATGTAAGTATATAAAACAAATAGTGTCTACTCCTAAGACAAGAACGGGAGATAATTACCTACGTCGAATTACTAATTTCAACGTAGCTCAGTTGTTTGGGGCTTGACTTTGTATCAGTTAGTAAAGGGTTCAAATCCCGCTTGAGCATGTACCAATGGAATTGAAGTTTCATGATTTTTTCTATGTACTCGTACATTGTCGTAATAAAAATACATTTACGAAATGCATCGAATTATACGGTGAGGGAGAAACATCGCGAGGAAACCAACCTGTTCCCCGAACAGGTAATAGTGCTTGTAAATGGCGACATGGCTGACCACCTGTCACATTGAGCACTGACTTAGTCAACACGTGGGTTCGAGATGGCCATAGAATGACTACCTTCGCAATTGCGGAGATAGACACCTGAACTTCTGATTTCGCAAGGGTTAATGGTCGTGAACACGTTTGTCTTTTATGACTAACTAGCGACCCGCTCCGGCTTCGCTCTTCTGGCTATTTCATGGATGTTATACATATAAACCTTCCTCATGAATCACTCTATCTATTAAAAAAAAACCGCATCGAAATCCGTTGCGTAGTTTCAAAGATTTAAGCATACAAAGGGACATAGGGACAGAGAAAGCGACTTTGTTTTATACTATGTAGTGATTACCTGTTTACTTCTCATATGGCTCAATTTCCCCTCATGTACCTTTGGATGGGCACAATATAAATGTACCGTAATAGCCAGTTTCAAATAACTGTCACCTATGGTTTCCAATCTTTCTAAATTGATACCGTCATTCGCGTTCGACATGGTAAGAGCCTGGAAAGAATTGTAGCTAGTTAGGTAAAGTCAAATGTTTTTATTCAACATAAGTACAAGTACAGTACATTCATTGAAAGTCAAAACATTTGCCTGACACTGGTTGTCTCTTAGCATTGAAATTCTATCGTTCGTTCGGAAGCCCTGGCTCGGAGAAGAACCAAAAAGAAACTCCGGCTTTCAGGATTTTTTGCCCAGTGCCAGTTACAAAAACAAATTATAAAGAAACATAATTATCTTTACACATATAGCTTAGATGGACTCATTGCCAACCCTGAGCATCGGCGAGGTTGGCAATGAGTTAGCTACTAGTTAGTTAGCTACTTAGTTACATACATGTATTCACGCCTCTACGTGTTCAGGATAGCCAGAGACTATTAGGCCACCTGGAACGGGGGACTAATCTCCCTTGCTTCAATCACACAGTTAGTTATACATACATATATGTATATCACGCCAGATTTCCTAAAAAGGAATACCCATCCCGATCCTGACAAACCACTTACGCTTTATTGACATTCATACATACTCGGCGGATATAGGTACTTCTAACGTCACCTTTTTTCAATATGGCGTCTATCTTACTTTCATTACACTTCATTTTAGAAGCGATATTGAAATATAGAATCAAAACTAGTGTGATAAAAGGAAAGGTTGCGGTTTGAAAGAAGATGTAGTGACTAAGATTGAAAAGGGCTTGCTTCGATGGTTTGGACATGTTATGCGCATGATTGATAGTAGATTGACAAAGGAACAAATGTGGTTGAAGTGGAAGGGCGGTTACGAAGGGGCTGTCCCAATAAGACATATGACGCCATATTGAAACAGGCTGACGTTAGAAGTACCTATAACCACCAATTGTGTATGAGTGTCAATGAAGCAAGAATGGTCTGTAATGATCCGAACAGATGGGGATCCGAGATCTCTGCCTACTCCTCTACAGGGAATCAGGAGTGATGTGTATGTATGTATGTATGTAAACAAATTATACTATTTTGTCCATTTAAAAAAAATTCATGATTTAATCAGTATGGTTTCCTAACAACACACATCACGCCCGATTCCCTGTAGAGAGTTAGACAGAGATCACGGATCGGATTAAATCTATATGGTTTCCTAACAAATAAATACTACTAGTGACCCGCTCCGGCTTCGCACTTCTGGCTATTTAATGGATGTTATTATACATATAAACCTTCCTCTTGAATCACTCTATCTATTAAAAAAACCACATCAAAATCCGTTGCGTAGTTTCAAAGATTTAAGCATACAAAGGGACATAGGGGCAAAGAAAGCGACTTTGTTTTATACTATGTAGTGATTCACCCTTATTCCTTTAATTACCTCTTACCTGCAAAATAACACTTGGGCTTGGTCCCGGGTGACCGTCCAAACTCGGTTGATAATCAAAATCGAAATCAGCTTTGCCACTACTAACTTTAGCCTCTACGTAATAAGGTTTATATTCCTCTGCCTTCGCATCTAGTACTTTCTTAACAAAGGCATCCATCTTGTTCGAACTGTCAAAGCTTGACAGGTAGCTGTCAGAGTCCACGTCAACGTCGATCATAGAGAAACATTGAAGTTTTTCATTGGTTTTGGATTTCTTGAGTTCAGCCAGTAATTTTCTTTTGTGTTTCTCTATCGATTTTAAGTCGATCTTTCCGTTTTTGAATAAGTTGTTTGATTCTTCGTTTCCGTAGGGGAATAGGCTGTCTATTAGACTATCGTCTACGGTTTCTGCTTTAGTAGTTTTTTCAGGATTCAATTCTGGTAGAATTTCGGGTATTGTAGAGTCATATTGAATAAGTTGACCGTTATTTTTTAAATTCTTCTTATGTTCTTCGACGGCTCGTTTGTATTTGTTGACATACTGGAAAAATAAATAATGTTATAATATATATTCATGCTGCAATGGCCTTAATCATGGATCATAAACGTTAGGTAACAAAGGTAATAGTTTGTTTATAGAATATACGCGATAAGTCTCTTTTTCTTGTAAAATTTATAAAAATCCAATTTTTTACATACACATTCACGTCCTGTAAACCCTTTCGGGGTGGACAGAACCTTGAAGACTATAATATCTCCTAAGTCACTTTTTAGCATAAATATCGGTATTGTGATATCATATGGCACATTGTTGACAGCTTGCTAGGCAACGCCCAATAGATTCCAATTACCCCTAATACCTTAGTCGCCCTCTACGACATGCCGGGAAGAACGGCAGCTAGTTAGAATTATATTTAAGACCTAAACAAAAATGTGAAATTTTTATCACTGGCAATGCTTAAAAGATAGATTTTATGGTCCAAAATATGCGGCCTGGCTTAATTGTTTTAGTACCCTCCAGTACAAAAATATTGAGAAAAGCCTCCTCAAAGTTTGGGAGCCAATTCAGAATTCTTAAACATACATACATACACTTCACACCTGATTCCCTGTAGAGGTGTATGCAGAGATCACGCATCCCCATTTGTCCCGATCCTGACAGACCACTTTCGCTTCATTGACACTCATACATTTTCTCATACATACTCGGCGGTTATAGGTAACGTCACCCTTTTTCCATATAGCGTCTATCTGACTGTTATATGTTTTATTGGGCCTTCCACTTCACTCACATATATTTCTTTTGTCAATCTACTATCATTCATCCGCATAATATGCATAACCATACATACATGAACACCCTAGATTATTTCATTCATAAGTTCTCATCATACGACGACCTCCGTGGCGCGATCGGTTAGACACCTGAACGCTAATTCGTGAGGTCCCGGGTTCGATTCCCGGTGGAGGTAGATTTGAGAACTACGCTTTTCTACTGCTTTCCAGTCTGGTCGTTGATTATATATGCTACATATGTATTTATCTATTTATAATATGTACACATTTCTTAAATATACGTTGACTAGTACCCTTAACACAAGTCTTAAAATGTACTTACCGAGGGGCTAGTTCAATCGGTGTAATAATGTCCAAATATTATTATTATTATTAACATATATGTATGTACATACCTCCAGCGGCGCGCTTCCGCTTTTCATATACCTCTCCTGCTCCAACCTATCTTGAATATCGTCTGTCTCGCTCCGTTGTGGCGTGTTGGATTCCTTCTTTTTTCTTTCCAAATCTACAGCTTCGGCTTCACGCGCTGTTTTGTATTCTATTCTAACGCCCATGTTGGCTGCGGAAGTATGTATTATACATAACGAGTGTGTGTGAAGTGTATGGTGTGTAAGTGAAGGTGGTTTGTCAGGATTGATACAAAGGGGGATTTATTAGTACACCTTTTAAACTAGTCTCTTCGAAAGTTCATTTAAGACTTGTGTTAAGGGCGCTGGTCGAAGTATATTAAATACTTTTACAACGTAAATAAATACATATAAGAGAAAAAAAAGACAAACGCGCGTGGAGGCAGAGTTAAGAACTACGATTTTCTTCTGTTTTCCACTCTGATCGTTGATTGTATATGCTGTATATGTATTTATATGTATAAATACATTTGCGAAATGCATCGAATACTACGCTAAAGGAAAACATCGCGAGGAAAATCATCTTGTTCCCCGAAAATGTTATAGTGCTTGTAAATGGCGACAATGCTTTCCACCTGTCGCATTGAGTACTGACTTGGTCAACACGTGGGTTCGAAGGTGGCCATAGAATTACTACCTTCGCAATCGCCAATGGATACCTGACCCTCTAACTACCCGTAAAGGGTAATGGTCGTGATCACGTATGTCTTTTGTTTTGTCTTATAACGACACCCTTCAACAATACGTCATCCTATCCCATTAAGGAGACTTAATATAAGTACGTACATACACACAACATCTGATTGCTTATATGTTATAGGTACTTGTAACGTCACCCTTTTTCAATATGGCGTCTATGTGAACCTTACCATTGGAATGCTTGCTCCTGCAAAAGGCTTCATCATCATCTTCGTCATCATCACTCTCGTCCGTCACCAGATCTGTGTTGTCCGAATCGAAGTCACTGTGAACAGAGAAAGGTTTATCACTGGTAGAATAATAATATTTGGACATTATTACACCATCAACATTATTACCTGCCTATCCCTCAGGTTAGGTAATAGTCAGTGCCTATATACGGCGATACGGTTCACTACCTAACACTACCCCGCCATAATAAAAAAGGGTGTGTGTATACACAAGTCGTGAAGCGTATGTATGTATTATTACACCAATTGAACTAGCACCTTGCTAAGTACATTACGAGGGTACTAGTCAACGTACTTATATTTAAGAAATATATACTTATTATATATAGATAAATACGTATATAGTATATATAATCAACGAGCAGACTGGAAAGCAGAAGAAAAGCGTAGTTCTTAACTCTGCCTCCACCGGCAATCTTTGGGACCTCACGATTAGCGTTCAGGCGGCTAACTAATCGCGCCACAGAAGGTCGTCAAATAAAAAAAAGAAGTATAGAGATACATTATATCTGCCTACCTACAGGGAATATGCATACGCTTCTGTACTTCCGTACAAACACTCCCTATTTTAATGTGATGGAGTAGTCAGAGGCTGAAGTGCCCATCTCCAAAATTGTGAAGGAATGTTAGGTATGGATCAATCGAAGCCTGCGTTTCACTAAATAGACAGCACCCAACGTGATAGGTAGTGAACCGTATCGCCGTTTACAGACACTGGTTGTTACTTATATATTGATGGATAGGCAGGTTTCCTCACGATATTATCTCTCACCGTTAGCCTCTGTGAATTATGTACGTAAATGAAAAACAAATATTTTCATTTCGTTCATTGGTACATGCTGGGATTCGAACCTAGGGCCTTTCTCATACGAAGTCCGAGGTCTTACCCACTGGGCTACAGCCGCTTTATATAAATCTATTCACTATAAACAGCAGTGGACGTATACAGGCTAATTAATACCTAAACCCTTACCTGGACATATAGGAACAATCACTGTCAGCTACCGAGAAAGTCCTAGACGGATTAAATTGGTTCCTAGGTTTTGGAACCGGATCACACCAGTTCTTACCACCTGAAACAAACAAAGGATAGTATTAAAATGAATATCAAAACATTATATTTACATCATACATTGTCTATCGATGTTGCAATCTGAAGTGGCAGTGGGCCGGTCACGTCTGTCGCAGAACCGACGACCGCTGGAGTAAAGCGGTTCTCGAATGGCGACCGCGTCTCGGTAAACGTAGTGTGGGACGCCCCCCTGCCAGATGGACTGATGACCTGAAAAAGGTCGCTGGTAGTGGTTGACTGAGGGCCACGAGTGATCGTGTTTTGTGGCGTTACCTTGGGGAGGCCTACGTCCAGCAGTGGACTGTCATAGGCTGATTGATTGATTGATATTTACATATTGAAAAAGGCTGACTTTAAAAGTACCTTAACCGACGAGTATGTATAAGTGTCCTAAGTCAAATCTTGTATATTTTATAAATATTTCTATGTTTCCTTGATAACATTTGTCGCGCGATCGGCCAACCACCTAACCACTAACGGTGAGGTCCCTGGTTTGGTTCTCGATGGAGGCAGCCTAAGAACTACGCTTTTCTTCTGCTTTCCACTCTGATCGTTGATTTTATTTACTATTTATGTACAAAGTACGTTTGTGACGCAAAAAAGCATGCTAATTAGCTGCCGTTCTTCCCGACATGTCGTAGGAGGCGACTAAGGGACTAGGGGTAAATGGAATCTATTGGGCGATGAGCTAGTAACCTGTTACCAATGTTCCATTATGACATTGCAATCCAAAAAGAGTGACCTAGGAGATATTATATCTCTTGAGGTTCTGTCAACCTCGAAAGGGATTAAAGGACTTGAATGTATTAGAGAGTATAATATATATAAACCGTGTATAAACAAACAAAAAGACAAACGCATTCACGACCATTGACCCTTGCGGGGTAGTCAGAGGTTCAGGTTTCCATTACCGCAATTGCGAAGGTAGTAATTCTATGGCCACTTCGAACCCACTTGTTGACCAAGTCAGTACTCAATGTGACAGGTGGTAAGCCATGACGCCATTTACAAAATTGTGTTTTGGGTTCTATACTTATGTTTGTACCCTTGATGAGGCGACCAGTCAATATTTACTAGTTGTATACTATATAATGTATTTATCTATATGTATGTATTTATGTATATAAGATTAATAAAACTATTGATAAATAGAGAAATGAATTGTTTTGTATTAGAATGGACTTAAAATTTTAAAAAATTGGATGGTATATTTATGACGACCTCCGTGGCGCGATCGGTTAGCCGCCGGCACGCTAATCGTGAGGTCCCGGGTTCGATTCCCGGTGGAGGCAGAGTTAAGAACTACGCTTTTCTACGGCTTTCCAGTCTGGTCGTTGATTATATATGATATTATATGCATTTATCTGTATATAATATGTATATCTTTCTTAAATATACGTTGACTAGTACCCTTAACACAAGTCTTAAATGAACTTACCAAGGGGCTAGTTCAATTGGTGTAATAAAGTCCAAATATTACTATTATAAAAAAAATCTATGTATAATAAGTATATATTTGTTAAACATACGTTGACAAGTTCCCTTATCACAAGTCTTAAATGAACTTATCACCGAGCTAGTTCAATTTGTGATATAGTGTCCTAATTAATAGTATTATTGAGCATATCCATTCTACAATGAGATAAAATATGACTAAGGTTCTATACATTAAGGTAATTAAAGTTTAGTTACTTGGAATTAAAAAAAAGTGTGATAAGGGAAGGTTGGTGTTTGAAAGAAGATGTAGTGACTAAGATTGAAAAGGGCATGCTTCGATGGTTTGGACATGTTATGCGCATGAATGATAGCAGATTGACAAAAGGAATATATATGAGTGAAGTGGAAGGGCGGTTACATAGGGGCCGGCCTAATAAGACATATAACAATCAGATAGACGCTGTATTGAAAAAAAGGTGACGTTAGGTGTAGCTATAACCGCCGAGAGTGTATGAGAGGATGTATGAATGTCAATGAAGCGAAAGTGGTCTGTCAGGATCGGGACAAATGGGGATCCGTGATCTCTGCCTACCCCTCTACAGGGAATCAGGCGTGATGTGTATGTATGTAAAGTTTAGTTAACAATTTTCACAGATGGCAGCATAGTTGAGTTAGAACTCGGACTTAGTTCATTTATTCCAAATTAACTAGTGTTAATTACATTTCTAAATGTGCATAAATTCATATTTGTATTCTTTATAAAATTTTGAAAGGTTGTGTAATTTTACGACCCATTACAGTTATTTATACGGCCCTAATAGGCAAAGACTTGTATCATTGATATTAAGGTTATATCGGCATTAATACATATTAAAAAAAACGTTAGAAATACTCATAACCGCCGAGTGTGTATGAGTATCAACGAAGCAAAAGTGGATAATCAGGATCGGGGCGGATGGGGATCTCTGCCTACCTCTTTACAGGGAATCGGGCGTGATGTGTATATATGTATCGCGGATCCCTATCTGTCCCGATGCTGACAAACCATTTTCGCTCGGCGGTTATAGGTACTTCTAACGTCACCCTTTTACAATATAGCGTCAATCTGACTGTCATGTGTCCTATTGGGTTGCCCCTACGTAACCACACTCACATATCGGTCGTAACCATTAAATATACGGCCCTAATAGGCAAAGACTATCGATCGCCACCTGGAACGGGTGACAAATCTCTCTTGCTTCACTCACACCCATTAACATATTCATACATGCTCTTCTGTTCTTCACACTACGTACACCCTTAAGAAGAATGTCTCAAATTATTAAAATTATATAAGGGTAGTACTAAAACGTATATCAAATGATACGAAAATACACACCAAATATACTGAAATTGCAGATAAAAATATTATTCCTTCATTCATCGTCTGAAGTGTATGCGAATGAATGTCAATGAAGCGAAAGTGGTTTGTCAGGATCGGGACAGATGGGGATCCGTGATCTCTGCTTATTTAAATCTATATGTCTATAATAATGTAATACACGGTATTACCAATTAACAGTCAGATAGACGCTATATTGAAAAAAGGTGACGTTAGGTGTACCTATAACCGCGAGTGTAAGAGTAGATGTATGAATGCCTAACTTCACCGTTTTTCAATATAGCGTCTATCTGACTGTCATATGTCTTATTGGGCAGGCTAGTGTGTCAATGAAGCGAAAGTAGTCTGTCAGTAGGACAAATGGGGATCCGTGATCTCTGCCTACCCCTTTACAGGGAATCAGGCGTGATGTGTATGTATGTATGTATGTACCAATTAATGTGGCTATGTACGAGTATATAATAATAATTATTACTCATCGTATATTGCTGTTACAAAAACGCACAGCATTGTAAAAATATTTAATATAATAATAAATGTTTACATGATTTATAGAAATACAACTAAAATGTACAATAATTTTCAAATTCATACGATCAATTCCGAGTTCAAAAACAATACTCCTGCCATCTAACGACAAGTGGACGGAAACATTACATACAACACATATAAATACAAACATATAACATTACATATAAATACAAACATATACATTCACGTCCTTTAATTCCTTTCGGAGTGAGAGAACCTTGGAGACATGTAAATCTTCTTGGTCACTTATTAGCATGTATGTTGGGGTTTTGACGTCATATGGAATATTGGTGACAGGTTGCTAACCTATCGCCCAAGAGATTCCATTTACCCCTAGTCCTTTAGTTGCCTTTTACGACATGTCGGGAAGAACGGCAGCTAGTTAGCATTCTTTTGAATCCCAGGCTAGCACGGGACAAAATTACATATGTATAAAGCAGTACTCAATGTGGCAGGTGGTAAGCCATGTCGCCATTTACAAGCACTATTATTACCTGTTGGGGGATTATATTACCTTTATTTTGCCCGACGTTTTGACTTAGTTGCATAGGCCGTGGTCGCGGGAAGACTGGCGTTTCAGCTAATGTCTGTCTACCCTCACAATTGGAATGTTTGTTAATTCATAACACGACACACTACACTCACACTATCCGAAGACACATCTGCAGTTACGCCACGCGAATATAATCCCATGAAAATAACATGAAAGTAATTAATAAGAGGAGTGGCCTTACGCAATATTTGTATGGAAACTAGCGTTACATTACGCAGGGTGAAACGAGGTACGCGTGATGGAGGGGAGATATTACAACCAATCAAAACACGGTATTTCGCGAGACAAAATATAGGTGTCTTCTTTCTACTACACATTTTTAGACTCCGCAACAATTAGAACACGCCATTTGGACTCCGCACCGCGTAACTGGGACCGCTTTACGCCGGGTACTCTTTATATTTGGTTCGTGGTTAAATGTTACACATACATATGTATATATGTATACTCACCGGATGCTGAAGTGCAGAACGTAAGGTTCGAAGGCAGTGGTTCTAGCATCGAGTCATAGTCCTCCGGTATTGAAGATGCCATATCGTTGTTCCACGTGCCGATTTCAAAACCCTAAAATAATATTTAGGACACTATTACACCAATTGAACTAGCCCCTTGGTAAGTTCATTTAAGACTTGTGTTAAGGGCACTAGTCAACGTGTATTTATGAAATAAATACTTATTATATAGATAAAGTCATATATAGTGTCTATAATCAACAACCAAACTGCAAAGCAGAAGAAAAGCGTAGTTCTTAACTCTGCCTCCACCAGGAATCGAACCCAGGACCTCAGGAGCAGCGTTTAAGTGGTTAACCAATCGCGCCACGGAGGTCATCAAAAACCCCATGAACATAAAAACATATACATTCACGTCTTTTAATCCCTATCGGTGTGGTCAGAACCTTGGAGACATGAAGACATCTCCTTGGTCACTTATTAGCATGAATATAGGGGTTGTGATGTCATATGGAACAATGGTGACAGGTTGCTAGTCTATCGCCCAATAGTTTCCACTGACCCCTGGTTCTCGCGTCTCGATAAACGTAGTGTAGGACGCCCCCCTGCTAGATGGACCGATGACCTGAAAGTCGCTGGTAGTGGTTGGCTGAGAGCCACGAGTGATCGTGTTTTGCGTACCCTTGGGGAGGCCTACGTCCAGCAGTGGACTGTCATAGGCTGATTGATGTTACATGGAACTTTAGTTGCTAGCCCATTATCTATTAAACTAGCTAATCTTATCATTTTATGTTATGTCTTGATAGCCAACCTATCTATACATATATTTAATTATATATTATCTATATCAGTACCAAATTGTCATGACCTACATATTCAGTGCTAGTCTGGGACGTAAAAAGAATGCTAACTAGCTGCCCGTCTTTCCGGTATATCGTAGGAAGCGATTAAGTGACAAGGGATCAATTAAAATCTATTAGGCAATAGGCTAGCAACCTGTCACCACTGTTCCATATATCACAACCCCAATATTCATGCTTAACAGTGACCTGGGAGATATTATATCTCCTAGTTATGTATATTAGTGTATGTATGTATAGTATATATTATGATATTCAGCTAGTGACAGACTTAGGTTTGGGTGCTGTCGGAGGATCAGTGATGCTTAGCTGCATCAAATACTGAGACAGCACCTTTTCACTGCATCAAGTGCCTACTCCTTATATGTACGAGTATTGTTGTTGTATCAAAGTGTGTATAAATAGTGTTATGTCAAAAAGTGTATGTATAGCATTGAATAAATGTTTTTCTTTCTTTTAGTTCTAGGAGATATTATATCATAGTTTTAAGAGATTCGCGATTTATACTCATGATTAACAACAAGCGGGACTTAACACGTATGTTTTTATATAATGAAGTTACCTTCATTAAGGCGACGTTTCGGCTACGTTGCAGCAGCCATGGTCACGGGCAGACTGACGATTCATATTTCTCCGCCTCCAACGCAGCGCCCTGTCAGATTCTTCTCCGACTACCCTCACTGCTTCGTTTTTATTAAACACACGCGACCTACACACTACACTCACAGTACCTACCTACCCTTTCGGATCTCATTGTGAGCGGTCGTTTTCAAACAGTGCGCATCAAATTTAATCTTTGATAATAGCAATCGACTAGATTTAATCTATTTCAATTTCAAACCGATTACTAGTGCCATCTATTGTTGAATAATTTAAAGTGACCTACTACATGTTGAAATCTACATGTAGCGCCATCTGTTGTTGGCAATTGTGAAATAGTGAAGTGATTTCTAGTAAATATATTTTTGTTTTATCTGTGTTTCTTGTGACCAAAAAGACAATGAGTATTCAGCGGTCTCCTCCCTCGTCATCTGGTAAGAGGTTGTCAATACCATCTGTTCAATCTTCTGAAAAGAATAACTCTGCGCCTGATCTAAGCACTGAAGATTTAGGTACTAAGGTTACTCAGCGTAAAAAAAGGAGTGCTATTGATACAGACATGAAGGCGTTTATGAGAGATATGTTTGGATCTTTTGCGGACGAGATGAAGAGGAACTTTGACTCACTTCAACAATCGGTCAGGGACATAAGTAGCCAGAATGAGGAATTGAAATCCAGTGTATCTTTTCTCTCGGAGCATTATGATGCTTTCTCCAAGAAAATACAAGACCTAGAGACTAGAAGATCTGAGGATAGGAAGTACATCCTGGAACTGGAGCAGAGGGTTGATTCTCTCGAACGGCGAGCATGTACTTCTGGAGTTGAGATACGCAATGTTCCGGTTGAGAAACAGTTGCAAGGTAAGACTGATCTTTGCAATGTCGTGATGAACGTTGCGTCAGCCATCAACTTTCGGCTGGATAAGTCAGATGTTCGGGACGTCTTTAGGCCAAGATCTACTGACAGGAAATCCTCACCGCCTCTGGTTGTTGAGTTTAGTTCGGTCATTAAAAAAGAGGAGTTCCTATCAAGAGTACGGCAATTCAACAAGGCCCAGCCTAAGGGACAAACTCTGAACACCAGTGTGCTGAGTTCGAGCCAGCCTATAAGGCCTCTCTATGTTTCTGAAGTACTTTCAACAAAGACTAGAAGGCTATTCTACATGGCCAGGATGTTCGCTAGAGACAATTCCTTTGCTTTTTGCTGGACCTCAAGAGGCGTGGTTTACTTAAGAAAGTCAGAGGGAGCTCCATTCTCAAAAATCAGGGATGAGACTGATCTCAAGCGGTTGCATGACCTAAACTGACTGACACGGTCAATTGGAGTGTGGGATCTAGCTGGTGATTTGTGTGCCTTAGTTTTAAGTTTTATTTTTAGTTCTATTACACTAAGTTATTTGTATGTTTTTGACAGTGCCTTCATGTTTCTGATAGTTTCAGTCGTTTATATGTACCAATTATTTATATCACTTTATTTATGTTTAATAAGCTCATTTGTATACATTTCATTTACGCCATTTAATTATATTTTCTGTGTATATCGAATTGATATAATGTTGCATTTTCATGCGTTTGGAGTATTGCTTGTTTGTTCTCATCTATCAATAACGTTGTTTTTCTATGACTTTTCTAACTGTTATACAAAACTTAGTACTTTTCTGTACATTTGTTTGGATAAGTGTTTGTCTCATTTTAAAGTTCGATGCCTGTAGTATCATAACCGAAATCGACGAGGTTTTCATACCTTCTTCGACTTTAGGTAGCGTCGAAGATTGTCGCCTATTTCTGCCAACATGTCCTGGTATAAGAGTGTTGACTCAGAATATAAGAAGTATAGGTGATGTGTCGCGTATGAGTGACTTTTTGGTTCTCTTGGGAAGGATTGGGGTTGACTTTGACATTATTATTCTTACGGAATGTTGGCTGGCAGGCTGTCCTATCATACCATGTTTTAAAGGTTATTACAGTGTTAGTACGCAATTAAACAGGTATCAGAATGATGGAGTCGTGGTATACATTAGAGATGATTTGCTCTTCACTGTGAATGAGGTCGACTCGACCAGCTGCAATGCCATTGTTTTAAAATCAAAAGACATTGTAATTCTTGCTATTTATCGCCACCACGCTTTCGATAGGGATTTCAGCTCAAGGCAAGGTAGTTTTGACAACTTTTTTGTGTTTTTGGATGGGGTTTTGGCTGAGTACAAAGGAATACCAAATTTTGCTTTGATTGGAGACATAAACATTAATATAATGCCCTATGTTAGAGACTCCAACACGGAAAAGTATTTAAATATGCTAGCTTTCTATGGTTTAATATGTTGCCATAGTCTTGTTACTAGAGTGGCTTCGGATTCATGTTTAGATCATGTATTTTTGCGCTCAAGGTCATCGGTATCTACTGTTGTTATTGACACTACTATCACTGATCATAGGCCAGTTGTATTTCATCTTCAGCAGTGTGAGTCCAATTATCAGTATCCTAAATTTTCCAAAAAAATTGATTTTCAGAATGTTGGAACGCTATTAAAAGCTACTGACTTCAGTCCTATTTTTGAATCTGATGATCCGGATTTATGTACAGATTTTCTTATTTCCAAACTTCAAAACGTTATCAACAATAGCTCTAAAGAGGTGAAAGTTTCTGGTCGAAAAATTGTCTTGAAGCCATGGATGACACCGGGTCTACTCAGATGTCAAAGGAATAAGGACTGTCTCCACGCAAAATATAAAAGAAACCCTGATAATGAAATAGCTAAAACCACATATCATAGATACAAATCTTATTATTTCAATCTTATCAAGCAAACAAAAAGGCAGTATGATAGAGATAGGATTGATAAGGCAGGAAAAAATCAAAAACTCTTGTGGGAGGCCATCAAATCTATTACGGGAGCAAATCTTAAATCGAGTCATAGTCATTTACTTTTGAGTGAAGCAGTCGACAGTAATACCACTATCAATAATATTAATCAACATTTAGTTAATGTTGGAAAAACTTTAGCTGAAAATATCTCGGATGGTTGTTTTGATTCCTTCGGCAAAGCATACTTATCAAAGTTAAGAGTTAATCCTCTGCAGAGAAGCTGTGACTCTTTTGTAATGTTGGACACTGACAGTTCAGAAATTGATTCTCTTATTAATGAACTAAAAATTGAGTGCTCTTGTGGTTGGGATCTAGTTTCAAATAAAGTCCTAAAACTTGCTAAGCCTATAATTACACCTATTTTAGTTCATATTTTTAACAATTGTCTCAAACAAGGTATTTTTCCTCAGTCTCTTAAAAGAGCTGTGGTTACATTGATACACAAGGCTGGTGCTAAGGATAGTGTTCATAACTATCGTCCAATATCTCTCCTCCCGGCGATATCCAAAATTTTAGAGAAGATTTTAAACAAAAGGCTTACTTCTTTTATTGAACATAATGACATTCTTTCTAATAACCAGTTTGGCTTTAGAAATGGCAAGTCGACAGCAGAAGCTGTTCATCATGTGACATCTTTTGTTGCCCGTGAATTGGATAATAAAAATAAGGTGCTGGCTATATTCTTGGATCTTTCTAAGGCCTTTGACACTGTTTTCATACCACTTTTGTTATATAAACTTGAAACCATTGGTATTCGTGGCAAGGCTCTAGAACTCTTTTCAGATTATCTTACAAACCGTACCCAATGTGTCAAAATTAATCAGCATCAAAGTCTTGATTTAAATATTCAATATGGTGTCCCTCAGGGTAGTATTCTAGGTCCTAAATTGTTCCTATTATACATGAATGATTTACTATCCTTATCTTTACCTCAATCAGTCAACATTATTTCTTATGCTGATGACACGGCACTTTTGTTTAGTGGTTCAAGCTGGCAGGACACTTTTCGTACAGCACAAGAGAGCTTTGATTTGGTGTGTTATTGGTTGAATCAGAACCTACTTACGCTAAATATAAACAAAACCAAGTATATACCTTTCTCTATACGGAACTCTACTCAGCCAGGCAGTGACATGAGATTGAAGGTCCACTCATCTGTTTGTAGGAACCAACTGACATGTCAGCAGTGCCCACATATTGAGAGATGTGATGTTGTCAAATACCTCGGTGTATTTATTGATGGCAATTTGAACTTTCAGCATCAAATCCATAGCCTTTGTGGGAGGGTAAGATCTCTCATATGTGTTTTTAAGAAGTTACGTGATGTCATGAACCAAAAAGTTCTTAAGAATGTTTATCTCGCACTCTGCCAAGGCCTTTTGACATACTGCATCACTTCTTGGGGCGGCATACATAAGACTACAATGTTAAGAATAGAGAGAGCTCAAAGAGCTTTGTTAAAGGTAATTTTTAGGAAGCCATTCCGTTTCCCTACCGTATCTCTGTATGGGTTTTGTGGCTTGCTTACTGTGCGTCAGTTGTTCGTTTTGGAATCAACTCTTTTTCAGCATCAGTTTGCGTATAAATGTGCAAATGTTTCTAAGCGAAGGATTGATTTAGTTTGCTATAGAGAAACATTTAACACGATGTTTTGCACTCATCATAGTATCTATCTTTCTCCAATGCTGTATAATTCTATAAGTAAAATTTTTAAAATGTATAACTTGAATAAATATGAATGTAAGAAAAAACTGTTAAAATGGCTTCTTTCATTATCTTATGATGAAACTGAGAGATTTTTGAGGCCATTTATATAGTTTTATAAATTTAAAATGCCTTTTGTGGCTTGCAATGAGAAAAGCTGTTCCATAGTTAGGTGATGTGTCACTTGTGTATTGTATAATAAGTTTAATTTTATAGTATTTTCAGTTCCCAATATATTGTAAATCAAACTGTTCATAATCTGGGTTGAGCTAACCCACCCTAAGTCACAGGGCTATGCCCTTTATTAGGGGGTTCGCTGTATGTACACTAGATTTAAGTTTTTACTGAATAAACGTTTTTACTTTTTTTTACTTTTAGTATCTTGTGGCTTCACACGATCATGCTGAACCGAATGTCGATCTATTACGGTACCATGGCTGCTGCAACGTAGCCCAAACGACGGGTTAATAAAGGTAACTTTATTATATAAAAACATACGCGATAAGTCCCGCTTGTTGTTAATCAAGATATTGTATCTCCTAGTTTCTGTTCACCCCGAAAGGGATTAAAGGACGTGAATGTATAATGTATATCTTACACTTTCGGCATCTACTTTTTCCTGTAAAATGTCATTTATGGTCTTCTCTCCCTTTTCTTCATTTGAAAGTAAATCTTGCTGTCCCTTTTCGTCTTCTTTGTTAGGTAAGTCTTGATTTGAGCTAGAACAAATGAAATTAATGTAATACATACATACATAATTAGGATAATATTACACCAATTAAACTAGCCCCTTGGTAAGTTCATTTAAGACTTGTGTTAAGGGAACTAGTCAACGTATATATAAAAATTATATACTTATTATACATAGATAAATAAATATATAGCATATATAATCAACGACCAGACTGGAAAGCAGTAGAAAAGCGTAGTTCTTAACTCTACCTCCACCGAGAATCGAATCCGGGAACCCACGATTGGCGTTCAGGTGCTTAATCAATCGCGCCAAGGAGGTAGTCCATACATATTTACTTTAAACAAGAGAGATTTGTCAGGATCATTCTAGGAGACGATCGATAGTCTGACAGATCGTCCCGTTAGGGATGTAGATACGTGATTATATATATATATATACAGGGTGGCGCATTCAAAACGGTCAGTATGGGAAAGTCTGAAACTATAAGAGATACAAAGATTTGTTCTTAGGAACCATGTCACCGATTTTGATAAAAATAAAAACTACATTCATACTTACTTTGAAAAAACAACTGTATCCAGTACGGGAATCGAACCCGGTAGCTTTGAAAAAATAAATTGGTCCTTTTCACTTTTTCTTTTTAAATATCAATTGTGTAGGTCTTAAGCTGCAAATGTCTCTATGAAACATGGTGTCGAAAATGAATAAAATGCATTGTTTTGGCATACTTAAGTTTATCATAGTAGTTTACATACACCGTAACAATATTCAACAGACATGTAAAATTGTCTCTATGGCTGTTTGTAGTTTTGTACTTCCCTACTTGTTACATACACCATATCATGTGGCATTAGCATTGCATTAATCCTTTAAGGAGGTTTTGTTATCTACAGTAATCAAAAACTAACAATCTATTGAAAAGTCCACTTAAAGTGACGTGTAGATATTATATTAGAATATTAGAAAATTTCGTGTGGGATTACGTTAAGGATGAATTTTAAAAAACAAGCTATGACACCATTGAAGACCTAAAAGTAGCAATAAAGTCAATTGTAACGCAAATTCACCACATGAAAATACAAAATTTAATAGTAAGTTCGTTACCTAAACGTGTTGAATATTGTATGGAAAACAACGGTGGTCACTTAGAAAACCTACTATGATAAACTTAAGTATGCCAAAACAATGCATTTTATTCATTTTCGACACCATGTTTCATAGAGACATTTGCAGCTTAAGACCTACACAATTGATATTTAAAAAGAAAAAGTGAAAAGGACCAATTTATTTTTTCAAAGCTACCGGGTTCGATTCCCGTACTGGATACAGTTGTTTTTTCAAAGTAAGTATGAATGTAGTTTTTATTTTTATCAAAATCGGTGACATGGTTCCTAAGAACAAATCTTTGTATCTCTTATAGTTTCAGACTTTCCCATACTGACCGTTTTGAATGCGCCACCCTGTATATATATATGTTTGAATGTATATTTACATCATCAAAAAACTTTGGCGGTCATTGATCTCTGCCTACCCCTGTGTAAGGAGCCGGGTTTACTCAATTAAGTAGAATGCAATATTTATTACACTAAATTACAATTTTTCAGAAACATGTTTGTGGGTAAATTACAATTTTCAGGACAATGATTGTAAGTATATTACAATTTTCAAGATCATGTCTGTAATTAAATTACAATTTTTAGGATCACGTTTGTACTAAAACTGCAAATTGGAAGTAAGTTACAGTTTTCAGGATCTCGATTCTTTAGTAAAATAGAATTTTCAGTATCATGTTATTCAGAAACAGTAATTTACAGGATTATGTTTATAAGAATATAAATAAAAGTCTAATATAAATAAAATGCAATTATATAATACCCCTTACGTATAAAGTCTCTTAATTGTGTATTGCTTACCATTCAACATCATTTTCTTTTGGTTCCGTGCTCTCATCCTTTTTCTTATCATATTTCTCACTATCTGCACTCAGGACCTAAAATTAATAAATAGAAATATTATGTGGAATATGTGAGTGAAGTGGAAGGGCGGTTACGTAGGGGCCGGCCCAATAAGACATATGACAGTCCGATAGACGCTACATTGAAAAAGGGTGACGTTTAGAGTACCTATAACCACTGAGTGTGCATGAGAAGATGTATGAGTGTCAATGAAGCGAAAGTGGTCTGTCAGGATCGGGACAAATGGGGTTACGTGATTTTCTGCTACCCCTCTACAGGGAATCAGGCGTGATGTGTATGTATATATTTTATTGACATATATACACACCGTTGTATGCCGTTCGAGGCGACATAGTGTAAATGGAACACCCGAAAATCTAATACTGATTTAAAAAGAGAGAAATATGTAATGTAAGATTGTGTGATAGGGTACGGATTAATATGATAAGTAAACGAAGTATGAGAGACGATGTAGTGACAAATAGAGAAAGGTAAATTAAGGTGGTTTGGGCACATGGAGCGGATGGACGAAAGGAGGGTTTCAAAAGGAATCTATAAAGTTAAAGTGGAAGGTAGAGTTGGACGTGGTAGGCTACATATGTATTACTTATACGGATCAAATTGGAGACAATCTTCTTAAGGCAGGTGTACGTAGTGAAGAACTGAAGAGCAAATATGAAAAGGTTAATGGGTGTGAGTGAAGCAAGAGATCTGTAAGATCGATCGACTTCCCCCTACTACATGAACTAACATCAAAGAATGCCACTGTGTATAATTTGGCATACCCTTTGGGAGGCCTACGTCCAGCAGTGGACTGATACAGGCTGATTGATCGATGTAAACGCCATACTCAGATCGAACAGCTTCCATTCATAGTTCAAGTATTCAAGAAACAGGCAAGCTACGACATTATGTTTTCCATTTTGAAACACTCGCGCTTTATACTCTATTTTATTTACTATGAGAGAGAGTAATCAGATATCTTTATTAATTTATCGTGATATGACCCGGTCTCTCATAGTAAATAAAATTATGTTTTCCCTTATCGTAGTTGCTACATTTAGCAATAAGTACTTTTTATTATCTTTTAATCTCTTTTATTAAGAATCTAAGACAAACAACTAGTATGCATTCTTTAAACGTAGTGTAGGGCGCCCCCTGCTAGATGGACCGATGATCTCAAAAGGTCGCTGGTAGTGGTTGGCTGAGGGCCACGAGTGATCGTGTTTTGTGTACCCTTAGGAAGGCCTACGTCCAGTAGTGGACTGACATAGGCAGATTGATTGATGCAATCTTTTAACTTCTAAGACTATTGCCTTATAAATAGGTTTAGGAACTAATTATTACTACATAGTATAAAACAAAGTCGCTTTCTCTGTCCCTATATCCCTTTGTATGCTTAAATCTTTGAAACTACGCAACGGATTTTGATGCGGTTTTTTGTAATAGCTAGAGTGATTCAAGAGGAAGGTTTATATGTATAATAACATTCATTAAATAGTGGAATAGGCTATATATTTTATACCCGTGCGAAGCCGGAGCGGGTCGCTATAGTACATTCGCATTAAGAAAATAGTGATGTCATCATGTCCCGACGATTTGACCAATGAGACGTGACAACTGTCGTCTGCAATTGGTCGATGTGAATTGTTTCCTCATTTACTAACGTCTCATTGGTCAGTTTAACGTCTATATATCATGACGTCACTATTTACTTAACGCGAATAGACTATAGAAAGGCATGTGTGCAGCAGTGAACTGATACAGGCTGATTGATCGATGTAACGCCATACTCACATCAGAAAGACTCCATCCGAAGTCCAAGGGAGGCCATTGAAAGCCAGGCATGGTTTGCCCGTCCACTTTGGGCACGCCTAACCCCACGCCTATGGCCACGGCGGAACGAATCTCATCTGCTATTAACAGGGCGTTTATCCTGGGGAAAAATTGGCAGGTTATTAATACAATTGAAGGGTTTAAATGAAAAACAGCCTTAGTCAATAATGTTGAATTTCCAGTATGGGCAAAAACTGATCGTTTGTACTTATTTTATTAATATTAACGTTTTGCTTTTCATCTACTCCTATTTAGGATGTCAAACAATATTGAAGACGGTTCCAATATGGTACAAACAAGTTTCTAGTATAAAAAGAGGTATTTAGGTTATGATATAGGTTATTCTTCCAAGTGACCTAACAATCGTTTTTATGGAATTACTAGTGACTTTGGATGTTTTTCAAAAATCAGTAAAGAGCATCTTGTGGGCAAAGTTTTCCTACATGGCTTGGCATACTCAGTTCAATTTTTGATTGTTTTGACAAAGGCTGTTTTTCATTGAAACCCTTCAATTTGTTTTTGTAACTGGCACTGGGCAAAAACTCCTGAAAGCCGGAGTTTCTTGTTGGTTCTTCTCCGAGCCAGGGCTTCCGAACCAACGGTAGAATTATAATGCTAAGAGACAACCAGTGTCAGGCACATATTTTGACTTTCAATTAATGTACTGTACTTACTTGTACTTATGTTGAATAAAAACATTTGACTTTGACTTTATTATAATGCGTTTCAAAAAAATCGTACTATAGTAGCACTTCAAAAATGGTGTGAAGTTGGTAGTGGATGAGCGGATGTCGGATTCCAAGATAGTTAGTGCTTGTAAATGGCGACATGGCTTACCACCTGTCACATTGAGTACTGACTTGGTCAACACGTGGGTTCAAGATGGTCATGTAATTCAGTATTTTTACTGAGCGTTTACGTATTGTTTAACGATTGTTAAAATACTATTCATTATTATATACACAAAGAGGCTGTAGCCTAGCGGAAAAGATCACTGTTTTCTTATAGAGTGTCTAGGTTTAAAGCCCGGTTTTGATATATAACCAAAGAATGAAATTTAAAAATGTTGTTCATTGCCGTTCATAATTTAAAGTCACTAACGGTGAGGGAAAACATCGTACGGAAACCTACCTATCCCTCGAGATAGATAGCCAGTGCCTGTATACGGCGATACGGTTCACTACCTATCACGTTAGGTGCTATCTAACTAGTGAAACGCTTTGAGTGGCTCATACCTAACATGCCTTCGAAATTTCGGAGATGGGCACTCAAATCTTTGACTAGGTTTTTTTTAAATTCTTTATTAAGCCATTCACCACTAAGGTTATGTCGGCCGAAGTACTAACACTGATGCCACGGCGTTTGAACTTCTTGTTATTCCATCACTATGGTTACAGCAACGCCGCCAGCTACAACCGAAGAAAAACGAAATCGAAGCTCCAATTCTTCTCTTCCTTGTGCTTTGGTTCGTTCCAGTTGAGGATTCAAATAATCACAAAGCAAACATATTTAGCCAATTTGGCATCACAACTGACTAAATATTCAGCCGAAAATAATTATTTGCATTTTCAACTTTCACTGAGCTGCTGACTTTGTTGACGCACCATAGACGACTAATTTGTATATATCTTGATTCCGTTAAATAATTCAATTGCGCGTTCTAGGAAATTGATTTGTGTAATTATTATTTTATTCTTGGCGGCCTCATCTGTGGTAATTATGTTTAACTAATTGCAACTTAGGTTTACTTAGGTTTCTTCTGTGTGTGGCGCTCTAGAGGTCGCCACACGTATGTTAAGTATACTGACCTATAGAGTACACAGGGCAAGGCGACCGTCGCGAACCATAGAGGAGCTGCAAACGGATGGACCCTGCATAATTCTGGCACTAGGATTTGCTTCTGATCTAGTCTGTGAATGCACAAAAATATGATAAAAAATAAAATAAATAAGATGAACATTAAAATTATGGTGATATACACTTGACCTTCTGACTATGCAAGTAGTGTATATGCATATTTATCATCACTACATAGTATAAAACAAAGTCGCTTTCTATGCTTATCTTTGAAACTACACAACGGATTTTGATGCGGTTTTTTTAATAGATAGAGTGATTCAAGAGGAAGGTTTATATGTATAATAACATCGATTAAATAGCCAGAAGTGCGAAGCCGGAGCGGGTCGCTAGTAATTTGTATAACAACACAATAGAACAACAACGGTTGTTTAATATGCAAACAACAATTTTACAAACACATATCTAATAAATATATGTACAGGGTGGCGCATTCAAATCGGTCAGTATGTAAGTCTGAAACTATAAGACATACGAAAATTTGTTCTTAGGAACCAAGTCACCAATTTTAATAAAAATAAAAACGGCACTCATACATAATTTGAAAAAACAAAGTGTGCCTCGTACGGGAATCAAACCCGGTTGCTTGGAAAAAAAAATTCATTTTAAATATCAATTGTGTAGGTATCAAGCTGTAATCTATGAAACATGATGTCAGAAATGAATAAATTGCATTGTTTTGGCATATTCGAAGTGACCACCATTGTTTTCAATACAATATTCAATACGATTAGGTAAAGATCTTACTATTGCATCATCATATCATTTTATAGTTTTAAGAGATTCGCGATTTACACTCATGATTAATAACTAATGGGACTTATCACGTATGTTTTTATATAAGTTACCTTGAGTAGTGAGTGAGTGTAGTATGTAGGTCGCGTGATATTAATAAAAACGTAGCAGTGAGGGTAGTCGGAGAAGAATCTGACAGGGCGCTGCGGTGGAGGCGAAGAAATATGCATCGTCAGTCTGCCCGTGACCATGGCTGCTGCAACGTAGCCGAAACGTCGGGTTAATAAAGGTAACTTTATTATATAAAAACATACGTGATAAGTCCCGTTAGTTATTAATCATCATATCATTTTGTATTCTATCTAACTTACCGATCCCTTTTGGCTCGCCTCGTTCTTTCCGACGACACTGGTAAAGCGACGCCTTTTCTGTTTACGTATCTAGAATTGTAAAAAGGTATAAGACGAATGAAAATACTAACATTGATATTGAATGATAGAATTAAAAATAGTGTGATAAGGGAAGGTTGCGGTTTGAAAGATGTAGTGACTAAGAATGAAAGCATGCTTCGATGGTTTGGACATGTTATGCGGATGAATGATAGCAGATTGACAAAAGGAATATATATATATGAGTGAAGTGGAAGGGCGGTTACGTAGGGGCCGGCCTAATAAGACATATAGCAATCAGATAGACGCTATATTGAAAAAAGGTGGCGTTAGGAGTACAAATAACCGCCGAGAGTGTATGAGAGGATGTATGAATATCAATGAAGCGAATGTGGTCTGTTAGGATCGGGACAAATGGGGATCCGTGATCTCTGCCTACCCCTCTACAGGGATTCATGCGTGATATGTATGTATATACGAATAAAAAATACTAACTAGCTGAAAAACATCGTGAGGAAACCTACCTGTTCCCAGAACAGGTAATAGTCAGTGCTTGTAAATGGCGACATGGCTGACCACCTGTCACGTTGAGTACTAACTATCAGGTTAACATGTGGGTTCGAGGCGTCCATATAATTACTACCTTCACAATTGCGGAGATGGACACCTGAACCTCTGACTACCCCGCAAGGGTCAATGGTCGTGAACGCGTACGTACGTACGTAACTAGCTGCCTTTCTTCCCGGTATGTCGTAGGAGGCGACTAAGGGACGAATGGAATCTATTGGCCGATGGGTTAGCAACCTGTCACCGATGTTCCATATGACATCAAAACCCCATAATATATCCATGATTAATAACTAACGGGACTTATCGCTTATCTTATCTTATTGCCACGGCTGCTGCAACGTAGCCGAAACGTCGGATTAATAAAGGTAACTTTATTATATAAAAACATACGCGATAAGTCCCGTTAGTTATTAATCATGAGTATAAATCGCGAATCTCTTAAAACCCATAATATATGTTAAAAAGTGACCTAGGAGATATTTTGTCTCTGAGTTTCTGTTACTTAGAAATCCAGCGGGGAAGAATGGCAGCTAGTTAGCATTCTTTTTACGTCCCAGACTAGCACGTGCTAAATATACGCCAATACTATTTACTTGATTGCCGTCTATCTAGTGAAACGCGGGCTTTGAGTGACCCATATATAACATACCTTCGAAATTTCGGAGATGAACACTCAAGTGTCTGACTACAATAAAAAAGTGAGTATGTATACACAACTAGTGAAGCGTATGTATGTATTTTTGAGGCATTCGCGATTTTAATTCATTTATCAAGAAACGGGACTTTATATTTTGTAAACAAATGAACTCGAGCCGTGACATGACACTCAGATAGACACTTTATTAAAAAAGCGACCCTTTTCAATATCGCGTCTATCTGAGGATAATGGCCGAGTGTGTATGAGAAAATGTATGAGTGTCAATCAAGCGAAAGTGGTCTGTCAGGATCGGGACAAATGAATATCCGTGATCTCTGCCTATCTAGAAATCAGGCGTGATGTATATGTATGTATGTATACTCGGTAAGTCCCGTATTAATCTAAAACTTATGTATGTCTTTCCGTTTTCATCTAAAACTTATGTATGTTTTTCCCTTTATATAACTTACCGTGGCGTAAGCAGATTCAGTCTAGCGCTGGTATGGTCGACGTCTAATAACGGCTGGTCACTTTGCGTCACCGTGGCTCCATATTTCATTGCATAATACTCTCTGAAGGTTGCGTGGGTAGCGGACGGAAACGGCGAATCCGGAGATAGGTTGTAGCATATTTCCGCTACTAGGAAGAACTGTAAAGAAAGGCGTTTATTTTTCATACATACATAAAAATAAAATTCCTTTTATTCACACTAGACGCAGTAACAGAAATAGAGAAAAGAATTAATATATAATAATTTACATTTATGGAACCAAGCGCACATGGCAACCCCGCGCAAGTGTGAATAGGATTTGTCTCAGCTAATGTTGAAATTCACACTGCCAACGCTGATATTCCGACAAACCCTTAAGTACGTACCAGCACTTCTATATACAGATAAAATATATTATATTGTATATAGTTCTAACTGAAAATATTATTGAGACATACATATGTGTATGAATGCCTCTAAGTCTCTAAAATGAAGTAGAATTATCTGTTTTAAACATATAGTTATCTGTATGATGCGTAAGGTGAGGTAGAAACTATCGATCGTCACCTGGAACGGGTGACAAAGCTCCCTTGCTTCACTTACACCCATTAACCTTCTCATACGTTTTTTGTAAAACAATTATTACGGAATATTCCATAGAGAGATGAAAACATCTTCTCTGACACTCATTAGCACAAAAATTTGGGTGTGTTTATAGAACATTGGTGACAGACTGCTATCATCACCCAATATATTCCATTTACTTAGACCTTTACCCAATAAATTTCATTTACCAAGTCCCTTGGTCGCCTCCTACGACATACCGAGAAGAACGGCAGCTAGTTAGCATTCTTTTTACGCGAAAATAGTGAATTCATCATGTTCCCACGATTTGACCAATGAGACGTGACAACGGTTGTCTGCAATTGGTCAATATGACTTCTTTTCCACATAACTCATGTCTCATTGGCCAGTTAAAACTCTGAATATCATGACGTCACTATTTACTTGACCCAAATAACCTGTAGTATACATATCTGTGTATGTTTTGACGACCTCCGTGGCGTGATCGGTTAGCCACCTGAACGCAAATCGTGAGGGGTTCGATTCCCGGTGGAGGCAGAGTTAAGAACTACGCTTTCTTCTGCTTTCCAGTCTGCTCGTTGATTATATATATATTTTTTTAACTGAAATGGGGTCACTCTTGACCCTGTTTGCACCTCGAAGGAGGCGACAGACAGAGTCTATGATAAATATAAATGTATTTATCCATGTATAATAAGTATATATTTCTTAAATATACGTTGACTAGTACCCTTAACACAAGTCTTAAATGAACTTACCAAGGGGCTAGTTCAATTGGTGTAATAGAGTCCAAATATTAATTACCTGCGGTTGATCCTGATTCCTATACCACGGCGTAACTACAGCTTCCTTATATTTATCAGCATCGAAAATAAATATTTCACCCGGTTTCAATAACGGATTATCCATACTTTTAACAGCTTTTATTACTTTTCCATCAGTCGCTAGTTCCTTGCTTATCTCTTTGGAAACTTCACTCTCCTTTCCTTCTTTAACCTCTTTTTGCTTCTTAGTTTCTTCTTTAAATCCTACCTCTTTATCTTTGACAGATAAATCGTCTGTTACTTCTGTTTTGAGGTTAAATTCTTCTGTTTCTTCTAAATTCACACCACTATCTGAAAACGTAACTTTCTTAGCAATCCCACTACCTAACTCTTCTATTACATTCTTCTTATCTTCTGTAACAATTGATTTATCATCTTCTTTTGCTATTTCATCACCTTTTTCACTCTGATCATTATCTCTTACACTTTTATCATCTATCTTGTGATCATTTTGATCATTTTTCTCCACTTTATCAGCATCATGTTTCACATTATCATCATCATAATCTTGGTGCCAAAGAGAGTATTCAGTTTCACCATTTCTCTTCTCTTCAGTGTGTTTGTAGATTTCTTCTAGAAAATTCCAATCGACGTCCAGTTTTGTTGAACCGTCGGGTTTTGTTGCTGTAAAATGTGATACAGTTAGTAATATCATTCATCATCAAAGTTTGGGTTCTGTCGGAAGATCAGCGATGTAGCTTAGCAGCATCAAATACTGAGACAGCACCTTTTCACTGCATCAAGTGCCTACTCCTTATATGTGTTGTTGTATCAAAGTGTGTATAAATAGTGGTGTGTTAAAATGTATATAAGCAGTGAAAGTTTTTCTTTCAAATATTTTTGAATATTATTTAATGAAATATTATTTATAATACAAAACGTTAAATTACAAAATGTAGATGTGCATGTGTGATGGATACGTTCTAAAACTGAACTGTTTTATTGAACTTAACTACGGAGAATACTCGAAACTCATGTTTCATCAGATTCAGCTCAGTTCATAACATAATACAATTCTGTATTAAAGACTATGGGAAGAATGTTAATTATACATACATACACATCACGCCTGTTCCTCCATAAATGGATAGGCAGATATCCTTATGAACTATACTCACTCTTAATAGTAGGCACAATGTAATAGTCATTGTGAGTGACGTCTTTCTGCAGCCGCATGCCTCGCCTTCTCACGCGCAGTACTTCGGCGAACACAAAACGCATGAACCTAAGGGAGAACGAATAGTATGGAGTAGGGGTCATGTTATAATACCAGCGTTGCGTATCACTACATAGTACAAAACAAAGTCGCTTTCTCTGTCCCTATGCCCCTTTGTATGCTTAAATCTTTGAAACTACGCAACGGATTTTGATGCGGTTTTTTTAATAGATAGAGTGATTCAAGAGGAAGGTTTATATGTATAATAACATCTATTAAATAGTGGAGTAGGCTATATTTTATACCCGTGCAAAGCCGGAGCGGGTCACTAGTGGTATGATTCATTTAACCATAGCTCCTTGGTAAGTTTATTTAACTTGTTAATTTTTAATTCCATTAGATATAGATAGGTTGTAGCAGGCGTCTAAGAAACTAAGGTTAAATGATATTAATTGGGCGATGGGCTAGCAACCTGTCACCAAAGTTCCATATGACACCACAAGGTCAATATTACGGTAAGTGAGCTAGGAGATACTAAGTCTCCGGGGTTCTGTCCACCCCGAAAGGGATTGAAATCCGTGAATGTATATGTATGTGATTAAAGATATACCTTTGTGAAATGCACCTAATTCTACGATTAGAGAAAACATCGTGAGGAACCCTACCTGTTCCCCGAACACTTAATAGAGAGTACTTGTAAATGGCGCCACGGCTTACCACCTGTCACATTGAGTACTGACTATCTGGTCAACACGTGGCTTCGAGGTGTCCATACAATTACTACCTTCGCAATTGCGGAGATGGAAAGCTGAACCTCTGACTACCCAGCAAGGATTAATCATTTTTTGTCGTTTTGTATACTACTACATTCCATTTACCCCTAGTCCCTTAGTCGCCTCCTACGGCATGCCGGGAAGAACGGCAGCTAGTTAGCATTCTTTTTACGTCAGACTAGCACGGCACTCCTCACACACACTCGGTGGTTTATAGTACTTCTAATCTAATGACACTATAGTCTATTCGCGTTAAGTAAATAGTGACGTCATGATAATCAGAGGTCAAACTGACCAATGAGACGTGAGTAAATGAGAAAAGAAGTCACATTGACCAATAACAGACAACCGCTATAAAATCTCATTTGTTAAATCATGGAGACCTTGATGACGTCACTATTTTCTTAAAGCGAATATACTATAAGTTAATGGTCGTGAACGCGTTTGTCTATCTATTGTCTTACCGTCTCACTAGGGCGGCGCGACGTGGTGACATACGTACGTCAGCCCCGGGCACAAATTCCACTGACACCCGTACTTCCCCGGACCGGGTGTATACGGGAAAAGAGGGGATGTTCAAACTGGAAAAGTACAAAATAATGTTTTATTTATAGTCTATTCGAGTTAAGTAAATAGTGACGTCATGATAATCAGAGGTCAAACTGACCAATAAGACGTTAGATAATGAGAAAATAAGTCTCTTCGACCAATGGCGGACAACCGTTGTCTTGTCTCATTGGTCAAATCATGGGGACATTATGACGTCAATATTTTCTTAAAGCGAATATACTATAGTGCAGATTGTGGTTCTGACCATCAGCTTCTGGTTGCGAGGCTGAAGTTGAAGCTTAAGTCTGCAAGACATCCTAAGAAGCAGAACAGATTAAATATCAGTGACACCTCTAAGTTTTATGCTTCGGCTTTGCAATGTTGGAAGTCTTCGTGCACCACCTACAACGCGGAGCAGTCAGCGGATGTTCTCTGGAGTCAAGCGAAGAACCTTATCTTGAAGGCGGCTGAAATATCCAATCCACCTATCAAAACACGTGCACGGCAGTTATGGATGACTGAAGCGACTCTGGAGCTTGTTGAAGCAAGGCGCAAGTTAAAGGCTTCTGGAGCGAGCATTCGGGACCAGAACCGACTATCAGCCCGGATCCAGACAGGATGTAGGCGGGATCACAATGCCTACCTCAGCAAGATATGTGACGAGATCGAACAGCATTCCCACAGACATGAGTCCAGAGATTTGTACAAAAAGATACAGTCAATAACCAAAACATTAACTTACAAGTCCTGGGCCATCGAAGATAGTGAAGGTAGAGTGCAAAGTGTTCCAGAAGACATATCTAAAGTTTGGAGAGAGTATTGTCAGTCTTTGTTCCTGGATGAGAGTTCTGAAGTATTTCGTCCGACTGAACCCTTGAACGAAACTGAGATGGAACCCAGCATTTTGGAATCTGAGGTTAGAGCGGCCATCAACCATCTGAAGAGTGGCAAAGCTGTCGGAAAAGATGAGATCCCAATAGAAGCCATTAAAGCTCTGGGAGAGATTGGTGTTGCCATTTTCCACAGACTTTGCAACATTGTATGGAAAACTGGTATCTGGCCAAAGGAATGGACTCATACAGTATTTGTTCCTCTTCACAAAAAGGGTTCTACCAGGAAGTGCAAAAACTATCGTCTTATCGCACTAATATCCCACGCCAGTAAGATCTTGCTGCACATCCTTAATGAACGATTGAAAGGCTTCTTATCTAAGGAAATTGCACCTGAACAGGCAGGGTTCGTAAGAGGCAAAGGGACCCGTGAGCAAATACTTATTGTCCGCCAAATCATTGAAAAGTCTCGGGAATTCAACAAGCCTACAATCATCTGCTTTGTTGACTTTTCAAAAGCGTTTGACACAGTGAAATGGCCAAAACTATGGGACACACTTCTGTTAATGGGAACCCCGAAACACCTTGTGTATATGTTGCGGCGCCTCTACGAAGACGGAACAGCATCGGTGCGGGCAGATGAGCTCTTGTCAGACGGTTTTCATCCTAGCGCTGGAGTCAGACAGGGGTGCATAATATCGCCGCTTTTGTTCAACATATACACTGAACTCATTATGCGTATTACCCTAGAAGACTGGACGGACGGTGTTACTATTGGTGGATATAAAATTGCCAACTTGCGCTATGCAGACGACACAACCTTATTTGCCACAAGCAGTGACCGCATGGAAGAACTTCTCCTTAAAATGGAACGTGTCAGCATGGAGTTTGGTTTAAAAATTAATCGCAGCAAAACCAAGATTATGGTGGTCGATAGGGCGAACAACTTGCCACAGCACACCAAGATGGCCAATTGTGACGTCGTTCCGTCTTATACATATCTTGGGGCTCTTATCTCGAACCAAGGCGGCTGCATCGATGAAGTTAAGCGACGGATGGCCATGTCTAGGAATGCAATGGATAAGCTGAAGAAAATATGGAGAAACAAACGCATAACCAAGGCTACGAAAACCAGACTAGTAAGAACCCTGGTGTTTCCCATTTTTCTGTACGCTTCTGAAACTTGGACCTTGCGGCAACTAGAGTCCAAAAGGATAGATGCTTTGGAGATGTGGTGCTGGAGGAGAATGCTCGGAGTGTCATGGACTGAATTCCGCACTAATGCTTCAATCCTTGAAGAGCTAGGCATCCAGCAACGTTTATCTGCATTGGTCCGTGGGCGCATTTTAAGCTTCTTTGGCCACATCAGTCGACGCGGGAATTGCTCCATTGAACGCCTCGTTGTGCAAGGAAAGGTGGAGGGAACAAGACCTCGTGGTAGGTCGTCGATGCGGTGGACAGACCAGATCAAGGCTGCCGTTTGTGCCCCGGTACACGAATGCACCCGCATGACGGCCAACAGGCAGAGGTGGCGGGAGGTTGTGCGGCGAACCATGTCGGCTGCTCAAGATGCCACGTCATGAAGACCACGACCGCTCTGATAAGAGCGTAACGATTGAGAAGAAGATAGTACTAAAATTATTATAGGTAGGACACTATGATTATTTATATGAGGTGCAGCAGTGATGGCGCCTACCTGCATCGTATACTGAGGCAGCACCTTTTCACTGCATTAATGGTTTTCATTCTTGATGTTTACTGTTTGTATGTTTAATGTAATTTGAAGCAGTGAATAAATTATTTTCTTTCTTTCTTTTACACTCTATTTATCAACATGTCTCTGTCTCACCTTCAATACGTGCAGAAGCATGCAATAGGTATAAATATGTCAACACTAAACATACATAAGGAGTATTATAACATTGTCTCTATACGTGTCATATATCTGTCTCACAATCAGTGCGCGCAGGAGTGTGCAATAACGTGCAGCAATCATAAATGGGGCAACACAAATCATACATAGCTAGTAGTATAGCATGGTGCCTATTTGTCTCATATCTCTGTCTCACCCACCGTGCGTGCAGAAGTGTGCAGGCGCGTGCAGGAATCATAAATGGGCAACACAAAACATACATGGCGAGTACTATAGCATGTTATCTACTTGCAACATGTCTTTATCTCACCTACAGTGCGTGCAGAATTGTGCCGTAAGTATAAATGGGGTAACTAACAACATAGATATCTAAATTAACATATTTTAACATGATTAATAATAATTAAAGGGACTTATCACGTAAGTTTTTATATAATAAAATTACCTTTATTAGTCTGCCCGTGACCATGGCTGCTGCAACGTAGCCGAAACGTCGGGTTAATAAAGGTAATTTTATTATATAAAAACGTACGCGATAAGTCCCGTTAATTATTATTAATCATGAGTATAAATCGCGAATCTCTTAAAACTATAATATTTTAACATATCTAAATCACCTGCAATGCGTGCTGGGCCGTGCAGTAAGTATGGCCAGCGCCTGGGTGGCGTGCTGCGGCGCGTGCAACCGTCTTCCTCGAGTGTTGTATCGCTCGGGCAGTGCACAACACAACTTGCACGATAGAGAATAGAGCATGTTGCGTTTCGGAGCTGAAAAAATAATAATAAATCTTTATTCGATCAAACGACAACCTCCGTGGCGCGATTGGTTAACCACTTGAACGCTAATCGTGAGGGTTCGATTACCGGTGGAGGCTGAGTTAAGAACTTCGTTTTCTTCTGCTTTTCAGTCTGGTTGTTGATTATATACGCTATATATGTATTTATTTATGTATAATAGGTATATATTTCTTAAATATACGTTGACTAGTACCCTTACCACAAGTCTTAAATGTACTTACCAAGGGTCTAGTTTAATTATGAAATAATTACCCAGGACTGACATACAAAAGACAAACACTTTCATGACCATTAACTTTTGCGGGGTAGTCAGAGGTTCTGATGTCTAGGTGGTAAGACTTGTCGCCATTTACAAGCATTAAGTATAACTTGTTCAGGGAACGCGTAGGTTTCCTCACGATGTATTTTTATTGCGAAATTTAAATGGACACTGAATATTTATAGAGAGACTCTGGATTTTTATTCATTGTACAAGAAAAAGTGACTTATCGTGTGTATTTTATGAACAAAGTATTACCTTTGTTAACAAAATCTATAGTCGATTTATAGTCTATAGTCTCTGCCTATCCCCTTAGACGTAGAGACGTGAATGAATGTATGAAGTTACAGTACATAAATTGAAAGTTAAACATTCGTATGAAAGTTAAAATTACTAGATTTCAAATGTGCATATGTATGTATCTTACCTTTCTCGTTCTTTTCCTGGCTAACAGATGGCACTATTTCACTTTCTTCATAATGTGGGTTGTTCATTATTTCTTCGTCTGTATATTCTACGATGGGCTGACAATCTGTGAATGCTTTTGCTGTCTGAAAATATATAGTTACAGTCAGAAAATTATATAAATACTGACCTAAGATATATTCATATTTACAAAAACATTAACCAGAGGTTTTTTTTTATTAATAACTGTCCAGCGATTGACCCCTATCTCACCTGATGGTAAGTGACGATGAGGTCGATGATGTAGCTCGCTGGTCCAGTAATAGCCTATTCACTGTAGCCTTGAAGACCTAAGTTATATTCTACCGGGAATACAGACGGGGAAGTAAATTCCAATCCTTAGCAGTCCGCATCAAGAAGGATGAAGCAAAGCGCTTCGTAAGGATCAACGGTATAATTATGTAGTATAATATATGGTATTATTATGTAGTAATGCTTAGTCAGTTTAACAGGGACAGAACCTCACAGATAAAGTATCTTCTAGGTCACGTTTTAGCATATTTGTTCAGCTATATAGTTCGCATGTAAATATATAACGGTGAGGGAAAACATCGTGAGGAAACCTGCCTATCCCTCAGGATAGGTAATAGTCAGTGCCTATATACGGCGATACGGTTCACTACCTATCACGTTGGGTGCTGTCTATCTAGTGATACGCGGGCTTCGAATGACCCATACCTAACATGCATTCGAAATTTCGGAGATGGGCATTCAAGTCTCTGAATACCCCGCCATAATAAAAAAGGGAGTGTGTATACACAAGTCGTGAAGCGTATGTTATGTATATAGTATATGTGATCAACGACTAGACTGGAACAAAAGAAAACATAGTTCTAAAACATTCTTTCCAAGGCGGGTGTAGTGTGAAGAACAGAAGAGCATGTATGAGAAGGTTAATGGGTGTAAATGAAGCATGAATATTGGGGTTGTGATGAAAAATGAAATAACGGCGATAAGTTGCTAAAACGCATTAGTGGATGTCCCTTTCGAAACCAGGATTTCATACTCTAATTATTGAGAAGCATGTAAGTATTTTTATGTGCAATTTAAACATACATTGACTTATGGTAGCGAAAGTTGGGTATGGCAAACGAAGCATGAAAGTGGAGTCAATGCCGTCGAAATGCGGTCACTGAGAATCATGTTAGGAGTGACATTGAATGATAGAATTGAAAAAGTTTGATAAGGGAAGGTTGCGGTTCGAAAGAAGATGTAGTGACTAAGATTGACAAGAGCATGCTTCGATGGTTTGGACATGTCATGCGAATGAATGATAGCAGTTTGAAGGACGGCTACGTTGGGGCCGGCCCAATAGGACATAATATGACAGTCAGATAGACGCCATATTGAAAAACGGTGACGATTGAAGTACCTATAACCGCCGAGTGTGTATTAGGAGGCGTATGAGCGTCAATGAAGCGAAAGGGGTTTGTCAAGATCGGGACAGGTGGGTCTCCGTGATTTCTGCCTACCCCTCTACAGGGAAACAGGCGTGATATATATGAATTAAACTTACTCTTTTATAATAATACTGTCTTCGTTTTGTAGTCCCTGGCCTGGCCACGTCAGAATTCTCGTTGCCGTCAGGGTTCTGGCAGAAATTCTGACCTATATCCAGCTCGGCTGCCTTGAAGTTATCTTTTCCTGTTTTTGATAAATAAAATTAATAAATAGATAAATGGATTGTTTTGTATTAGAATGGATTGAAAATTAACAAACTTGGATTATAATTATATTTATGACGACCTCCGTGGCGCGATTGGTTAAGCACCTGAACGCTAATCGTGAGGTTCCGGGTTCGATTTCCGTTGGTGGCAGAGTTAAGAACTATGCTTTTCTACTTTCCAGTCTGGTCATTGATTATATATGTATTTACCCATATATAATTAGTATATATTTCTCAAATATACGTTGACTAGTACCCTTAACACAAGTTTCAAATGAACTTACCAAGGGGCTATTATTATATCATATTTATTCCTTACAATAATTACATTTTCACCATTGATGACAGAAAAATGGCAAATTTCTTCTTAAAAATGACGAAATTAGTCAGTTTTGCTTATCCACGACCGATATTGATATTTATCTGATATTTTGCAAAGATCATTAATAGACAATGATCCCAGGTGGTTAACCAGCCACCACGGAGGTCGTTATAGCCATAGGGTATACCTCCGCGATTGCGGAGACGCACATAAACATACATACGCTTCACGACTTGTGTATACACACTCCCTTTTTTATTATGGCGGGGTAGTTAGAGGCTTGAGTGCCCATCTTCGAAATTTCGAAGCCATGTTAGGTATGGGTCATTCGTAGTTCGCGTATCACTAGATAGAAAGCACCCAACGTGATAGGTAGTGAACCGTATCGCCGTATATAGGCACTGACTATTACCTATCCTGAGGGATAGGCAGGTTTCTTCACGATGTTTTCCCTCACCGTTAGATGCGGATACGTATTCTTGTCTACTTACCTATAGGCATGAGTTGGTCATCCAATTCTCCACACTTATGAAGTATCCTGCACGCTTGCAAGGCTGCCATTCTCTTCGCCAGCACTTTAGTGGGCATCGGGTGACCCTGGATGGGCAAAAATATGTTTACATATAAAATATAATAAAATAAGTATAATGAGATGTTAATAGTTTTGGTGTACGAAGCCCCCCTGCTAGGTAGACCGATGACCTCAAGAAGGTCGCAGGTGGTTGGCTGAGGGCCACGAGTGATCGTATTTTGTGTAACCTTGGGAAGACCTACGTCCAGCAGTGGACTGACATAGGCGGATTAATTGAATAGTTTAATGAATTTCTATGTACATTTTCGTAATAAAAAATACATTTACGAAATGCATCGAATGCTACGGTGAGGGAAAACATCGTGAGGAAACCTACCTGTTCCCCGAACAGGTAATAGTGCTTGTAAATGGCGACATGGCTTACCACCTGTCACATTGAGTACTGACTTGGCCAACACGTGGGTTCGAGGTGGCCATAGAATTACTACCTCCGCGTTTGCGGAGATGGTTACCTCTACCTTTGACTACCCTGCAAAGGTTAATGTTTGTAACCGTGTTTTTTCATTTATACTCACGACTATATTAAACTTGAGTGGGCAGTTGAGTGGCATCCGTAACGTGCATATATAAGCCTTCTTAAAGGTCCCGGGTTCGTTCCTGACGGGTAGATCTACTTGTTCTACCCACCACTGCGGGGCTAAACGCGTGAAGGTATCTGAAGGCAGTTTTCCACAATATCTGTAAGGAATTTACATACATACATATTCATACACAAGCAATATCAAATAATTTGCCACATTTTTATTTTTTCCGAAGTTTTCATTACATGAAACATAGATGCCACTGTAATTATAATTATATTTTTATATTATATTCTTCGCTCCTATTAGTAGCAGGGTGATGTCATGTACCCTAAAGCCTTCCTCAATAAATAGTCTTTCTAACACAAAAAGAATTTTTGAATTCGAACCAGTAGTTCCTGAGTTTAGCGCGTTCAATCAAACAAACAAACTCTTCAGCTTTATAATATTAGTACTTCGAATGTAATTCTTTTTCGAAAAACAAAAAAAGACAAACTGGATTCGATTCCATGCCGGGGCATATGTACATATTACATCTATGTTACATTCGCGTCCTGTAATCCCATTCGGCGTGGTTAGAATGTATCGGGCTTATAATTGTATCGGTGAAAAGTTTCTATCCCATCATCAATCCACGGATATACAAATTATTTTAAATTTCTTGTAAGTCATAAGCAAGCCCATCTACTATCGATATATCCATACATTTACCTATTAATCAACGCTATGGACGTATTCAGGTCTACTTTGGCTATATCTTCTCCAGTTTTGACATCAGTTGCAGTTTTCAGACTCTTCGTATTTGTATCTATCTGTTCTGTATTATATGGTGATACTGAAAAAGAATAAATATGTTAATTAGGGACATTATACATATATTATACATTAGGGACGCGGGTTTCGAATGACCCATACGTAACATGCCTTCGCAATTTCGGAGATGGGCACTCAAGCCTCTGACTACAATAAAAAAGGGAGCGTGTATACACAAGTCGTGAAGCGTATGTTATGTTTTATATTAATACCATCACAACCCCAAAACTTAATAAAATTAACCAAAAATATTTTTGTGTAATAACTAACGGGACTTATCGCGTATGTTTTTATATAGTAAAGTTACCTTTATTAACCCGACGTTTCGGCTACGTTGCAGCAGCCATGGTCACGGGCAGACTCTATATACAGGGTGGCGCATTCAAAACGGTCAGTATGGGAAAGTCTAAAACTATAAGAGATACGAAGATTTGTTCTTAGGAACCATGTCACCGATTTTGATAAAAATAAAAACTGCATTCATACTTTTTTTGAAAAATCAACTGTATCCAGTACGGGAATCGAACCCGGTTGCTTTGAAAAAATAAATTGGCCCTTTTCACTTTTTCTTTTTAAATATCGATTGTGTAGGTCTTAAGCTGTAAATGTCTCTATGAAACATGGTGTCGAAAATGAATAAAATGCATTGTTTTGGCATACTTTAGTTTATCATAGTAGTTTACATACACCGTAACAATATTCAACAGACATGTAAAATTGTCTCTATGGCTGTTTGTAGTTTTGTACTTCCCTACTTGTTACACACACCATATCATGTGGCATTAGCATTGCATTAATCCTTGAAAGAGGTTTTGTTATCTACAGTAATCAAAAACTAACATATCTATTGAAAAGTTCACTTACAGTGACGTGTTATTAAAAAAGTAAATTTCTTGTGGGATTACGTTAAGTATGAATTTTACAAAACAAGCTATGACACCATTGAAAACCTAAAAGTAGCAATAAAGTCAATTGTAACGCAAATTCACCACATGAAAATACAAAATTCAATAGTAAGATCGTTACCTAAACGTGTTGAATATTGTAATGAAAACAACGGTGGTCACTTAGAAAACCTACTATGATAAACTAAAGTATGCCAAAACAATGCATTTTATTCATTTGCGACACCATGTTTCATAGAGACATTTACAGCTTAAGACCTACACAATCGATATTTAAAAAGAAAAAGTGAAAAGGGCCAATTTATTTTTTCAAAGCAACCGGGTTCGATTCCCGTACTGGATACAGTTGATTTTTCAAAGAAAGTATGAATGCAGTTTTTATTTTAATCAAAATCGGTGACATGGTTCCTAAGAACAAATCTTCGTATCTCTTATAGTTTCAGACTTTCCCATACTGACCGTTTTGAATGCGCCACCCTGTATATGTGTTCTCTATAAATATATAGAAAATATAGAACACATATATATTTGTATATATATGTATATGTGTGACTCTATATAAAAATATTTATATAAATATGTGTTGTACGTATGTACATATGTGTTAAAACTCTCACCTAAATTCTCAGACCCACCATCCACTCCTTTCGGCATATAGGGCACAACTATAGACGTATATATATCAGCTTGGTCCTCTTCGATCTGTGAGGATTCCTCTTGAATCCCACAACCGCATTTTCTGCTTACTATCTGTAATTTAAGAAGTACTATTAACCACCGAGTGTGTATGAGGACCCCTGCTAGATAATAATAATAATAATATTTGGACATTATTAAGGGAAGGTTGCGGTTTGAAAGAAGATGTAGTGACTAAGATTGAAAAGAGCATGCTTCGATGGTTTGGACATGTTATGCGGATGAATGATAGCAGATTAACAAAAGGAATATATATGAGTGAAGTGGAAGGGTGGTTACGTAGGGGCCGGCCTAATAAGACATAAAACAGTCAGATAGACGCTATATTGGAAAAAGGTGACGTTAGGAGTACCTATAACCACCGAGTGTGTATAAGGACGCCCTGCTAGATAATAATAATATATGGACATTATTACACCAATTGAACTAGCCCCATGGTAAGTACATTTAAGACTTATTTTAAGAGTACTACTTAACGTATATTTTATAAATGTATACATATTATACATAGATAAATACATATATAGCATAGATAATCAACAACCAGACTGGAAAGCAGAAGAAAAGCGAAGTTCTCAACTCTGCCTCCACCGGGAATCGAACCCGGGACCTCACGATTAGCGTTCCGGCGGCTAACCGATTGCGCCACGGAGGTCGTCAATTTGAGAAGTACTATTAACCGCCGAGTGTGTATGAGGTAGGTGTGTATGCCAAAAAAGTCCAAGAGTGGAGACCGCGTCTCAGTAAACGTAGTGTGGGGCGCCCCCCGGCAAGGTGGGAAGACGACCTGCGCAGGTTGGCCGGCATCGAATGGATGCGAACGGCCACTGACAGGGAGAAGTGGCGTCATTTGGGGGAGGCCTATGTCCAACAGTGGATTGATACAGGCTGATGATGTGTATGAGGACCCCTGCTAGATGGAGCGATGACCTGAAAAAGGTCGCTGGTAGTGGTTGGCTGAGGGCCACGAGTGATCGTGTTATGTGGCGTAACCTTGGGTAGGCCTACGTCCAGCAGTGGACTGACATAGGCTGATTGATTGTGTATGAGGAGTACCGTGCTAGGTGGGACGTAAAAAGAATGCTAACTAGCTGCCGTTCTTCCCGGCATGTCGTAGGAGGCGACTAAGGGACTAGGGGTGAATAAAATCTAGTAGTATAGCCAATAGACAAAAAAAGCATTAACCCTTGCTGGGTAGTGAGATTCAGGTTTCCATCTCTGCAATTGCGGAGATAGTAATTCTATGGCCATCTCGAATCCACGTGTTGACCAGATAGTCAGTACTTAATGTGTTCCAGTGGTAAGCCATGTCGCCATTTACAAGCACTAACTACTGTCCGGGGAACAGGTAGGTTTCCTCACGATGTTTTCCCTCACCGTAAGATACGGTGCATTGCGAAAATGTCTTTTTATTTCGAAAATGTACATAGAAATTCATTAAACTTCATTTCCATTGGTACATGCTGAAGCGATATTGGACCCCGTACCCACTGATACAGAGTCAAGCCCCAAACAACTGAACTAAACCCAATTTTACATTACAAATAAATAGACACAATACCTGATCCAGTTCCTTATAGTTTCCGAGATTATCCACCAATCTGTCAGTCGCATTTTGTTCCACTTGACACATTATGACTGACGTGGATCGTGGAGCGCGCGCTCGACACTTACACAAGCCGTAAGAACGATATCTGTGGATATTAATATCTATTAATAAACTAAGTAATATCGGCCCAATAAGACATAACAGTCAGATAGACGCTATATTAAAAAGGGTGACGTCAGGAGTACATATTACCACCGAGTGTGTATGAGATATATAAGAGTAGTTTGGTTTCAAAGTTGGCCAAATCCATATTTTGAAGTTTTCTAACTGAATATGAGGCTAACTTCTTCTTAATCAAATGCACAATTTCATTAAAATCAAAATTTGACAAATATTCATTGTCCGTATGAAAATTCACCTTGAAATTTGTCATTGGGATCAAAACTAGTCAAATTTAAAAACTCTTAGAATCAACATCAGCCAAATCCGAAACAGCCAATCAGGTTCGAGCATTTTGTATGACATTTTCAGCCATGCTGTTTTTCTTTAATTACTTCGGATTGAAGGTATCAGTGTCGATCTGCATTAATGAATTCATAAAATGGTTTAAAATGAATAAAAGTCCAGAAAAAATTGTTGAAACTCCTCCTCAATCATCAAGGAAACGTGTTCCACAACAAGATAAGTGGAGAAGAAATTTGAACAAGAGATCTCGGTAAGTAAAGCTTTGTTCACATACCCGCAACAAGTACTTTGGTCCGGACGGCCAGGGGTTCTCAACCTTTTTTGTTTTAATATGAAATTACCTAGTATATAAAACTAGAAGTTTATTGTAAGTATTAAAATAAATAGAATACATTAAAAAAAACATTTATATTTTTATGTTTTATATGGAATAGTTACCTATATTGATTTAATTCATTTATTTAATTTTTTTTATTGTTTCGCTGTTACAGATATTCTCCAAAAGCTCTTCCGAATGTAAGAATCACCTGTAATGATTATTCCAAATCCTACAAATGTACAACGCTTCGTACTCAAGACATAATAAAGTTCCATTCAGCCTTTTACAAGACAACCTCTAAACTTGACCAAGATAACTTCATAATCAAACATACGTCTATGTCTATGATTAAACGTCATCGAGCAAAGACAGGAACTAGGTTGTTAAACGTCATTTCAACACTGGTGGATCTTCTGCACAAGAAAGTCGAGGTGGTAATCACAAAAGACAACCTATTCTCCGAAAAAAAAGAATCCATCAAGAAATCCATAAAAACTTATTTATAGATATATTTTTTTGTAGAACTATAAATGATTATATTTTATTTTATGTCTAAGATTGTACTTATCATACTAAAAGTTGTTTCTTTATTACAAACTTTACTACTTAACTGAGGGTTCTGCGGTTGTGGTTAAAGGTTGACAACCACTGGCCAAAAAAATATTACGTAGCAAAGCTGGTCAAATCCAGGGTATTAAAAATCAAAAATGATCAAATCCTGAAGGGTAAGTATCAAATTTAGTCAAGTCCATCGATCGATAACAAAAATGGTCAAATCCAAATTATAATTAAAGATTTTAACTATTTTTTGTTCTGGACAATGCTGACAGTAAATTTAAATCGAATCATATTTCTCATTCAGACTATTTTAAATTATTTATTGTAACAAATATTGACGCGAAGAACGAAATTTAAAAATCTGTTATTTCCCACAAAAACTTAAAAATGGATTTGACCAACTTTGAAACCAAACCACTCATAAGTGTCAATGAAGCGCTACTGGTCTGTCAGTGGGTCAAATGGGGATCCGTGATCTCTGCCTACCCCTCTACAGGGAATCAGCATATTGTGTATGTGTGTACGAATGTAGTATTATTAAATAGAATATTATGAGTGATATTCAATGATAGGATGAAGAATATTGTGATAAGGGAAGGTTGCGGTTTGGAAGAAGATGTAGTCACTAAGATTGAAAAGGGCACGCTTCGATGGTTTGGACATGTTATGCTATATCTTTGCTACCCAACGTTTCGGCCATATTGCAATGGTCATGGTCACGAGTCAACCGACGTGTGAGCAACATGTGTACGCCTCCATCGAAATGAGTCAGATTCACCATCTACCCTCATTTCAACGTTTCTTAAGTCACTTCTCACACTAACAGTGTTAAATGAATAAAAATCGCGAACCTCCCTTATATTATATTATCTATATTAATGAATTCATTCCGTGCTAGTCTGAGTCGTAAACGTATAAGTCCCGGTTTCTTGTAAAATGTATGTATAATAATAATAATATTTGGACATCATTACACCAATTGAACTAGCCCCTTGGTAAGTACATTTAAGACTTGTGTTAAGGGTACTAGTCAACGTATATTTAACAAATATATACATATTATTCATAAATAAATACATATATAGCATATACAATCAACGACCAGACTGGAAAGCAGTAGAAAAGCGTAGTTCTTAACTCTGCCTCCACCGGGTATCTTTGGGACCTCACGATTAGCGTTCAGGTGGTTAACCAATCGCGCCACGGAGGACGTCAAATGTATGTATTGTTAATATTACTTACGAAAGCGGAACGTCCCATCGTAGTACGAGATTGCAGCGTGGTAGATCAATACCCTCTTCTAAGGAACCAATGGCTAACAACAAGTTGCATTCATGCATACGAAATCTGTAAGAAGACAATACATATTAGTAAACTTCTGTTTAGTATGCGTATTTCATTTACGTACATTATCTACAGTTGCTAACGGTGAGGGAAAACATCGTGGGGAAACCTGCCTATCCCTCAGGATAGGTAATAGTTAGTGCCTATATACGGCGATACGGTTCACTACCTATCACGTTGGGTGTCTATCTAGTGATACGCGGGCTTCGAATGACCCATACCTAACATGCCTTCGCAATTTCGGAGACGGGCATTCAAGCCTCTGACTACCCCGCCATAATAAAAAAGGGAGTATATACAAGTCGTGAAGCGTATATTTATATTATATTTTTATAAATACATAAATAGCATATATAATCAACGAACAGACAAAAAGACAGTGGAAAGCAGTAGAAAAGCGTAGTTCTTAACTCTGCCTCCACCGGGAATCGAACCCCCTCATGATTAGCGTTCAGGCGTCTAACCGATCGCGCCTCGGAGGTCGTCATTTCGTCGTCGTTGTGTTTAAGAGAAAAGTCAAGGAAATATTAGGTGTAACATTATAAGATTGTGTACTTATGTTTTGTATATTGTTATTTATTATTGTGTCAGTAGCTAAGTAGTTTTGTTATTTTTATGGATACTCTTGGTTTAAATTAGAATTCACACGTCTGTCGCAGTACCGACGACCGTTGGAGCAAAGCGGTTCTCGAATGGCGACCGCGTCTCGGTAAACGTAGTGTAGGACGCCCACCTGCCAGATGGACCGATGACCTGATAAAGGTCGCTGGTAGTGGTTGGCTGAGGGCCACGAGTGATCATCGTTTGTGGCGTAACCTTGGGGAGGCCTACGTCCAGCAGTGGACTGACATAGGTTGGTTGATTGATTGAAACATATTGTAATTTTATACACGAATAATTTTTTTTGGTTATACGACAGTCAGATAGACGCCATATTGTAAAAGGGTGACGTTAGAAGTACCTATAACCGCCGAGTGTTAGAGGTATATGGATATCAATGAAGCGAAAGTGTTTTGTTTGCAGCTCTGTAGGGATATAGGCGCGACATATGCATACATACATACATAAACAACTGAGTCCGTTACTCGCACGGTGCATATGTCACCGAACTATAACCGCCGAGAGTGTATGAGAAGATGTATGAATGTCAATGAAGCGAAAAAGGTCTGTCAGTGGGACAAATGGGGATCCATGATCTCTGCCTACCCCTCTACAGGGAATCAGGCGTGATGTGTATGCATGTAAATACTTTTGCTAATATCATTATTAAATGCTTGAAAATATTTACAGAGTATATGATATGAAATTTTGTCCTATATTACAGAAAACTTCATCGAAATTCTACAAATGTTACAAGAAAAAAGTGGCTACCAATATTATCGATTTCTGTGAAAAATTCATTGACTACACTGGAAAGTGGTTTGTCTGCATGTCTGTAGGCATCTAGGCGCTACATATACACCGTGCGAGTAAGGTACTCACTTGCCGAGAGTGTATGAAAAGATGTATGAGTGTCAATGAAGCGAAAGTGGTCTGTCAGTGGGACAAATGCGGTTCCGTGATCTCTGCTTGCCCCTTTACAGGGAATCAGGCGTGATGTGTATGTATGTATATACATATATGTACAATACATACTCGTATATACATATTTATACAGTCATATTGAATTAAAATTATAACAATCTTTTGTCGGTAAACCACCTAAATTCGAGATCAATTGAATGGAATTGAATTAGATAATTAGATAAAGTCAGCAGTGGACTGACATAGGCTGATTGATTGATGAATAGTGTAATGTGGGTAGTGAAATAGCAAGTGTCAAATCAAGGCTTCTTATAGGTGATGTGTATGTATGTATGTACTCACTTCTTAAGCACCTCTTCCTGTTTCCGGCGTTGCCGCTCGTATTCCCGCGGTTCCTTGGCGGGGTCGGCAGGCCTCTCGAGTGCACTGTACTGCGCGCAAATGAACCCCAGGTTGGGATGATGGCGGGATAGTTCCTGGAAAGATATATAATAATAATAACAATAATAATAATATGGTAGGACGTTATTACACCAATTGAACTAGCCCCTTGGTAAGTACATTTAAGACTTGTGTTAACGGTACTAGTCAATGTATATTTAAGAAATATATACTTATTATATATAGATAAATACATATATAGCATATATAACCAACGACCAGACTGGAAAGCAGTAGAAAAGCGTAGTTCTTAACTCTGCCTCCACCGGGAATCGTACCCGGGACCTCACGATTAGCGTTCAGGCGTCTAACCGATCGCGCCACGGAGGTCGTCAAATATAAAGAAAGAAAGTTTAATTGAACAAGGGGAAATTTTTAGGTTGAAAGGTATTCGTAAATCGTCTTTGAAAAAATTTCACTTATACCATAGAGTAATTAATAAGAGGAGTGGGCCTTACGCGATATTTGTGAAAGAAAGTTTAATAATAATAATAATAATAAGTGTTTATTTACGGCCACAAAAACAGACACAATACAAATCGTTTACAATAAAAAGAACTTACAAACTAAGGGGTATAACTTGTGCATGTTATTGTCGCAGCAAAAGGGTTCTATCTCAGCTGGACAGCTGTTTAATTGAAAGTGAGGATAATTTTACGTTGAAAGGTATTGATAAATCATCTTTATCAAAAATTTCACTTATACCATAGATTAATTAATAAGAGGAGTGGGCCTTACGCAATATTTGAATGGAAACTAGCGTGGCATTACGCGGGGTGAAACGAGGTACGCGGAATGGAGGGGAGATATTACAACCAATCAGAACACGGCATCTGCCAATCAAATCAGGTATCTTCTTTCTACTACACATTTTTAGGCTCTGCACCAATTAAAACACGCCATTTGGACTCCGCACCGCGTAACGGGAACCGCGCCTTTCGCCGGGTCCTCTTTATATTTGTTTCGTGACTTATACCCTTTTACCTTTGATAGAAAATCAGTTTTCGTTTCCATTGGTACATGATCCGAGGTTTGAACCCTGTACCCACTGATACATACTGATATAAACAACAACAGTGAGAGTAAACATCGTGAGGAAACCTACCCGTTCCCCGAACAGGTAATAGTCAGTGCTTGTAAATGGCGACATGGCTTACCACCTGTCACATTGAGTACTGACTTGGTCAACACGTGGGTTCGAGGTGTCCATAGAATTACTACCTTCGCAATTGCGGAGATGGACAGCTGAACCTCTGACTGGGGCAAGGGTTAATGGTCGTGAACGCGTTTGTCTTTAGTTATTTTTAAACACACGATTTATACTCATTTTATTAATTATGTGAGACCGGGTCAAATCACGACCACGGCCTATGCAACTGGGTCGAAACGTCGGGCAAAATAAAGGTAATCACATATCTTTATAAATTTATCGTGATTTGACCCGGACTCACATAAAATGCGTTTGTCTTTGTCTTATTATATAATACTCACAATAACCAACGCGAAGAGAACTTTCGCCATGATCGCTTGCTTCATGTACACGATTCCACACAAAGAACCACCTGACTGGTTGCTAGCACCTCGGATCTTAGCTCGGAGACGAGGCTTGGGTCCTGGAACATATATAGGACATATGTTGTATATACAAACTTGTATATATGAGTGAAGTGGAAGGGCGGTTACGTAGGGGGCCGGCCTAATAAGACTAAAAAGCCTAATAATAAATAAATAATATATATATATAACGCTATATTGAAAAAAGGTGACGTTAGGAGTACCTATAACCGCCGAGAGTGTATGAGAGGATGTATGAATGTCAATGAAGCGAAAGCGGTCTGTCAGGATCGAGACAAATGGGGATCCGTGATTTCTGCCTACCCCTCTACAGGGAATCGGGCGTGATGTGTTTGTATGTATGTACAAACTTGTATAGAATTATTAATGAAAAAGGGTGATGTTAGAAGTGCCTATAACCGTCGAGTGTGTGCGAGTCTTAATGAAATGAAAGTGGTTTGCCAGGATCGGGACAGATGGGGATCCGTGATCTCTGTCTAACCCTCCACAGGAAAATAATTAGGTTATTAAAATCCTTTTTGTAGTATACCTAAATTCAGAGACACGACAAAGAGATATCCTAGGTCACTTTATAGTATGAATATTTGGGGTTGCGAAGTCATATTACAACATAGGTGACAGGTTGCTAGCCCATCGCCCAGTAGATTCCATAAACCCCTACTGCCTTAGTCACTTCCCAAGACATGTTGGGAAGAACGTAAAAAGAATGCTAACTAGCTGCCGTTCTTCCTCGTATGTAAGCATAATTTAATCTATAAATTCCACCGAGCCATTATCACCATTAAAAACAGGTTAGAAAAATGACTTTGGTCTATTTAAGTTTAGTCTCTCATGTTTGACTGGGACGTAAAAAGAATGCAAACTAGCTGCCGTTCTTCCCGGCATGTCGTAGGAGGCGACTAAGGGACTAGGGGTATATGGAATCTATTGGGCGATGGGCCAGGAAACTGTCACCAATGTTCCAAATAATATCGAAACCCCTAGGAAATATTATCGTGTCTACGAGGTTCTGTCCACCCCGAAAGGAATGAAGGGACCTGAATCACTACATAGTATAAAACAAAGTCACTTTCTCTGTCCCTATGTCCCTTTGTATGCTTAAATCTTTGAAACTATGCAACGGATTTTGAAGCGGTTTTTTTAATAGATAGTGATTCAAGAGGAAGGTTTATATGTATAATAACATCCATTAAATAGCCAGAAGTGCGAAGCCGGAACGGGTCGCTAGTGTATATATAAATTTAGTCTATAACTAACACACTAGATACAAATATTTAAAATTACCTGTTTTCCTTAAAGGAAATGTTGTATTTTGATCTGAATGTACATTTTCTTTGTTTTTCGTACTGATTTCTTCGTTTTTTACATACAATTTCTTCACTATTCAATTGCGATGCACTATCTATATGTATATCTTGTAAACCAGCTTCTAACGTATTAATTTGATCATGAATCTTATGTTCTAAAGCCTTAAAATCACAACCTTCAATTTCTTTCACGAAATCAATTTTCTCACTCAATTCAATGCTACCACTTTTCAATTCAACATTTCCACTAGCATTCCATTCAATTTCTTCACCAATTTTAGTAAGTTTAGTTTCAATTTTCGTTGCGTTTTCATTGAAATTGTCATTCGGTTTGAATTTTTCTAATATTTGTGCGAATTTTAACACTTTAGGAGTGCAAAAATTCTGTATTTTGACCCATTCGTTGTCATATTTTGAAAATACATATTCCGCTTGTCCTCTTATCTTTATAAATACTGTGGTACATAGGCAAAGAAGTAAGAAATGCCTTTCGTAGGGAATTTTGATCTTTAATTCCTCTAGTTTGAGTAGTAATTTGAATGCAGCTTTGTCTGCGCCGTAAGGACCTGAGAAAGAAAAAACGTAGAAGTATTATTATAATATAATAGATTACGTAGGGGCCGGCTTAATAATATAAATGACAATCAGATAGACGCCATATTGATGACGTTAGAAGTACTTATAACCGCCGAGTGTAAGAGGTGTATGAGTGTCAATATAGCGAAAGGTCTGTCAGGATCAAGACAAAGGGTGATCTGTAATGTCTGCCTACCCTTCTACATGGAATGTAGTATTATTAAATACAATATTAAAAGTGACATTGAATGATAGAATTAAATAGTGTGTTAAGGGAAATTTGCGGTTTGGAAGAAGATGTAGTGACTAAGATTAAAAAGGGCATGCTTCGATGGTTTGGACATGTCAACATAGTAAATAAAATAAATCTAATTAGACAAGTTAAACTAAGGAAAACGGGTGTGATGTGTATGTATGTATGGTCACTTACTACTACTTCAAGACTTTTTAGTGTGATTGATCTTGTTTTGTGGCGTTACCTTGGGGAGGCCTACGTCCAGCAGTGGACTGACATAAGCTGATTGAATACGTTTCAAATAGTTTAACTTACCTAATTCGTCCAAAATGTATATGAATTGATTGAATATGTGTCTTGGCTCAATCGTAGGGTTGGGTATGGTCATTAATTCCTCATACAACTCTTCTCCGTAGATTTCTGTTGGGTCGTATCTGTGAATAAATGTTACATATTATATCTATTTATCGTTATCTTATTATCTTAGTTATAGCCCCTGATTATATATGTATATTTTATGTTTTTTTTAATAAGGAATCCGTTTGCGTGTCGTGTCGGGGTCTGTCATAATATCAGTGCTGGCAGATTGCTATCATTTCTGCTAGCAAATAATTGAGACGGACTTTTTCATACGTTGCAGCATACGGCGGCACACCTCTTTTCTGCATCAAAATGTTTTTTTCTCACTTTTGACTTGCCTTTTATTATTTTGTCTATGAACTGATCTGTTTCTTAGTATTATAATTGGACATTAAATTGGAAATAAATAAATTTGAATAATCATGTAAAGACGTTTTTTTTTACTGTAAACGATCTTTTCATAATCTTTCACGGATGTGAGGAACGAACGATCCATCAATGAATGAGTGAAAGTTTCTTTCATAAGCTTCAACTAAACAAATAAAATAACCATTAATAAAAATTTTAATCAAAGTCTCAAAACATTTTAATCCACAATAATAAGTATTGACGTGTGGTGAGCAGGTATCGTTTTTTCCAATTTTATTTTCTATGACCGTGGTTACGATTTGCTTGACAAACTGTAAATACATATATACATACGCTTCACGCCTTGTGTATACACACTCCCTTTTTATTATAGTCAGAGGCTTGAGTGTCCATCTCCGAAATTTCGAAGGCATGGGTCACTCGAAGCCCGCGTATCACTAGATAGACAGCACCCAACGTGATAGGTAGTGTACCGTATCGCCGTATACAGGCACTGGCTTGTGCCTATCATCAGGGATAGGTGAAAGCTGCAGTTAGTTAGCATTCTTTCTACGGCTCTAACTAACCGTTGTATCAATGTTTTTATTGTATGCAATTTGGTAATCAAGTTCAAATATGTGAGTATGTCATAACCTATCACCAAGGTCCATATGATTAAAAAGTGACCTAGGATATATCATATCTCCGAGGTTTAGTCCACTACAAACGTGAATGTAATTTGACGACCTCCGTGTCGCGATTGGTTGAACCACCTGAACGGTAATCGTGAGGTCCCGGGTTCGATTCCCGGTGGAGGCAGAGTTAAGAACCACGCTTTTCTTCTGCTTTCCAGTGTGGTCGTTGATTATATATGCTATATATGTATTTATCTATACATATATTATAAGTATATATTTCTTAAATATACGTTGCCTAGTACCCTTAACACAAGTCTTAAATGTACTTACCAAGGGGCTAGTTCAATTGGTGTTAATAGCCGTAAAATAATGTTAGTTACATACCTGTGTTCATCTATGAAATCTAAAGCGTCCTTCACACAGTCTCTCATGAAAATATCTAGTTCTATATAGTCTTTGGTCAATGTGTTTGAACTTTCCCTTTTCTTATATTCTATTATGAATTCCTTCGGTTTTGATATGGTTGCTGATAGTCTGTGAATAAATAATAATAATATTTGGACATTATTACATCAATTGAACTAGCCCCTTGGTAAGTACATTTAAGACTTGTGTTAAGGGTACTAGTCAACGTATATTTAAGAAATGTATTCATATTATATATAGATAAATACATATGTAGCATATATAGATATATACATTTACATACATACGATACGGTGAGGGTAAACATCGTGAGGAAACCTACCTGTTCGTCGAACAGATAATAGTTAGTGCTTGTAAATAGCGACATGGCTTACCACCTGTCACATTGAGTACTGACTATCTGGTCAACACGTGGGTTCGAGGTGGCCATAGAATCACTAACTTAGCGATCGCGGAGATGAAAATCAGCAACTCTGACTACCCCGCAAGGGTTAATGGTCGTCAATACTCTTTCTCTTTTTTGTTACTTTTTAGCATATATAAATAAATATTAGGGTTGTAATGGCATATGGAACATTGGTGACAGATTACTAGCTTGTCGTCCAAGTGATTCCATATACCCCTAGTCCCTTAGTCGCCACCTATGACATGCCGGGAAGAACGGCAGCTAGTTAGCATTCTTTTTACGTCCCAATCTAGCACGGGACAGAACCAATACATTTAAGCCCTTGCTATATATGATTTTAAACTTTGCATCCACCGAGAATCGAACTCAAAGTTTAGTCTTTATCATACACAAGCAATATCAAATAATTTGCCACATTTAAATTTTTGCAGAAGTTTTCATTACATGAAAAATAGATGGCACTGTAATTATAATTTGAGTTTTATATTATATTCTTCGCTCCTATTAGTAGCAGGGTGATGTTATAAAGCCTAAAGCCTTCCTCAATAAAAGGTCTATCTAACACAAAAAGATTTTTTTAATTTGAACCAGTAGTTCCTGAGATTAGCGCGTTCAAATGAACAAACAAACAAACTCTTCAGCTTTATAATATTATGATTAGTGATTGTACTTCAACCATTGTATATATGCTGAGCTGGGACCATTTCACTGGGCAATGACATGCACATGTAGGAATTAATAATTTTCTTATAAACTCTTATTCTCTTTCTTTTTTTTTTAATTTCCTGTATGTGTGTGTTAATGTGTTTTTGTGAATAAAGGTTATTATTATTATTAGATATTATAGATACCTTTTAACCCCATCAATATCCTCAGCTAAATCAACTTTACAACAAAGCTCTTCCTCCAATTTTGACAACTTCCATTCCAGTTTCTCGTACATGTCAAAATCATCGCAATTGTCAACAAAGATGTCATTATTGACATCCGTCACAACTAATTCCTTACTCATTTCTTCATATTTGTTAACTTTATACACATTTTCATCTAAATTGGTAATTTTATCTGACACTTTTTCACTTAAACCTACACTTTCACTATTATTAGGTACACTTTCACTTAAATTTTCATTTTGTGCTACCATTTCTGTATTCGAGTCTTTTAAATCACTATTTACACTGTTTTCATCGTATTTATTCACTACATCTTTTTCAACTTTCTTTTCGATAATTTCCGTTGAAATTTCTTTATTATTAATAACTTTAGATTCAGTATTAACCATACCCTTTTCATTACTAAGACTTTCACTAACATCTTTAAATTCTGTATTTTCTTTGGCCTCCAAATCTATTTCATTTTGATTATCAATATCAATACTTTCTATATCAACTTTCATTTCATAATTTTCTTTATCTCCTACTACTTCATTTACATCATTTTCTTTGCATTTTTCTGCATTAACATTACAATTGTCTTTACTATCAACCTTATCTTTCCTAGGGTTAGTAAAAAGGGGATAGGTCATTCCCAATATCCTAGGTTTAAGATCTTCTTTTGTTTGCTTATAAACTTGCATTATCTGCAATAGACAATAATATACAATAACATAGACTGTAGTAGCCATACATACATATACATTCACGTCCTTTAATCCCTTTAAAGGTAAATGGAACTATGTAAATATAATATCTCCTAGGTCACTATTAAGCAAATATATTTTGGTTATGATATGGTACCTTTTACAGGTTGCTAGCCTATCGCCCAATAGATTTCATTACCAATACTCCCTTAGTCGTCTCTTGCGAAATGTCGGAATGAAAGGCAGTTAGTTTTCCTTCTTTGGCATCCCAGGTGGCATGGGACATGAATAAGTATATTATTATTATACTGATTGACTATCTCTATATGTATACAAAAGTAGAAATGGAATGTGTAATGCAACATTGTGTGATAGGGTACCGAACAGTGTGATTCGTGAACGTTGAGCTATGAGAGAAGATGTAGAGACGAAAATAGAGAAGGGTACATTAAGGTGGTTAGGTCACATGGAGCGGATGGACGAAAGGAATTTATCAAGCCAAAGTAGAAGGTAGAGTTGAACGGCGTAGAACAGATGAGGATCCGTGATCTCTGCCTACCCCTCTACGGGGAATCAGGCGTGATGTGTGTGTATGTATTATTTTGATGTCAGCTATACTTACATACTGTAACCGCTGATCTGTATGTATCATGTGACAGCTGTCAATGATTAACACATTGACGGTTTCCATTGTCAAAATGTCTTCTGTCAAAAGTTTCTCAAAAACAGCTGAAGTACATACTACCACCTGTAAGTATTAAAATAATAATCAAAACATCAAATTATAGGATTTAATAAAAAAATATATTTATGTACTGCCATAAAAACATACACAATACAATATAAGTATTTACAATTTTTAAGTCCCGTGTTAATCTGCGACATCAAAGTAATGATAAATAGCTGCCGTTCTTCCCGGCATGTCTTATAAGGCGACTAACGGACTAGGGGTATATGGAATCTTTTGGGCGATAGGCTTGCAACCAGTCACCAATGTTCCATATGCCATCACAACCCCAATATTCATGCTAACAAGTGACCAAGAAGATGTTTTCATTTTAAGGTTCTATCCACTCCGAAAGGGATTAAAAGACGTGAATGTATATTTATAAGTATGTATGTATATATCTTTAATCTAATGCTTCAATCAATCAATCAGCCTGTACTTGTTCACTGCTGGACGTAGGCCTCTCCAAGGGTAGGCCACAAAACACGATCACTCGTGGCCCTCAGCCAACCACTACCAGCGACCTTTTTCAGGTCATCAGTCCATCTGGCAGGGCGGCGTCCTACACTACGTTTACCGAGACGCGGCCGCCATTCGAGAAGAGCTTTACTCCAGCGGTCGTCGGATCTAATGCTTACATACATCACTACATAGTATAAAACAAAGTCGCTTTCTTTGTCCCTATGCCCCTTTGTATGCTTAAATCTATCTATTATCTTTGAAACTATGCAACGGATTTCGATGCGGTTTTTTTAATAGATAGAGTGATTCAAGAGACAGGTTTATATATATATAATAACATCCATTAAATAGTGGAGTAGGCTATATATTTTATACCCATAAGCCAGAGCAGGTCGCTAGTTATTTATATAAACTTACCCATTTCTTATCCAACTCAGCGTTCCAATCATAAACATCTTCATACACCACTGCGGAGGTGACAGTTAGATCTGTCAAGATTGACAGGTCATAAGCAATACACTTGACACGGGCTGCCCGCGTTATGTAGATGGAACGCTGCTTTCCTTCAAACAGGGATCTGTGGGTAGGAGAATAGTTATGTTAGTGTCTTTGTATGTTATCATGTTTCTTTGGGCCGGCCCAATAAGACACATAACAATGAGATAGACGCTATATTGAATAAAGGTGACGTTAGGTGTACCTATAACCACCGAGAGTGTATGAGAAGATGTATGAATGTCAATGAAGCGAAAGTGGTCTGTCAGGATCGGGATAAATGGGGATCCGTGATATCACCCTCTACAGGGAATCAGGCATGATGTGTATGTATGTATGTTATCACAACATACGCTTCACGACTTGTGTATACACACTCCCTTTTTAATGTGACAGGGTACATGATAGGTAGTGAACCGTATCGCCGTATACTTACAGGCACTGGCTATTACCTATCCCGAGGGATAGGCAGGTTTCCTTATGATGTTTTCCCTCACTCTTAGCTGCTGTAAATTATGTACATAGAAGACACACATATATTTGAATTTCATTCATTGGTACATGCCGTCGGGGATTGAACCCAGAACCCTTCTCATAAGAAGTCAGACGTCTTATCCATTGGTTTAAGTGTGACATACTGTATGTGAAGTACCTGTAACTGAGTATCAATGAAGCCAAAGTGGTTTATTAGTATCAGACAAATGGGGATCCGTCTCAGCCTACCACTCTACAGGGAAGATCTCTACTTCTCAACAGAGAAACGGGAATGAATTCGCATGTATGTATGTTAAGAAAACTATCTATCTATATGTATGTAACTCAAACACGTTTTTAATAATAATAATAATAATAAAAGCGTTTATTTACAGCCACAAAAACATACACAATACAAAACGTTTACAATTAAAACTTACAAACTAGGGGATAAAACTTGTGCATGTTATTGTCGCAGCAAAAGGGTTCCAACTCAGCTGGGTATGTTGCGTTTGATTGCAAACGCAACGCTGGTCTTATGTCGGAACCATTGAAGGGCAACGTTTATATTATGAAGAATAGTGAAATAGTGTATAAATTAAATATTCAAAATAAATATATAAATACATATGAAATTTAACTAAGATATGAAAACCGATATACATTCTATAATATGGTTAGTTAAAAATATTATAAATATATTATATAGATATAAATATAGATAATTTATAATTAATATATACAATATATTATAATAAAGTCAAGTGGCAACACGAAATCAGTGGCTAGTACGACGGGCAACAGAAGGAGCAGCCACCTCCCTTTGCTGGCAGAGCAAATGATCCCGGACGGAACGTTTGAATGTTGATTTAGACTTCAGGTTTCTAATTGGTGGAGGAATATTGTTCCAACATTTGGAGGCGGCGTACTTAAAAGCTCCTCTGAAAGCGGTGGTGCGATGGCAAGGCAGAACAAGCGGTGGTACACAAGCACGGGTCGATTTCTGTTGCTGGGATCGCCACGTCAGTTTATTAAATAAATATTTCGGTTGTTTGTTATGAATAATGTCAAAAAGTAGGCAACTAAGTAGCAGTTTTTGTCGTGATTCAATATTAAGTATGTTAGTATTATTGAGGTACGGTGAAACATGGGTTCGGGGCGGAATGGGAAAACAATACCGGGCGCACGCATTTTGTACACGTTGTAAAAGCCTACGAGATTTTTTATACAGGCACGGACCGTACGCAGCCAAAGCATAATTTAGCTTTGACAAAACCAAAACCAAAACCAACGCTTCACATAGCTTTATTCTCATGACCAACGCTTCACATAGCTTTATTCTCATGACCATTTAACCATTAACCCTTATGGTGTAGTCAGATATTCAGGTGTCTCTCCACACCTTTGTGTTGACCAGGGCCCTTACTCCGCTTATGCATTGTAGGCACAATATTACTTCAGTATTAATTTAGTAATACTTCAGTGGCCGTAATTTGACACATTAGCACATAGTGGAGTAAGGCCCTAAAATTACATACATACATACATACACATCACGCCTGATTCCCTGTAGAGGGGTAGGCAGAGATCACGGATCCCCATTTGTCTCGATCCTGACATACCACTTTCGCTTCATTGATATTCATACATCCTCTCATACACTCTCGGCGGTTATAGGTACTTCTAACGTCACCTTTTTTCAATATAGCGTCTATCTGACTGTTATATGTCTTATTAGGCCAGCCCCTACGTAACCGCCCTTCCACTTCACTCATATATATTCCTTTTGACAATTTGCTATCATTCATCTGCATAACATGTCCAAACCATCGAAGCATGCTCTTTTCAATCTTAGTCACTACATCTTCTTTCAAACCGCAACCTTCCCTTATCACACTATTTTTAATTCTATCATTCAATGTTACTCCCTAAAATTGTTGTAAGAATTGTTCATTTCAACATACCCATTATTCGTCTATGGATTGTCAATAAAGTCAGCAGCTCAGTAAAAGTTAAAAATACAAATATTTATTTACGGCAGAATATTTAGTCAATTGTGATGCCAAACTGGCTAAATATGTTCACTTTGGGATAAGATTTGGATCCTTAACTAGAACGAACCGAAGAACAATGAATGAAGAGAAGAATTTGAGCTTCAACCTCATATTTCTTCGGTTGTAGCGGCTAGCGGTGTTGGTGTAACCATGGCGATGGAATAACAAGAAATGCAAACTCCTTGGCATCAGTGTTTGTACTTCAGCCAACATAACCTTAGTGGTGAATGGCATATTAAAAAATTAAAAAACAAACATACCCTCTAATCTTATAAGCTTCCTCGTGCAGCAGTCTCGTAGCCACAAAGTCCGTATAGTCAGTGATGATGGTATTTTGCAGACGCACTGTTGCCGCTAATCTCGCCCCACCTTCCGGAGGTGTGAAGCGGGAACACAACCATTGGTCCATAGCTGTAATAACAAAGGTACTATGTAAGAACATTAATTATGTACGTAATTACGTAGGGACCGTCCCAATAAGACATATGACAGTCAGTCATATTGAAAAAGGGTGACATTAGAGATCGCCCCACATAAATTGGCAGTTGGAGGCGTCGCCACAGTCGCGTAATTCAGTGTTACCAGTAAACACGCCAAAACTAGCACTCACTGTGCCATACGGCTCGATACATTATAGGTTTCATTTGTAACAGTTACCTTTCATACAAAATAACACACAATGGCGGAAACGTCAAATTTAGTTCCAAGTTTGCCTACTGCCAATTTATGTGGCGCGATCTCTAGAAGTACCTATAACCGCAGAGTGTGTATAAAGAGGTGTATGAGTGTCAATGAAGCAAAAGTTGTCCGTCAGGTTCAAAGAAATGGGAATCTATGATCTCTGCCAACTTCTCTACAGGGATCATCTACAGGAATCAGGGCCCTTACTCCACTAATGAACTTTGACAGTCACACAACTGCATCGCTACTGCGTTACTTCTGCGTTTCATAAATCCATCTCTCTAATTAGATCACTCAATTGAGCATTAAATGAGGAGGCCATAATGACTCTTTATATGTGAATAATGTGGTATTTTGTACAATATTTATATTATTAAAAAAATACTACATTATTCTTTTGAAGGAGCAACGTGATAAATACTATGGCCTTGCTATGATGTTATTAAAGGAATTATTTTGAAAGAAGTAAGCATATTTATTCACTGCATAGTCAATCAAAGTTATAAAGAGAATCAATACCATTTAGCAAAAGACAACTTTCTCAGTATAAGGTTCAGAAAATTGTTTTGTCCCTGAAGCTCTGTCCACTTCGAAAAGGAATGTAGGACTGAATGTTTAAGTGTACAAAACGCAAAACAATACAGGAATAAAAATATTTTTGCTAAAACAGTCACGAAATCGACTTGATAATGTTATTTGATAACCTGATACAATACAGTAAAATATTAATGTAGTTGTAACAATATTGGTTAACTTAGTAACTCCACTTACCTACTTTTAGAAGAATATATTATAAAATCCAATCAAAATACATTATTGTACACAATCAAAACACTTAAAAACAAAGTCAACTCTTCCGAGTTTAAAACACTTTTTTCGCAATTAATACAAGAATTATTTGAGCGGTGTTAATACTTAAATAATTAATAGATATAGTAACATATAATTCACAGAACATTAAGTCAATAAATCCCTTAGAAATGGTAAAAACATGATTATTTTAAAATCAAAATGATGAACACAAAAAGCTACTTAAGTTAAGGATGGGGTACGCATTTAGGGATGTACAAACCCACACATAGTATCGATTTACATAATTAGAAGATCGGTATGGTACAAAATGTATTAATGATAGTTATATATTACATTTTTCAGAAAATTATGCGAAATCAGTTTAATACAAATAAAACACAGTTTTTTAAATGACTTATCATAATACTTTTGCTTGTTAGTTTAGTTTTGTTTCGTAATATTGTGATAAAGAAATAAGAAATATTTATTCAGACATAAATACAGCTTACGACGAATCCAAACAAAAAAATGATTTATTTATATACGGTAATAACATTTTATTTAGTTAAGAGTAGTGATTGCTTTCTCTAATAATTTTATTACTGTGAGTTGCAATTGTAACTGTTTAGTTATCGTTGAAACGAATAAAAGTAGGCCAAAATCATATTCTAAGTTAGAAAGTAATAATAAAAGTGACTATAACACAGATAATTTTTACGCCTATCAACATAATAATATGATGACATATGAGGAACATATAGGCGCCATATTGAAAATAAAGAAGTATCTATAATCGCCGAATGAGAATGAAGAGGTGTATGGATATTAAAGACGCTAAAGTGGTTTAAGATTGAAAAGGGCATGCTTTGATGGTTTGGACATGTTATGCGGATGAATGATAATAGATTAACAAAAGGAATATATGTGAGTGAAGTGGAAAGCCGGTTAGATAGCAGCCGGCCCAATAAGACATGACAGTCAGATAGACGCTATATTAAAAAAGGGTGACGTTAGGAGTACTTATAACCGCCGACTGCGTATGAGAAGATGTATGAGTGTCAATGAAGCGAAAGTGGTCTGTCAGGATCGGGACAAATGGAGATCTGTGATCTCTGCCTACCCCTCTACAGGGAATCAGGCATGATGTGTATGTATGTTTGTATGTATGATTCACTTTATTGTTATATAATTAGTTTTGTTACCGTACTGGGTACTAGCCTGTAAGGATTATAAAATGATGATTGTATTGACTATTTGCATTCTATTTTAATTTCCATGACCAAATTAATGTAAATAAATGACTATATATAAACAATTTTTAGCGTCACCGAGCCCTTATGACGTTATAGTATGACTATTACAGTTTATTACCAATTAATATGTTGCAATTTTAATCATAATAATTATATAAAATAAAAAAAATAATTTATATGTGTTTTTGTCCATGTAAATAAAATAAAAATAAATTAAATTAATTGAATGAATGATTAATAACGGGACTTGTCGCGTATGTTTTTATATAATAAGCCGCCGCGAATAAATAATATTTATTAACCCGACGTTTCGGCTACGTTGCAGCAGTTTTCGCCGGGTTAATAAAAATAACTTTATTATATAAAAACATACGCGATAAGTCCCGTTAGTTATAATCATGAGTATAAATCGCGAATCTCTTAAAACTATATTTGAATGAATGAACATTCTCGTTCTTTTATCCCTTGGACGGAACATTGAAAAGACTATAATATCTCCTAGGTCACATTTTAACATGAATACTGGGGTTGTGAAGACATATGAAACCATATAAATTTTTCAGTATACATATACATTAAAATCCTTTAATCCCTTTCGGGGCGGACAGAATCTCGGATTTAGTATGAAATAATAATTTTAGCAAGAATATCAGGGTTTCGGAGTCATAATGGAACATTGGGGACAGGTTGCTAGCACATCGCCCAATAGATTCTATTTACCCCTAGTCCTTTAGTCGCCTCATACGATATGCCGGGAAGAACGGCAGCTAGTTAGCATTCTTTTTACGTTCCAGACTAGCACGGGACTCGGAATAGTAAAAACATATAAACATTATAGTCAATAATTTTATTTAGTATAACTTACATTAATTTGCATACGAGTAAATCCGCTCGCAATAATTAGTTTATAATAAGTTTGTTCAAGTGTCATTGATAGCCAATTAATTAAGGTCTCTCCCATAGTATTACTTTACCTAATATTTTAGCTAATTCAAAGCTCAAGTGGAATTGGTAATGTAACTTTTGGTAGTTACTGGCAAATTTAGTATTTGGGTATTTTCTTAAATGACTAATTTCTTCTGGGTACGTTGGTAAAAGTTACTATGAGTTGCTTATGTATGTGAGTGGTTACATCAGTTTATCATTATATACATGCCAACTTTAATACAACCAACCTGAATGAATATATCCTATCAATACACATACGCTCCACAACTTAAGTATACACAGTCCCTTTTTATTGTGGCGATTAGCGATTGTGGAGGTTAGTCAGAGGCTTGAATGCCCATCTCCGAAATTTCGAAGGCATGTTAGGTATGGGTCATTCGAAGCCCGCGTATCACTAGATAGACAGCACCCAACGTGATAGGTAGTGAACCGTATCGCCGTATACAGGCATTGGATATTACCTATCCCAAAAGAAAACCAGATTTACTCTTAATTTTCCCCCTCACCGTTAGAGACATTAAATTATGTACGTATATAAAATGCTAGAGCCAGGATTTAAAACTAGGACCTTTCTCATAAGAAGTCAGAGGTCTTACCCACTTGGCTACAGCCGCTACGTATTATGACTGCTATTTTATATTGTAATAATAATAATAAAAAGCGTTTCTTTACGGCCACAAAAACATACACAATACAAAACGTTTACAATAAAAAACTTATAAACTAAGGGGTATAACTTGTTTATTTATTTATTTCCTTTATTGTGGCAACAAACAGTCATTACAAGTATTACTTAAAAACTATTACTAAAAGTAGACCTGTAGTGCCAATGAGTACATATTTTATCGATCATTTCTAACAGTTAGACATAGGTACATACACTAGATATAATGTATCCTGCTACTTTTATATTGCATTAATTTTAGGAATAACTAAATTAAATTAAACAGTTATAAGTGGAAAAACAAAAACTACTATAGAAATTAAAACTTAAAAAACATTTGACATTAAATATGAGATTAACCCAAAATCAAACAAAATGAAAAATGAAATACAACAAAAAAGAAAAGTGAAAATAAATTTATATGTCTACTTTGTTCCCTGAAAAGTAAATGTCTCTAACAAATGTGCCTTCAGTTTATATAGAGAGTTTATATACATACCTATTTTAGAGAATTCTTTATTGTAAATATTATTACTTCGATTAAAAAAGCTGTTACTTATATAATTTCTACTAGCTCTAGGTGGTCTACTAGGTCTACTAGGTGGTACAAACATATTTAAATATTTTTCAGCAAGGTCCTTATTACGTAAGGGACGACTAAACACACGAGTTTCGGTAATAAATGGAACTTTCTCCAATAGTGCTGGAGAATCAATTTGATTCTTCAGGATTTTAAAGAGAAATAATAAATCTGAAATCTTTCGACGGTCAGAGAGAGCAATTATTTCAAAATGCTGAAGAGCTTCCTCGTAACTGGAGTAATTATAATTACAAAAGTAACAAAGTGATTTGAGGAATTTCTTTTGAACTATTTCAATTCTTTCTTTGTGGCATTTATAATAAGGATTAAGGAACTTGTGCAGTTATTGTCGCAGCAAAAGGGTTCTAACTCAGCTGGGTATTTTGCGTCTGGTGGCAAACGCAACGCTGATATTATGTCAGAACAACTGGAGAGCAACGTTTATATTTAAAGAAAATGGTTAAATAGAGTGCTACGTAAATAAACAGTATAAATATATACATAGATATGATAACATGTGTGTGGATAGCATATACAAAGATTTAAAAACGGAATTCATTCTATAATAAGGTTTAGTATAAGTAATATAGATCTATTTATATAATATTAAAAATGATATATAATTTATTATAAATTTATAAATTCAGTGTCCGAGGGACAATAGAAAGAACACCCGTCTCCTCTTGCTGACATAGCAAATGTTCCTGGAGATAACGTTTAAATTTGGATTCAGAGGACAATTGTCTTATTAGTGGGGGAATATTGTTCCAACATTTGGAGGCGGCATACCTAAAAGCTCCCCTGAAAGCGGTGGTGCGATGGCGAGGCAGAACAAGCGGTAGTACACAAGCACGGGTCGATTTATATTGCTGGGATCGCTACGTCAGTTTATTCAATAAATATTGCGGTTGTTTGTTTTGAATAATGTAAAAAGTAAGCAACTGAGTAGCAGTTTTTGTCGAGATTAAATATTACATATGTCAGAATTATTGTGAAACATGGGTTCGGGGCGGAATGGGAAAGCAGTACCGGGCGCACGCATTTTGCACACGTTGTAAAAGTCTACGAGTTTTCTTATAAAGGCACGGACCGTACGCTGCCAGCGCATAATTGAGCTTAGACAAAATCACACAGCTTTATCCGCATATCCACACTCAAAAACGCCCGGCTCTGGTATAACACCATCAAGCGATAAAAACATGCAGAAACCAGCTGCGAGACGTTTTTCTGAAAACGCATCCCACTATCCACCACGACGCCCAGGCTTCGAGCCTCCTCAACCCTGCCGATGACAACGCCATCAATATTAATCTTCGGTTGCCGCGATAAAACTCTGGACACCACCCGCTGGCTGCCTAGCACCATGTACTTGGTCTTGGCAGGGTTAAGAACGAGGCAGTTATCAACCGACCAGTCATTGTGAGTATTTTTTATAGACATGATTATAAAAGTGACTAGGGTTATGGCGGAAAGTTAGGGTCCAATTATGGTATGATAAAAGCGTAGTTCTTAACTCCGCCTTCATCGGGAATCGGGACCACGTGATTAGCGTAGATGGTTAACCGTTCGAACCACGACCGTCAATGTTCCAGCCAAACCATCAAACACCTGCCCAAACACTTTCGCTACAACACATCAAAAACGGAGTTTATATAAATTGCTTCTTCATATAACACGCTGTCAGTTTGGTTTACAAGTGCACTAGACCTGGCCAGCAGCATTGGAAAATGAGAAGGATAATCACCGGGCTTTTGCTCGTGTTCTTAATCAATGTGAGTACTGTAAACATACAAAAACAATAAAACAAACACGTTCACGACCATTAACGGGTAGTCAAAGGTTCAGGTGTCCATCTCCGCAATGGCGACGGTACAAATTACTAATTCAATGGACCACCTCGAACCCACGTGTTGATTAATATAATAATAAATAATAATAATATTATTTGGACATTATTACACCAATTGAACTAGCCCTTGTTAAGTTCATTTTAAGACTCGTGTTAAGGGTAGTCAACGTATATTTAAGAAACATATACATATTATACGTAGATAAATACATATATAGCATATATAATCAACGACCAGACTGGAAAGCAGTAAAAAACGTAGTTCTCAACTCTGCCTCCAATGGATAGAACCCGGGACCTCACGATTAGCGTTCCGGCTGCTAACCGATCGCGCCACGGATATAGAACAGTTAATTAATTATAAATAATAATAATTTTGTGTGTGTATGTATGTGAATTTGTAGCACCGTTTTTAGTCAAGAGCTGGTAAAATACACACATTAATTAAAGCCTCTACTCCCCTAGGAGATATGCTGAGTTTATCGATTGCCAACTTGAATGATATATAGATGGTCAGTACTCAATGTGACAGGTGGTAAGCCATATCGCCATTTACAAGCACTGACTTTTACCTATTCGACGAACAGGAAGGTTTCCTCACGATGTTTTCCCTTACCGTATAATTCGATGCATTTCGTAAATGTGTTTTTATAACGAAAATGTACATAGAATCAAGCGGGATTTGAACCCTGTACTCACTGATACAGAGCCAAGCCCCAAACAACTGAGCTACGTCGATGTAAACATACATTCATAGATATATGACATCACAACCCTAATATACATACATACAAATACATTTTCGCCCTTCGTTATCCTGTCGCCTAGGTCACTTTTTAGCATTATTTGTAGGTGTGTGATGTCATATGGAACATTGGTGACAGCTTGCTAGCCCATCGGCCAATCGATCTCATTTACCAGTAGTCACCTCCTACTACAGTAAACGAAATAACGGCAGCTTGTTAGCATTCTGTTCCCCAGACAGGTAATAGTTCGTGCTCTTAAATGGTGACACGGCTTATCACCTGTGACATTGAGTACTGACTATCTGGTCAACACGTGGGTTCGAGGTGGCCATGGAATTACTGCCTCTGCATTTTGCGCAAAAGGGTAAAGTGATCGTGAAAGAGTTAATTTATGTTTTCATCGTTTCCACTGTCGATGCCTTGATTTGAACCCTGAATCCACTGATTCAAAGACAAGTGCTTAATAAATGAGCTACACCAAACGTGTTCATACAACCATGTAACTATTTATATCTTACTAGCGACCCGCTCCGGCTTCGCACTTCTGGCTATTTAACGGATGTTATTATACACATAAACCTTCCTCTTGAATCACTCTATCTAATAAAAAAACCGCATCAAAATCCGTTGCGTAGTTTCAAAGATTTAAGCATACAAAGGGACATAGGGACAGAGAAAGCGACGTTGTTATATACTATGTAGTGATTGTTTGTAAACACTGTTAAAGTAATAAATATTAAGGTGGTTTGGGTACATGGAGCGGATGGATGAAAGGAGCGTTAAGAAAGGAATTTATTTATAGAGCCAAAGTGGGGTCCTACCTGGTTGAAAGAAGGTCACGAATAACTGAACTGAAGAGCATGTATGAGAAGGTTAATGGGTGTGAGTGAAGCAAAAGAGTTTTGGCAGGATCGTTCAAGGCTCAATGTGAATATCGATAGTTACTGGATTAATAAGTAGCTCAGTTGTTTGGGGCTTGACTCTGTATCGACGGTACTGGGTTCAAACCCTGTGTGAGCATGTGCCAATGGAAATTTAATTTGATTGTAAGTTTAATGAATAATTGAAAGTTTAATGAATTTCTATGTACATTTTCGTAATAATAATACATTTACGAAATGCGTCTCCTACTATGATGAAGAAAAACATCGTGAGGAAACCTACCTGTTCGCCAAACAGGTAATATTTAGTGCTTGTAAATGGCGACATGGCTTACCGCCTGTCACATTGAGTTCTAACTATCAGGTCAACACGTGGGTTCGAGATAGCCATAGAATTACTACCTTCACAATTGCGGAGATGGACACCTGAACCTCTGACTACCCCACAAGGGTCAATTGTCGTGAACGCGTAGGTACGTAATAAGTTGAAGCTTGTATGTATGTATTTATGTATGTTGTTTGTAATGTTTTCCTGTGGGGTTCGGCACTTGAATGGAAGGCAACCAGATGTCGATCATACATACATACGCTTCACGACATGTGTATACACACTCCCTTTTTTATTATCGCGTGGTAGTCAGAGGCTTGAATGCCCATCTCCGAAATTTCGAAGGCATGTTAGGTATGGGTCATTCGAAGCCCGCGTATCACTAGATAGACCGCACCCAACGTGATAGGTAGTGATCCGTATCGCCGTATATAGGCACTGACTATTACCTATCCTGAGGGATCGGCAGGTTTCCTCACGATGTTTTCCCTCACCGTTAGCGACTGTTTATTAATTATTTCCCTTTGTAAATAATAGGGTATCTTCAATTACTAACATATATTTCTAGATCATTATAACCTATTAATACACATAATTTGGACCCTTATTTTTCACCTGTTATGGTATCATGTTTTTTGTTAAAATCAATGTTTTGTTTAATATATTAATAAATAGCACCAATTTAAAAAAAAAACATAATATAACCGTATAAAAGAACACAGTTGCACAATATAATCTTTACAAGAAATTAAATATAATCAATAGTTGTATTTATAATTATAGTTTTTAATTTAGAATTATTGTATTATAGTTTTTTGTTTTGGGTGTTGAAAGATGTTTAATTGGACGAGAACTTATGAATGAAATAATGTAGGGTGTACATGTATTCTGAATTGGCTCCCAAACTTTGAGCAGGCTTTTCTCAAAATTTTTGTACCGGAGGTACTAAAATAATCATGTCAAGCCGCATATTTTTCACCATAGAATTTATCTTTGCAGTATTGCCAGTGATGAAAATTTCAACCTGTATATAATTATAGTTGTATATATTTTATTTTATCAGTTTATTTTCAACTTTATTTATCTAGATATTATTTTGATTTATTACCTCATGTAAATATTGTTTAATAGTTTAGTATTGACAAATATTAGACTTTGATTTTGAAATCTATGGACCACCTGTCACATCGGGAACTGGCTATATGGTACAACTTAGGTTTTGAGTTGCCAAACAATACATATGTTTGTATACATATATTGCCACCTACACATCACTTTTTACCTTTAACGATATAGTATATAATTAAGTCATTTTGTGCTAGTCTCAAATATAAAAAACTAACTAGCTGCCGCTCTTTATAACATAGGAGGTCGCGAAAGGGTAAGTAAGGTAAATGGGATCTATCGGGCAATGGGCTAGCATCCTGTCACCAAAATTCCATATGATTACAACCCTAATATTCGTACTGAAAAGAGATCAAAGTCAAAAGTCAAATGTTTTTATTCAACATAAGTACAAGTACAGTACATTCATGGAAAGTCAAAACATTTGCCTGACACTGGTTGTCTCTTAGCATTGAAATTCTACCGTTGGTTCGGAAGCCCTGGCTCGGAGAAGAACCAACAAGAAACTCCGAAGATCTAAGCGTTATTACCGTATTACATAGGTTTTGTCCACCATGAAATGATCAAATCCTTTTTTTACATTGAATAAATAAGAGTGCTAAAAACGCTGCTTGAGTATTTTGTGCATGGAATAATAGAATAAGATCTTGGTTCTATTGCATGCATTTTAACGTCGTATTAAACGTTCAAAAATTTATTTTGAAAACACAACATACGCTTTACGACTTGTGTATACACACTCCCTTTTTATTATGGCGGGGTAGTCAGAGGCTTGAATGCCCATGTTAGGAAGGCATGTTAATGTGGCATGTTAGTCGGAGGGTTGAGTGCCCGTCCCCGAAATTTCGAAGGCATGTTAGGTATGGGTCGTTCAAAGCCCGCGTATCACTAGATAGACAGCACCCAACGTGATAGGTAGTGAACCGTATCGCCGTATATAGGCACTAATGTTTTCGATGTTTTCCCTCACCGTTAGCGACTGTAAATTATGTACGTAAATGAAAAACACGCATTTAAATTTCATTCATATGAAGAGATAAATACATATATGTATAGCAATATAATAAACGACCAGACTGGAAAGCAGAAGAAAAGCGTAGTTCTTGACTCTGCCTCCACCGGGAATCGGGACCTCACAATTAGCGTTCAGATGGTCAACCAATCGCGCCACAAAAAAAGGTCATTAAATTTTGTCTTCGTACTTATATTTGTGTGAAAGGATTATGCAGTGAAGTACTATTGTGAAGAATACGTTCATACGTATACATGACGCCCGTTTCCCTGTAGAAAGATAGTCATAGATCACGGATCCCCATCTGTCCCGATCCTGACAAACCTCTTTCGCTTCATTCACACTCATACACCTTCTCATACACACTCCTATAAAATATGCACAAAATAGGTGACATTTTAAGGAAGATTGACGTATGAATTTGATTTCTTTTGACGTTTTTAAGCTTAAGTATGCTCTTTATTTACCATAAGCCATAGACACTTTCACGACGTTTAACCCGTGTGGGGTAGTCAGAAATTAATAATAATAAAGCATTTATTTACAGTCACAAAAACGTACACGATACAAAAAGTTTACAATGAAACTTACAAACTAGGGGGATAGTTTGTGAATGTTATTGTCGCAGCAAAAGGGTTCTAACTCAGCAACATTCAAATTCTGGTGTCTATCTCTGCAATTGTAGAGGTAGTATACATAAGTCTAAACCATATCTTTGGTTTCTATCTTGAAAGTCATTTTTTGTGTTCTATTAATGCTATTGTTGTTATATTATGTCTATTAATGTAAATGTTTAATTGTTTACTCGAAATTATAATTATGTTTAGTTCCTATCGCATTAGGTTATTAGACCTGTAATGATAGGATACTTATTTGAATGAAATAAATAAATAAATATGTAACATAGTAAAAGTCAGTGCTTGTAAATGGCAACATGGCTTACCACCTGTCACATTGAGTACTGACTTGGTCAACACGTGGCTTTGAGGTGGCCATAGAATTAGTACAAATAACTAACCATGACAAAATTTAACATCCTCTAAGTTAACCATCTGAACGCTAATCGTGAGATCCCAAAGATTCCTGGTGGAGGCAGGGTTAAGAACCACGCTTTTCTTCTGCTTTCCAGCTTTGGTCGTTGTTGTTATATTCACAAATATTCACGCCTCTAACTCTCCAACGGGATAGTTAAAGATTTATAGATAGTCATCTGGTACGATTCTGACAAATCTCTCTTGCTTTACTCACATCCGTTAATCTTCTCATACATGCATAAGTTCTACGCGGTCTACCCTGTCCAACTCTACCTTCCACTTTGGCCTTAGTTTTATTATTTCTATATATTTATATCTATTCTTACAAATACGATGTCTAGTACCCTTAACACAACTTTTAAATGCACTTAGCAAGGGGCTAATTCAATGATGTAGGTAGGACTTAGTATGTTTTAGAAATTATGAGTCATATTATTATAGTTTCATAAATCATTCAATAAAAACAAATTTATTGATCACTAGTGACCCGCTCCGGCTTCGCACGGGTATATAATATATAGCCTGCTCCTATTTAATGGATGTTATTATACATATAAACCTTTCTCTTGAATCACTCTATCTATTAAAAAAACCGCGTCAAAATCCGTTGTGTAGTTTCAAAGATATAAGCATACAAAGGGACATAGAGACAAAGAAAGCGACTTTGTTTTATACTATGTAGTGATGAAAGCCGTTTTTGTGTTTATAGCTAGTGACTATTGACTATTTCGACTGAGTTCCAGTGAATAATAAGCCAACTTATTATCATTCTTATGCAGGTGGTATGAAATGGCATAAATTAGCTCTTTGGTATTTATAAAGGCATTTCTTTTTCGTTTGATCAGCTGGTTGTTGTTTGGCGACGTTTCAGTTAACAAGTTCAATGTCAACACATTGCCTATGATGGTATTTTTATGTGCAACTAGTGATCCGCTCCGGCTTCGCAAGGGTATAAAATATATAGCCTACTCCACTTTTAATGGATGTTATTATACATATAAACCTTCCTTTTGAATCACTCTATCTATTAAAAAAACCGCATCAAAATCCGTTGTGCAGTTTCAAAGATTATGCTTAAATCTTTGAAACTAACTTGAAACAAAGGGTCATAGGGACAAAGAAAGCGACTTTGTTTTATACTATGTAGTGATTTAAACATACAATGACTTATGGTAGCGAAAGTTGGGTATGGCAAGAAGCATGAAAGTAGAATCCATGCCGTCGAAATGCGGTCACTGAGAAGCATGTTAGGAGTGACATTGAATGATAGAATTGAAATAGTGTGATAAGGGAAGGTTGCTTTTTGAAAGGAGATGTAGTGACTAAGATCGAAAAAGGCATGCTTCAATTTGGACATATTATGCGAATGAATGATAGCAGATTGACAAAAGGAATATATATGGGTGAAGTGGAAGGACGGTTACGTAGGGGCCGGCCCAATAGGACATATGACAGCCAAAAAGATGCCATATTGAAAAAGGGTTAGAAGTACTTATAACCGCCGAGTATGAATGGGGAAGTATATGAGTGTCAATGAAGCGAAAGTGGTCTGTCAGGATCGGGTCAGATGGAGATCCGTGATCTCTGCCTACCCCTTTACAGGGGATCAGATGTGATGTCTATGTGAAAATAGGTCAAAATTTATTTATTAATTAAATCTTTACAATAAATTAACAAAATATTTACAAACTTAAAACTAATTAAAATAATTTACATATAAATTAACTATATCTAAAAATTTATCGCTGTCGTTGGAGCGCAGAGTGCCCAATATGCTGGCAGCGTTCCCCCTCTGAATAGCCAGACTAATTCTCTGGCGGAAGAAGCTACCAGCTCTGCGATATCTATGTATATAATGTTAAGTATTAAAATACAAAATCGAAAACACTTGCGCGACCTTTTAACCCTTGCAGGGTAGTAGAGATTCCAAGGTAGTAATTATATTTCTATGGCCACCTCTAATGTCTGTGTTAATAAGAGAGTACTTAATCTGACAGGTGCTAAACCATGTCGCCATTTATAAAAATACTGCCAAAGTGGAAGGTAGAGTTGGCCGGGGTATGTCGCGTAGAACTTATACAGATCAAATTGGAGACATTCTTCTCAAGGCGGGTGTAGCGTGAAGAACAGAAGAGCATGTAAGAAGGTTGATGGGCGTGAGTGAAGTAAGAGAAATTTGTCACACGTTCCAGGTGGCTATCTAAAGTCTCTACCTATCCCGTTGGGGAGGTAGAGGCGTGAATATATGTATGTATATAGAAATATATATTTAACAACCAAACTGTAAAGCAGAAGAAAAGCGTAGTTCTTAACCCTGGCTCCACCGGGAATCTTTGGGACCTAACGATTAGCGTTCAGGAGGTTAACTTAGAGGACGTTAAATTTTGTCATGGTTTGTTATTGTAGTAATTCTATGGCCACCTCAAAGCCACGTGTTGCCCAAGTCAGTACTCAATGTTATAGGTGGTAAACCATGTCGCCATTTACAAGCACTAATTATTAATAAGTACATATGGTTAATATCTACTACTTACTATTTACTAGCTCTACAATTGTAGATATGCGATATATTCGAATTTTGCTGAGTTAGAACCTTTTTACTGCGACAATAACATGCACAAGCTATCCCCCTAGTTTGTAGTTGAACCCGTTCCAGGTGGCGATCGATAGTCTCTGACTATCCCCTTGAGGACGTAGACCTCGTTAATATATATATATATATATATATGCAACTGTGCTTTAAAACAGTTTTTCTGTTTCAGTTTATAACGGTGACGACAGCTGAGCGGAGGAGTGAGTATTTCTTACATATACTGTCACGTACCAGTCGGGAACCTAAAAAGAATGCTAGCTAGCTGCCGTTCTTCCCGGCATGTCGTAGGAGGCGACTAAGCGACTAAAATAAGTGTTTTATATGGCCTAGTACAAACATGAAATAATACGAAAATGCACATCAAAAGAACTGAATTATTGACCAAAATTTGTTAAGGAATAAATATTATTAAAGACAAACGCGTTCACGACCATTAATAAGTAGTCAGAGGTTTAGGTGTCCATCTCCGCAATGGTGAAGGTAGTAATTCTATGGAAACCTCGAACCCACGTGTTGACCAGATAGTTAGTACTCAATGTGACAGGTGGTGGTATGTATGTATGGATAGTGTTTAAAGGTAGTAATATTTTGGATAATGTTTAAAGGAACATTAGATAAAACGAAAATGCTCTCCTAAAATACATAAATCCAAAGAACGGGTAGATTTCTACACTATGTTTCTCCATTGTATACAGAACTAAAAATAAATAACTCTATACGTTACTTACTATAAAGGGTTTTCAAATGGATTATGTTTAAAGGAACATCAGATATAAAATGCATTCCTAAAATATGAATTGTTCACCAAAATAATTCAGTCCTAACCCAAACCTAACCGTTGGTGTGCGTGTAGCTATATTTTGGTGTACATTTCAGTATTTTTGATGTGCATTGGATTATTTTCCATATATTTTGGGTATTAGTGAAACAAGAAAGATTTTCGAGAAATGTTATTCGCATATTTTCGTTACATGTAATATTATAAAGGTTTTTTTTTATTTTATATGTATGTTTGTATTTCGAGATAAGTATTATAACAACATTTGTCATGGCGTGGAGGCATGGCATTAATGTGTGCAATGACCATACATACATACACATCACGCCCAATTTCTTTTAGAGGAGTATCCCCATTTGTCCCGATCCTGACAAACCACTTTCGCTTCATTGACATTCATACACCTTCAACACTCGGCGGTTATAGGCACTTCTACCGTCACTCTTTTTCAATATGCAATAACCAATATTCCTATATAATAAAATATAAATAATATTATAAAAAAAAAACCTATATATATTTTGGATTCTAGTCAGAGAGTTACGAAGTCGAATACTACATAGCTTGCCACCTGTCACATTGAGTACTGACTTGCTCAACACGTAGGTTCGAGGTGTCCATGGAATTACTACCTATTTATTTATTTATTAAGGAAATAAAACAGAAATGAACACAGAAAATAAATACATAAAAACAAGGATACATAGGAAAATAAATGCGCTCATTTCCATAAATATGTCTCACAGAGAACACAAAATAACAAAGTGAAAAAACTAAACCGAAATAACAAATGACAAATTAGAAATTTTTAAGAAATATAATAAAAGGAGTAATATAGATACCTATTATCTTCGCTATTGCGGAGATGGACGCATGAACTGACTACCCCGCAAGGGTTAAAGATTGCAAACGCGTTTGTCTTTGTCTTGTCTAGTCATAGCATTTCGTTCTATTATTGCGGATGTGAGTGTGTATGTATGTATGTATTCTGAGATATTATAACACCATTTGTATGTACTAGGTCGTCCCAAACTAAAAGTACAGAGAAACAATCTAGGCGGTGAGTGAATGATTATTTATTTGTGTGAATCTTGGTGGCTCTGGTTTGATTCCTTGCATGTTAATTGAATCTTTAGTTCTCTATCTTAGCATATGGCTTTCGCTTGCATTCTTTCACCTCTGCATACATATTCTGTGGTTATAGGTACTTCTTCCGCTTTCTACTTCTATCGCCTCTACATATACACTCGGTGGTTATTGCAGGCTCTTCTTTCATATGGTTCATTTCATTTTGTGTGTCATAAGGTTTACGTACTCTTGATTCTTTCACAATACTCTCTATCATACATACATACATACACATCACGCCTGATTCCCTGTAGAGGGCTAGGCAGAGATCATGGATCCTCATTTGTCCCGATCCTGACAGACCTCTTTCGCTTCATTGACACTCATACATATTTTCATACACACTCGGCGGTTATCAGTACTCCTAACGTCACCCTTTTTCAATATAGCGCCTATCTATTCATCCGCAAATGTCGAAATTCAACAATACGCTTTCCAATCTCAGTCACTATTTCATTTATTATGCTACTATTCTTCTATAGTTTGCTCAAGGTTCTGTCCACTCCAAAAGGGATTAATGGATATATGTATGTGTAAATAGCAATATACTAACATCGAGGTGAAAACGACCTGATCCCCGAACAGATAATAGTTAGTGCTTGTGAATGGCGACATGGCTTACCACCTGTCACATTGAGTACTGATTGGTCAACACGTGGGTTTGAGGTGGCCATAGAATCATTAATTCCGCAATCGGGGTAATGAACATGTAAACTTCTCGTATTCTCTTGTTAGTCTGGGACGTAAAAAGAATGCTAACTAGCTGCCATTCTTCCCGTGATGTCGTAGAAGGCGACTAAAAAACTACGGGTATATGGATCAATTGGGCGATGACCTAGCAACCTGTCATCAATGTTCCATATAACATCACAACCTCATCGAATTAATATTATGCTAAATTGGGATCTAGGAGTTATCTCAGAGGTTCTGTCCACCCCGAATGTGTATATGTATGTAAATATATGTTTTATATTATACAAAAGTACGTACGCGTTCACGAACATTAACCCTTGCGGGGTAGCCAGAGGTTCAGGTGTCCATCTACGCAATTGCGAAGGTAGTAATTCTATGGCCACCTCGAACCCACTTGTTAACCAGATAGTTAGTACTCAATGTGACAGGTGGTAAGACATGACGCCATTTACAAGCACTAACTATTACCTGTTCTGGGAACAGGTAGGTTTCCTCACGATGTTTTCCCTCACCGTATATATAAATATATGTAAATAAATGTTTATTTCATCCAACAGATGGCGGTCTATTCGGCGGTTTATTCGGTGGTTCAAGCAACGCTGTAAAAGATCAAGACACAGAAACAAGCCACGTTTCCTCATCATTCCAAGAATCGGAAAACTCAGAGAGTGAGTCCCGTGATACTAGGAGTGAGTCACGTGATTCTAACAATGAGTCACGCGATTCGCGAAGTGAGTCACGGGAAGAAAGCGAGACTTTTAATGAGTCCAGTAGTGATAGTGAGGAAGAAACACGTGTTAATGTTGGGAACAGGAATGGAAAAGCGAAAGAAGATGGTTAGTATACGTATATTCATGCAAGAAATTAAAAATTATATGGCCACCTCGAACCCACGCGTTGACCAGATAGTCAGTACTTAATGTGACAGGTGCTAAGCCGTGTCGCCATTTACAAGCACTAATTACGGGGAACAGGTATCTTTCCTCACGATGTTTTCTCCCACCGTAATATTCGATGCATTTTGCAAATGTATTTTTATGACGAAAATATGTATATAAATTTATCAAACTTCGTTGCCATTGGTATAGTCAACGCTAAAAGTTCAGTCCCAGTAACTTTTTATAAGGTTTACGTTTATAAGAACAAAAGACAATATTTTACATTAAGAACCACGCGAACATATAGTGGCCATGACAATGTATAGTGGCGCCAGTTGTAAAATGTAAAATATTGTTTTTTGCTCTTATAAACTTAAACCTCATTAAAACTGCACTTTTAGCGCTGACAAGCGGGGTTTGAACCCTGTACCTATTGATATATGGTCACGCAACCAACTGAGCTACATAAAAAAATTAGCCTTTTGGAATAGTAAGAAATTTTAGTGACTCCTTTTGAATCTATAAAGCTGTTTAACTATTCAAAGTCCTTATTTCACTAGATAGCCAAAACTCAACATAACATACCCTTCACGAGTTGTGTTTACACACTCCCTTTTTTATCGTGGCCGGATTGTTCTTGGCATTTCATCTCTGCAGATTTTTCTTTCCAAAGTGCCAAATGGTTTAAATAGACTAATTTTAAAATCCTTATATTTATATTTCATTGTAATTAATAATGACACGTTTACAAGTAAAATTTATTTTTACTATCAATGTGTAATATTTATAATCCTTTTATTGGATAAAAAGAATTTCATTTCATTTTAATGTTATTGAAAGTGTTCCTTGGCTCTGTATAAAAATTGTCAGTTATTGCTTATACCAAAGAAACGGTAGATTTCTACACTACTATGTTTCCGCACAGTATACAGAACTACAAATAAATACTTACTATATAGGGTTTTCAAATGGATTATGTTTAAAGGGACATTAGATAAAAAGCTCACCTAAAATACTGAATTGTGCACCAAAATAATACAGTCCCAACCCAAACCTAACCTTTGGTGTGCGTTTAGCTATATTTTGGTGTACATTTCAGTATTTTTTATGTGGATTGAATTATTAGTGCTGTGCATTTAATATTTGCCTTTTAAACAATACATATTAAAGCGCTATGTTGTAACATCACATGTCCAATTCATACATACATACAAATCACGCCCGTTTCCCAGATCACGGATCGTAATCAATACCGATCCTGACAAACCACATTGATACTCTTTCACCTCCGCATACTCAAAGGGCAGTTATAGGTACTTCTAACGTCACACTTTTTAAAATACGACGTCTATCTGACTGTCATATGTCTTATTGGGCCTTACCCTACGTAAGTCTATCCACTTACCCCAGAACTTCGCTTTTCTTTCTGATATGTCCTAGGAAGCGACTATGGGTCAATTAATCTTATAGGGCAATGGCCAAATCATCAAATCAACCAAATTTTATATACATATACATTCACGTCCTTTAATCCCTTTCCGAATGGACAAAACCTTGTAGACATAAAGATATCTTAGTGGGCACTTATTAGCATGTATATTGAGATTTTGATGCCAAATAGAATATTGGTGACGGGTTGCTAGCCTATCGCCCTATTGATCACCTGTCACCCCTAATCCCTTAGTCGCTTCCTACGACATGCCGGAAAGAACGGCAGCTACTTATTTTAGCTTTTTACATCCAGTCTAGCACGGGACATTATTACATAACTTCATCATAAACATTAATATCCTCAGAATCAAGTTGATAATATTTATCTTGATATATGGATATTTAGGTAATTTTGGATATGAAAATTCTATGTGACATACATACATATATTCACGCCTACATCCCTAACGAAATAAGCTCAAGACTATCGATCGCAACCTGGAACGGGTGACAAATCTCCCTTCACTCACACCTATTAACCTTCTCATACATGCTCTTCTGTTCTTAAATACGTACACTCGCTGTTTTGTTTATCTTTATGTTCTTTTTATTCACAGTGTCTTTAAACTTCGATTTTGGATCTCGGGGCAGACATAATGGTAAGTTATTTATTTATATTATACAGTAACTAACGACCCGCTCCGGCTTCGCACGGGTATAAAATATATAGCCTACTCCACTATTTAATGGATGTTATTATACATATAAACCTTCCTCTTGAATCACTCTATCTATTAAAAAAAACCGCATCATAATCCGTTGCGTAGTTTCAAAGATTTAAGCATACAAAGGGACAAAGGGACATAGGGACAGTGAAAGCGACTTTGTATTATGCTATGTAGTGATAATGGGTAAACAAATCAAAACCACAGATAATATAATACTATTCAAAACAATAAACTTAAAGTAGAAATAAAAATTAAATTATATAGAAAATATCTTTATAGTCATCGCTGTCAGATGGTAAGTAAGATTAACCACAACAACGCATTCACGACCATTAACCCTTGCGGGGTAGTCAGAGGTTCAGGTGATTCAGTTTGATGAATTTATATGTATATTTTCTTAATAAAAATACATTTACGAAATGCGTCGAATACTACGGTAAGGGAAAACATCGTGAGGAAACCTACTTGTTCTCCGAACAGGCATTTCGTAAATATATTTTTATTGCGAAAATATACTTAGAAATTCATTAAACTGAATCACCTGAACCTCTGATTACCCCGCAAGGGTTAATGGTCGTGAACACATTTTTCTTTGTTTGCTTTTGAATTTCCAAAGTGACAGGTGGTAAACCATGTCGCCATATAATAATGACTAATGCCTATTTAGAGGAATAGGCGGCTTTACTCAAGATGTTTTCTCTACATCACAACAGCAAATGGACAATCTAAATGTTCACCCATCTCGATGCTTCACATTGCTGAGTAGCTTAACATGGGTTCGAGTAGCTTTAGAATTACTACCCCGCATGGGTTAATGGTCGTGAACGCCTTAGTCTTTTGTCTTAACGTCGGTGATAAAATTGGTCAATGCTGTTAAGGCTTTTTTACATATACGTTACGCCCCATTTCCTCATAGAGGGACACACACATAAACATACATAAATCTACATTCGAAAACATGATGCCCGATTCCCTGTAGAGAGGAAGGCAGAGATCACAGATCCCATCCGTCCCGATCCTGACAGACCACTTTCGCTTCATTGACACTCATACATACATCTTTAACACTCGGCGGCTATAGGTACTTCTAACGACACCCTTTTTCAATATGGCGTCTTTTTCACTGACATTTCTTATTTATGTCGTTATTCATTTAATATTTATTTCCCAGAACACGATTTCGACCGACGAAAAGATGACAATTTGGCAAGACGAGGTACGTATGTTTTTCCTGTGCTAGTCTGGGAGTAAATAGATTAAAACTAGCTGCCTGTCCTGGCATGTTGTAAGCGATTAAGATGCTGATATAAAAATTTAAAGTATTACTCGTACTAAGAGTGATTCAGGATGGGATGGTTTACCAAAGTATTTCTTTGTGAAATACAAAACATCCTGGGCCGAATTCATTTTATTTATAACTAGCGACCCGCTCCGGCTTCGCACGCAATTTAATGGATACTCCACAATTTAATGGATGTTATTATACATATACCCCTTCCTCTTGAATCACTCTATCTCTTAAAAAAACCGCATCAAAATCCGTTGCGTAGTTTCAAAGATTTAAGCATACAGAGGGACATAGGGACATAGAAAGCGACTTTGTTTTATACTATGTAGTGATAGTGAAGTCTCTATACAAATATAAGTCAATAGTAGTTCTTGATTTGACCACCAGAGACCCAAGGCATTTAACAACATCGTAGTTCAATAGCACTTCACTAATAATGTGAAATTGTTAGTGGATTAGCAAAAATTACAAAATTTACCATTATGACAGCAAAAGTATCAAATTTCGCCTTAAATAATGACGATGTTTGTAAATTTGTCTATTTCACTAACAACTTCACACCGTTATTGAAGTGATGTTGAAATATGATTTTGCAAAAAGAATTAATGGAATTGGCCCAGGCTAGTCAAATTTGTCTCACGGAAAATTATTTATGTTCTTTTTTTGTAGGTTTCGGTGCGGACATGCTCAAAGATGCCGATCAAATGCTGAAAGGTATGTTAATCCATATTCTTCTATTAATTAGGTACTACTACATACATACACATCACACCTGATTCCCTGTAGAGGGATAGGCAGATATCACTGATCCCATCTGTCCCGATCCTGACAAACCACTTTCGCTTCATTGACACTCATACACAAAAATACACATTTGGCGGTTATAGGTACTTCTAACGTCACCCTTTTTCAATATGGCGTAGTGATCTTTAACGTAAATAGATTGACAAATAGCTACCTTTCTGCTCATTAAGCCCAAGGGGCTAAGAAACTAGAGTTCAAGAAATTTCTGCTAGATACAAAACAAAGACAAAAGCTGTCATGGCCATTAATCCTTGCAGGGTAGTCTGTAGTAATTCTATTGCCACCTCGAACCCACGTGTTGACAAGGTAGTCAGTATTCAACGTGACAGGTGGTTAGCCGTGTCACCATTTACAAGCACTCACTATGACGTATTTGTTAGCACGATACGTTTATAATTTCGAGAAGGTTTAAGATCTTCAATGTTCATCCTGAAAGTGAACAAAACATTTGATTGGCGCTAGGAGTGCCTACAATCGGCGAGTATAGTATACTCAAATTTAGATGGAGCTATTTCACTTAATTTAGCTAGCTAATCGCTCTAGTATTGACAAAAAAAGTGACCTCTATTATTGAGAAGATGTAAGCTTTATGTCACGCCATCTGTTTTCCCAATTTGGATCTAAGAATAAGCGGAGTAAAATAAGAAGTTAGCACATACCAAAAAATCAGTATGGGATGGGGTATCTGTACTGTAGTATTATATTATCTGTGGCTCTGTCATACATATGAAAGATAGCAGATTCTCACTCTTATAAATAGAGTTATAGTAATGTGTATTGCAGCCCACATTCACTTCACTAATAAATGAAAAGAAGAACTTTCACGACCAGTGACCCTTATGGAGTTAAAGTTCATAAGGCCACCTTGAACCCTCATGTTCACCAGATAGTCAGCATTTAATATGATAGGTGTTAAACTGTGACGCTGTTTAAAGGCACTGACTTTTACCATTTTTTAAGATGTACTAATACCTTTATTACTATAATATATACGTGTAGATAGATGTACGTGAGAAGATGTATGGGTGTCAATGAAGCGAAAGTACTCAGTCAGGATCGGGATAAATGGGGATCGGTGATCTTTGCCGACCCCTCTACAGGGAATCAGGCGTAATGTGTATGTATGTATATACGTGTTTGTACAACTTAGTTATACCACATATTCATAAAAAAATTGCTATGGTATAGATATACCGGTTATATCTTCAAAGTTCCGTCTACCACGAAAATTACATTTACAACATTCTCTTCAAGACTTAGTACTTATACACTTCACATTTTTATTGTGGTAGTCAGAGGCTTGTTTTTCCATCTCCAAAATTTCGGAGACATGTTACGTATGGGTCACTCAAAAGTGGCTGTAGCATAGTGGGTAAGATTTTCGGCTTCCTATTATTCTTATTCAACGACCTCCGTGGCGCGATCTGTTAAACACTGGAACGCTACTCGTGAGGTCCCGGGTTCGATTCCCGGTGGAGCCAGAGTTGAGAACTACGCTTTTCTTCTGCTTTTCAGTCTGGTCGTTGATCATATATGCTATGTTTGTATTTATCTATGTATAATAAGTATATATATCTTAAATATGCGTTGACTATTGCCATTAACACAAGTCTTAAATGAACTTACCAAGGGGCTAGTTCAATTTGTGTAATAGTGTCTCAATTATTATTATTAGAGGTCCTAGGTTCTAAACCAAGCAAAATTAATGAAAATTTAAAAATATGTTTTACAATTACGTATACAAAATTTAATTTCATTATATATACATAAGTATAACACAATAATTTATCTTACAGATACCAGTGAAGACTCGAATGAGGTTTCTGACACTGCGATCGACTTCATCAAATCGCTTTTCAACGCCAGAGGTAAGTAAAACTATACTTATCGAGGTTGATGTACGTAGCGTGAAGAATAGAAGAGCATGTAAGAAGGTTAATGGGTGTGAGTGAAGCTAGGGAGATTGTCAGGATTGTTTCAGGTGGCGATCGACAGTCTCTGCCTAGTTGAGATTCTAACTTAGTGGCTAACACCTGTGCTTTAATGTTATATGGCCCCTACCTAAGTGGAGAAATGTTATGTATGGGTATCATTTAGAAAGATCACGTGACTTATCGAATGCGTAACTCAATCCATTTTGAATCAATTCTTTTAGGAATTTTTCCCCTTCTAAATAATTTAAGTAGTTTAATCCCCGCTCGAGCAAGTACTTATGGCAATAAGCTTTTCGCAATAAAAAGTTAAAAAATATTATGATATTCGCTGATCATTTTTTACGACGAACGAAAATATCGTAAGGACATACATATTCCTTGGAATTAATAATGTAGTTCTTGTAAAAGGTGCTACGTCTAAAACATGTCACTTTAGTAGTTAACATAACTCGAAGTGATCAGAGAATCCCTGTCTCTACAATTTCGGAGATATATACGTCCCGTGTATATTACAAACATACATGACTCTACTTCCCTAATGGAATAGGCAGAGACTATCGATCGCTACCTTAAACGAGTAACAAATCTCCCTTGCTTCACTCACACCCATTGACCTTCTCATACATGATCTTTTGGGTCCAAGTTTACTAATGTTTTTTGCAAATACCAGTTCAATATCCCTTAAGAAGGTGTAAAGATGTTCGTGGATTTTTAAGGCGAAATATAACGTTTTTGCTTATCCACTACCAACTACACACTATTACTGAAGTTGATACTATTACTACTATTAAACTACGATTGTGCTAAAACGCATTAGTAAATTTGGACTCTGTTCTTCATGCTACGTACACCTTGCCTTGAGAAAAATATCTACGCAGCCTACCCAGTCCAACTTTACCTTATTATACTATAGTATTACGATGTATTATTGTAGCCCAGTGAGTAAGAACTCGGACTTTTGATGAGAAATGGTTCTAGCTTCGAATCCCGGCTCTGGCATGTACCAATGAATGAAATTTAAATATGTTTATTTCATTTACGTACATAATTTACAGTCACTAACGGTGAAGGAAAACATCGTGAGGAAACCTGCCTATCCCTCGGGATAGGTAATAGCCAGTGCCTATATACGGTGATACGGGTCACTAGGTTACGTTGGGTGCTGTCTATCAAGTGAAACGCGGGCTTCGAGTGACCCATACCTAACATGCCTTCGAAATTTCGGAGATGGGCACTCTAGCCTTTGACTACCCCGCCATAATAAAAAAGGGAGTGTGTATACACAAGTCGGGAAGCGTATGTATGTATGTATCTGTTTATTTAGTTTCAATATGTTGTATATTGTTTCAGATCAAAATGAAATGGAGAAAATATTGTTGGCACTCACTGGAAAACATGGTAAGTTAAAGCTTTACATAGTTGATATTGATTGATTATGTAGCTGTTTGGGTTTAGACATAATACCGGTGTTATACATTACCTATAGCAACATATCGAGTGTAAAAGGAAAAAAAAGAGATTTTTGCTGCTCGGCAGTTATAAGTAGTTCCTACGTCACCCTATTGCAACATGGCGTCTATCTGACTATCATATGCCTTAATATAATATATATATGGATCGACCCGACATAACCGGCCTTCCACTTCACACACATATATCTCTTTTGGCGATCTTTTTTCATTTATTCGCATAATATGTTCAAAATATCGAAGCATGCCCTTTTCAATATTTAACAATAAGTACATAACTAACTTATCACTTTACAATTAGTTACTGAGTTACAATACATATTTTTCTAAACCTTAATGTCCATATATGTATGTAAACTATTGATTTTATTAACTTTGTTCCATGTTAGGATAAGACCTAAATATAATGCTAGCTGCCATTCTTCCTGCTATGTCACCAATATTTCATAATCATGGCATAACTACCCCAATATTAAGGCTTATCGAGGAAATGTTATGTCTTTACGATTGTGTCCACATGTGATAAAATACATAAATATATATGCATTTAGTGACATTGAATGACTGTATATATAGAGTCAATGACATTTGATCATTAAATTCTCTTTAAATGATTACTAAATTAACAATTAAACACATAGCCAATTCTATATGTATGTATATGTTTACTGCGTATATGTAAACACACATATTTTGCATGTACAAACACTATGTATGTAAATGTGTATGTATGTATGTGTTTGCCTTTTAATCCGCGTTAGATTTATGGGTTTAACGACTTTTTTAAATAAATATACGTCCTATACTAGTCTGGGGCTAAAAAGAATGCTAACGAGCTGCCGTTCTTCCCGCCTTTAAATTGGTGACTAAGGGACTACGGGTATATGTATGGTAAATATTCAATATCAGTGCCATTCATTCCGGCTAGTTAAGTTAAAACAGACCTAAGAAAGAAAATAACATACGCTTCACGACTTGTGTATACCACGAACCAAATATAAAGAGGACCCGGCGTAAGGAGCGGTCCCCGTTACGTGGTGCGGAGTTCAAATGGCGTGTTTTAATTGGTGCGGAGTCTTAAAATGTGTAGTAAAAAGAAGATACCTGATTTGATTGGCCGATGCCGTGTTTTGATTGGTTGTAATATCTCCCCTCCATCTCGCGTACCTCGTTTCACCCCGCGTAGTGCCACGCTAGTTTTCATACAAATATTACGTAAGGCCCACTCCTTATTAATTACTGCATGGTGTATACACTCTCCATTTTTTATTGTGCCGGGGTAGTCGGAGGCTTGAGTTTTCCGAATTTTCAAAGGCATGAATGAACCTAACCTAAGAAATATCGTAGATATTGTTGAGTTTGTGTCTACCCAGAACAAGATCGCAGGTCTTGGATATATTTATAAAATACACATATTCACTATCACAACTAAAATCACACCTGAACCTCTGACTACCCCGCAAGGGTTAATTGTCGTGAACGCGTTTGTCTTTTTTTGTCATAAATCATAGATATGTAAAACAGACTAATACCTGTCTAGGACGTAAAAATAATGCTAACTAGCTGCCGTTCTTCCCGGCATGTCTTAGGAGGCAACTAAGGGACTAGGAGTAAATGGAATTTGTTGGGCGATGGGCTAGCAACCAGTCACCAATGTTCCGTTATGACATCGCAACCCCAATGTTCTTGCTAAAGCGTGTTAGAAACACGATATCACCTATTATAGTTGGACACAAAATTACTATTATAGATAGAATAATTGAAATGATTGAGCGATGAACGATTTAACTTATATTATTACCTGTATATGCACATCATGCCCGATTCCCTGTATCATATATCACAGATCCCCATTCGTCCCAATCCTTACAAACCACTTTTGCTTCATTGACACTCATACACCTCATGCACACGCAGGTTATAGTTACAGTCAACGCTAAAAGTGCAGTCCCAGTAACTTTTTATAAGGTTTACGTTTATAAGAACAAAAGACAAGATTTAACATTTCGAAGCACGCGAACGTATAGTCGCCATGACAATGCATAGTGGCGCCACTTTTAAAATGGAAAATATTGTTGATGTTAATACACCTCATATATCCTCGCCGGTTATAGGTACTTATAACATCGCCGTTTTTCAAAACGGCGTCAATATTCAGGAATATTTGTAGGTGAAATGAAAAGAGTACCTATAACCGCCGAGTGTGTATGAGAAGATGTATGAATGTCAATGAAGCCAAAGTGGTCTGTCAGGGTCTGAAGTGAAAGGGCGCTACTGCCTAATGATACTAGATAAGACTAGATACTTTTAAACTACGAAATTTCGGAGATGGCCACTCAAGCCTCTGACTACCCTTCACAATAAAAAGGGAGTGTGTATACACAAGTCGTGAAGCGTATGTATCTATGTATGTTAAAATATACCTGTAAAATAACCATATCTATATTATTATCATAATTAATTCATTGTACTGCTCCTCTTAAATGGAAAAGATAACGTATATATATATATATATATATAATATTTTATATCATTATTGTTATTATATTATTTATATAGTATACATATTATTTTAATGCCTGTATAAGACGTTACGGTTCACTACCTATCACGTTGGGTGCTGTCTTTAGTGAAACGCGGGCTACGAGTGACCCATACCTAACATGCTTGAAATTTTGGAGATGGGCACTCAAGTTTCTGTATACCCTTCACAATAAAAAGGGAGTGTGTATGAACGTTTAAACGTAAAAAACAACTCATACATACATACGTTTATAATAATTTATTACTAAACTAAATAAATAGTATTGTTTATTCAATTGGCGTGTTAAGTGCATAAATGTTGATACAAATTGAATTGAATTTACTGTACACATAAATTGGCATGCCTGGTTCCCTTTCGGGGCAGACAGAGATCATAGAACCCTATCCTGGGCTAACTAATTCGTTTTGGCAAACTCATAGTTCGGTTAAATTGCAATCGTAGTTCGATAACAGTTCAATTACTACTTAACAATTGCGATTCTACTGAAGCCCAAGTTTACTAATGCGTTTAAGCAAAATCAAAGACAAAACATGTCAAATGCGTTCACGACCATTAACCCTTGCAGGGTAGTAGGAGGTTCAGGTGTCCATCTTTGCAATGGCGATGGTAGTAATTCTATGGACACCTCGAACCCACATGATAACCAGATAGTCAGTACTCAATGTGACAGGTGGTAAGCCATGTCACCATTTACAAGCACTAACTATTACCTGTTCGGAAACAGGTAGGTTTCCTCACGATGTTTTCCCTCACCATAGTATTCAACGCATTTCGTAAATGTATTTTTTATTACGAATGTATTTCTCTTATTGTATTTTTTTTAATGTATATCAATATCACTTCTGCTATGGTGTGGATTTGTTACTGTATTAGCAAAAGTGTCTTATGCTAATTAAAAACTTCACACTATTAGTGAAGTGATATTGAACTGATATTTGGCAATAAGTGTTAACGGTGAGGGAAGACATCGTGAGGAAACCTGCCTATCCCTCAGGATAGGTAATAGTCTGTGCCTATATACGGCGATACGGTTTACTACCTATCACGTTGGGTGCTATCTATCAGTGATACGCGGGCTTCGAATGACCCATACCCAACATGACTTCGAAATTTCGGAGATGGGCACTCAAGCCTCTGACTACCCCGCCATAATAAAAAAAGGAGTGTGTATACACAAGTCGTGAAGCGTATGTATGTATTAACTTGGGCTCCTAAACTACGATTTTTCTAAAATGATTAGTGGAATTGGATTATTGACACCACTTTAGTTTTGTTGCCGTAAAAACTCTGCTACATATATACTCGGCGGTTATAACGGCATGTCGTAGGAGGCGACTAAGGGACTAGGGGTGAATATCTATTGGCCGATGGGCTAGCATACTGTCACCTTTGATCCATATGACATCACAACCCCAATATTCATGCTAAAAAGTGACCAAGGAGATATTTTCATGTCTCCAAGGTTCTGTCCACCTCAAATGGGATTAAATGACTTGAATTTATATGTGTGTATGTATGTATGTTTGTTAACATATTATATTTTATTTTGCAGATGAACGAAGCGCCTTGAAATACTGCAAAAAAGTTACTGGAATTAAATGTAAGTAAAGTTTATTTAGTATTTTAAATAGCTATATACAATTTGTTTTATTTACAATTTATAGATTTACTATAATATTAAAGGAAAATAGTAATTATTAGATAGTATATATGAATAAATTTCTCTTAGTAATCATCGCTGTCCCGTGCGTGTGGTTCCGGGTTAGATTCCCGGTGGAAGCAGAGTTAAGAACTGCGCTTTTCTTCTGCTTTCCAGTCTGGTTGTTGATTATATATATATATATATAATCAATAGTAATCAATATGCATCATAAGTAAACATACGTTAATTAAAATAATAAAGCAAGGGGCTAGTTCAATTGGCGTAATGATGTCCTATAATATAATTTCTTTTCTTTACAGCCGACAAAGATGTATTGAAGTTTTTGAAAAAAGTCATCGGTTCAAGAAGTATACATTTTGTGATTGAATTCCTATCGTATTTCGACGGAGACACTAGTAAGTATTTAAATAAAGTCTAGTTATTTACTATTAATAAACGCTATATATAAGTTAAAACTATAAACATAAAGTAATAAATATAATGAAATACCAAATAGTTTAATTAGATTTATTTTTAATTATTAACAAATTATAATTATAACCTTTTACTTTTAAGATTTGATATTCATGCTCCTTACAGTGAATAAAAAGAATTTCGTTTCACAGCTCAAATTGTACTAAAATAGTAAAAAAACATTATAATATATAAAAAGCCTCTTTCTTGTAATCAAAGACGTATATTCCTTAGAATATCAATGTTAATTTTTTATCTAAATATGTTATGGGAAGATGAATAATTAAAATTAAGACAAATTAGACATTTTTGTTACCTTTTCAAATCTATTCTAGTGATGGTTTAGAAGTAAGAGATTTTAAGTTCAGGAATAAATTTATAATGGCAAATGTACTTTATTGAAAATAACTTACTATAAACTTTGAATGCAAAAATAATAGGATAATACTTACATATTTACTTATTAATTTTCTTACATGAAAGAGTAGAAAAAATACAAATAAATTTCCGTATATTATGGCTATAAAAATGATAGAGAATTTATACCATATCATTTTCTAGTTATTTACAATCATTTTTACATACACTAACGTTTTATTGAATTCTTTTTATTAGCCCAAATCTTTTACAAAAACTCAAAAACCTTTCTTGTTATTTACTAATTGTACTCTTTTATTTTCAGTTATCGATGTTCTTGTGGAGTTATTGACTATAGTCACCAACGAACATGGTAAGACACTACCTTTACATTTACTTACATACATACACATCACGCCTGATTCCCTGTAGAGGGGTAGGCTAAGATCACGGATCCCCATTTGTCCCGATCCTGACAGATCACTTTCGCTTCATTGACATTAATACAGCTTCACATACACTCTCGTCGGTTATAGCTACTCCTAACGTCACCTTTTTTCAAATTACTTTTAAATTCACATTTACTTGTAAAGTGTATTCCTAATTTAAGCTTATCTTGAATAGCTGATAGAATTACCTATAACCGGCGAGTGTGTAAGAGTTGTATGAGCGACAATGAAGCGAAAGTGGTTACTTGATCCAGATGGGGATCCCTGATCTCTGACTACCCCTCCACAGGGAAATGTACTGCCCTTCTTCCCGACATATAGTAGGAGAAGTCTAAGGGACTAGGGTTAATGGAATCTAATGGGCGATGGCCTAGCAACCTGTCACCAATGTTCCATAAGACATCACAACTCCAATATTTATTTTATAAGTGACAAAGGAGATGGTAAATCTTCGAGATTCTCTCCACCCCGAAAGGGACTGAAGGACATAAATGTATATGTATGTATCTAAATTATTATTTTTTTATTTATATTAAATTATTAAACAATATTTACATGAGGTAATAACTCAAAATAATATCTAGATAAATAAAGTTGAAAATAAACTGATAATTATAGAATAAAATCTTAATAATTATTATTTTTGTTTACAGACATGCTAAAGTGTTGGTACGTAATTCAGTCCTTGACTGGACATACGGATTTCGATGGATTCTACGAAATACTGCAACGACTATCCGGGGAGAAAAGTGAGTATGAAATGACTATTACACTTGTAATGACTGTTATAACACGCTGAGTTAGATCCTTTTGTAATAGATATGACGGTAGTCACTTAATCTATGAGAGGATACATAATGAAAATAATATATTTATTTTTCTCACATAACGCTGACTGACACACGCTGATATTATTTCAATGATATTAATTCAGCGTAACTCAATTGTTTGAAGCTTGACTCAGGGTTCGAACTCCGCCTAATCATGTACCAATAAAAATGGATTTTAATGAATTTCTATGTACATTTTCGTAATAAAAATACTTTTACGAAATGCACCGAATACTACGGTGAGGGAAACACCGTGAGGAAACTTACCTGGGGCCTTAGTCCACTAATACTTTTTGCAAAATAACAGTTAAATATCAGATCACTAATGGTGTGAAGTTGGTAGTGGATTAGCAAAAGTGACAAATGACGCCATTTTTTAGCTAAATTTGTCACTTTTGCCGATTTCAATGGTGAAATTTGTCATTATTGCTAATCCACTACCAATTTCACACTATTACTGATCTGATACTGAACTGCTTTTGTGCTAAAACACATTAGTAGACTAAGGTCCCTGGTAACTGAATTAGGAATATAGGTCTTGTATTACAAAGCACCAGTTCTCCCTTACAGTTAGGTTAATTTAGGTTATATAGATAGACTTTAAAAGGGATAAAATAAGACAAAAGCTTTTCACCAACGTAGTATTTTATTATCGTTAAGCGTTATAACGATAAGGTATGTTAAGGTGGTTTGGGCACATGTAGTGCATGGATAAAAGGTTTACAAAAGGAATCTATAAAGCCAAAGTGGAAGTTAGAATTGGCCGCGTAGAACTTATACAAATTAAATTGGAGACATACTTCTCAAGGCGGATGTACGTAATGAAGAAAAAATAGTATGTATGAGAAAGTTAATGTGTGTGAGTGAAGCAAGAGATTTGTCACCCGTTCCAGGCGGCGATCGATAGTCTCTGCCTAACCCGTTGGGGACGTAGAGGTGAATATATGTATGTATTAATGATGTTATTGTTTCTCGTTACAGATTCATTCAACGTGGTTGACTTTTTCAAGCACATGGGACAACATTCTGGTAAGTTAGACTAAATTTAAATTTGTTTAAATTAGTCCCATCCTAGTATTAGAAAAATTCGACGTAGCTCAGTTGTTTGGGGCTTGACTCTATATCAGTGGGACTCTATATCAAATCCCGCTTGAGCACGTACAACTGGAAATGAAGTTAAATGAATTCCTATGTACACTTTCCTAATTAAAATACATTTAGGAAATGCGTCGAATACTACGGTGAGGGAAATCATCGTGAGGAAATCTAGGACTTGTAATTGTATTTGAATGGTTCCGACATAAGACCAGCGTTACGTTCACACAAATATAAGCTTTGTGAAACCCTTTTGCTGCGACAGTGATGTATATCAGGCATAATATGTTATCATCCTTTATGGGACGTAAAAAGAATGCTAACTAGCTGCCGTTCTTCCCGGCATGTCGTAGGAGACGATTAAGGGACTAGTAACTATGGAATCTATTGGGCGATGGGCTAACAACCTGTTACTAATGTTCCATATAAGAACACAGCCTCAATTTTCATGCTAAGAAGTGATCATGTCCTGTCTGGTTGTTGATATATATATATATATATATATATATATATATATATATATATATATATATATATACTATATAGGTATTTATCTATATATGAAAAGTATATGTTTCAAAATAATACTTTCAAAAGTATCCTTGACACAAGTCTTAAATGAACTTACTACGGGGCTAGTACAATTGGTGTTACAGTATCCTACAATATATAATTATTATACGATATAATTAAAATCTAGCTTGTAGGTAGCCCTCTCACATTTACCAAAACTCCACTTCCGCCCTCTATTGATAACAGTAAGAACTTATTCAAAATAATCAGAAAATGCATAATAATACCGTTTTCTGTCGACAGATGGCGGTTTTCATGGACACTATCATGATCACGGAGATGATCATCAAGATGAAGATATTCAAAGCTTAGGTAAATATAAACTAATACTAAGAGTATTAATTTATAAAGTTAACTTAAGTATGTAATTGAACAAAAAATTACATATCGCAACCCTAATAAAGTCAAAGTGAAATGTTTTATTCAACATAAGTATAAATACAGTACATTCATTGAAAGTCAAAACATTTGCTTGACACTGGTTGTCTCTTAGCATTGAAATTCTACCGTCAATATCAAAATATTCTAGCTAAAAGTGACCTAAATGATATTATATCTCCGAGGTTCTGTCCACCCAAAGGGGTTTAAAGGACATAAATTTATAAAAACATACAATAAATTGACATTATTAGAAATATCATAATTAGAAATACACATAGAATGCTAACTACTATCCTTGCTTAATTCATTATGTCGTAGGAGGCGACTAAGGTACAAGGGTAAATCTAAAATCTAAGGTTAAGGAATCCTTCGAGCAATGGGCTAGCAACCTGGGCCCCTATTCCACTAATTAACTTTGACAGCTATACTATTGCGTCGCTACTGCGTTACTTCTGCGTCTCGGCTGTAAAAGTGGAGGAATTTGTTAGTGGAGTACCAAAAGTGTCAAATTACGGCCACTGAAGTATTACAGTATCGATACTGAAAAATATTGTGGCAAAAATGCATTAGTGGAGTAAGGGCCCTGTCATCAATATTCTATACCAATGTCATCATGACCTGAACAGTTTTAACAACATTATTTTATTATGGCGATATGGCTCACCACCTATCACGTTAAGTACTGACTATCTAAGCTACACGTGGGTTCGAGATGGCCATAGAATTACTACTTTCGTAATTGCGAAGGACATTTGAACCTCTGATTATCCCGCAAGGGTTAATAGTAACTGCCAGCTGGTAAAACCCGAAGCGGCATTGTTCTTCAGTACAGAATGTAATTAAATTTTTTTTTCAATTCAATTTCAGCCGTGGAAGGTGTAAAAGTGTATATAAGGAAGTTGACTGGTGACACATCTGACTTAGACGACTTTCCGATGGTGTTTAGAGCTTTAAATTCAGAAATTGGTAAGTAGTATCATTTATATTCATTTGACAATATGCGGATGAATGATAGCAGATTGACAAAAGGAATATATATATGAGTGAAGTGGAAGGGCGGTTACGTAGGGGCCGGCCTAATAAGACATAACAGTCAGATAGACACTATATTGATAAAAGGTGACGTTAGGAGTACCTATAACCGCCGAGAGTGTATGAGATGATGTATGAATGTCAATGAAGCGAAAGTGGTCTAACAGGATCGGGACAAATGGGCATCCGTGATCTCTGTCTGTAATCAGGCGTGATGTGTATGTATTAACAATAATAAAGCATTTATTTACAGCCACAAAAGCATACACAAAACAAATATTTTACAAATAAAACTTACAAACTAGGGGGTATAGCTTCTGCATGTTATTGTCGCAGCAAAAAGGTTCTAACTCAGCTGGGTATGTTACGTTTGGAGGCAAACGCAACGCTGATATTTACAGAGATTATCCCGTGCTATTGGATAGGAAAAGAATGCTAACTAGCTGCCGTACTCCCCGGCATGTCGTAGGAGGCGACTAAGGGAGATTGCGGTCTATTGAATGAAGGATAGCAACCGTAATAATATGAACGGTTCCGGGTTCATTACCCGTCTGAAAATACTATTATGAACTAAAGACAAGGGAACGTGACGTGTGAAGATACTTATGCTTCACGACGTGTACACACACCCTTTTTTATTGTAGCGAGGTAGTCATAGGCTTGAGTGCCCTACGAAAATACCTACCAATTACCTGCCCTACTCATGTTTCACTGATAGACAGCACCCAACGCGTTAAGTAGTGAACCGTATCACCGGCGCTTACAGGCCCGAAGTATAGGCAGGTTTCCTCACGATGTTCTCCCTCACCGTTAAACCGTTCGAAAATATATGGAAAAGAATACATGTATAAATATGTTTGGTAACTTATTCTTCTTCTGTTTTCAGATCTCAAAGGTTGTTTGGACGAAATTACATTCTGTACTAGGAGCACTGGTAAGATACTTTATTATTAAACAACATTCTTATATCCCTTAATCTATTATATTATCAATTAGAACATATACTTCTCAAAGAGCGGAACCCGTTCAACAAACATTACAATTATGTAAAAACAAACGTTACATATTTCTCAAGTTGTACGAAAAGTGTTACAAAAAATCTACTAGTGAAAAACTTACAAATATGTAAATTGTAACTACCTACCTTTTAACAAAAGCTTACATAAAATATTAGTAGACGTTCCATTTTGAAAAGAATATAATAAACTATCTTCTTCCCAGGATTACGTAATATTTTTGTTAATTTATAATAATATTCGAGATTTCATATTTCCTGACCCTGGCTAACCACTTTCGTTTCATTGACTATACACCCCCTCATACATACTCGGCAGTTATACCTACGTCTCCCTTTTTCAGTGTTTCGCTTTTTTGATTCACAATTTTTTCCTAGGACGATTGGAAATCATGAGTATGGTAGCTAATTACATACATACCTACACATCACGCTCATTTCCCTAAAGAGTGATAGGCACAAGAGATCCCCATTTGCCTGGATCAACAAACCATTTCCGCTTCATTGACATGCATACACCCTTATACACTCGGCGTTAATAGCTACTTCTAATGTCATCCTTTTTAACATTAAATAATTCAATGATTCAGCCTATATCAGTCCACTGCTGGACGTAGGCCTCCCCCAGATTACGCCACAAAACACGATCACTCGTGGCCCTCAGCCAACCACTACCAGTGACCTTCAGTTCATTGGTCCACCTAGCAGGGGGCGTCCTACTTTATGTTTAGTGGGATGTTAATTAAATACAACAACATACGCTTCAAGACACACTCCCTTTTTATTGTGGCGGGGTAGTCAGAGGCTTCAATGCCCATCTCCGAAATTTCGCAGGCATGTTAGGTATGGGCCACTCAAAGCTAGCGTTTCACTAAATAGACAGCACCCAACGTGATAGGTAGCGAACCGTATCGCCGTATATATTATTTATTTATTACACACACAACATTGCGACTATCATAACCGGATATACCCAATGTGACAGTGGAGTTATTCGGTCTTAAATAACACGTGATTTCCTTAAAATACTTAGGAACTATAACATATAGGCACTGGCTATTACCTATCCCGAGGGATAGGCAGGTTATCTCACGATGTTTTCCCTCACCGTTAATTAATGATTGTTATCTATTTCAGATATTGGCGATGCAATCAAGAAGTTGATGGAGATCGTTCATTTGGACAAGTTTTCCGAAACCATTGCTCTGTTCAAGAAAATCACCGGGCAGAGACGTAAGTAATAAGAAACATATTCATAATTAAAAATAAATAAATTAAATGAAATTACTTTGCTTCACACTAGACGCAGTAATACATATACACAAATAGAGAAAAGAATTAATCATATAATAATTTACATTAATGTAACCAAGCACACATGGCAACCCCGCGCAAGTGTGAATAGGATTTGTCTCAGCTAATGTTGATTGTGTGAAATTCACACTGCCAACGCTGATATTCCGACAAACCCTTAAGTACGTAATTTACAGGGTACGGTAAACTCAATCAAAACATTACCTACCTAATAAAAATAGGTGTATGAGGGATTAGTTGCCTATTGAAAAAGAGTAAAAGACAATCCCTGGGACGTAAAAAGAATGCAAACTAGCTACCGTTCTTTCCTGAATGTCGTAGTGATTAGGGACTCAAATGAAATAGAATTTATTCAACGACGTGTTAGAAAAGCGGTGAGTTATCAACCTGTCGCCAATATTCCATATCATACATACATGATTCCCTGTAGAGGGGTAGGCAGAGATCACGGATCCCCATTTGCCCCACTGACAGACCACTTTCGCTTCATTGACACTCGTACATCTTCTCATACACACTCGGCGTCATACATAAGGGTTAAAAATTAATTCCATATCAATGCAATAATTCCATGTCCAATCACTTAAAAATGGCAAATATATATGGATTTTGTATTTTTGTCGACACCGAAAGGACAAGAGTATTATGTATGTATAACATACATCACACTCTGAGCGACAAGCAGAGATCAAGGATCATATTTTAATCCTAATATTATGTATGTATGTGTTATATTAATTTATGTTTTTATTTCAGAACTCAAATATGCACTGGAGGACTTTTTACATGACACCAATAAATTGAGTGAGTTAATAATAAAATAGTTTAAAACACACACACACAATAAGTAGCCGTAGCCTAGTGGGTAAGATAAGACCTCTGACTTCTTAATAGAGGTCCTGGGTTCAAATACCGGCTCTGGCATGTACCAATGAATGAAATTTCAATATGAGATTTCATTAACGCACATAATTTACAGTCGCTAACGGTGAGGGAAAACATGGTGGGATAACCAAATAGCCAGTGCCTGTATATGGCGATACGGTTTACTACCTATCACGTTGGGTGTTGTCTATCTAGTGATCCGCGGGCTTCGAGTGACCCATACCTAACATGCCTCCGAAATTTCGGAGATGGGCACTCAAGCCTCTGTCGAAATTTCCGAATAATATAAGCCACTTAAAGCTCGTGTTTTACTACATAGATAGATTAAAGTATTTCTTAGTGTTATTTATTATACAATAACTACGAAGTAATTAAAATTTAATTTATTGTTAAATAAAAATGAAAAATGCCCGAAACCAACCTATTATGTATACCTATATATCATACTTATTATATACCGACATATCAAAATAATATATAATATTATAATAATATTTAGCGATTGGAAATTGGGTTTCAGTACCCAAAGACATGTTTCAGTTGATCATAGTGGACTCTCTACCACTAACTACCCCCAAAAGGTGTATGATCGTGAATGCTTATACGTTTACGACGACCTCCGTGGCGCGATCGGTTAGACACCTGAACGCTAATCATGGGGTCCCGGGTTCGATTCCCGGTGGTGGCAGAGTTAAGAACTACGCTTTTCTACTGCTTTCCAGTCTGGTCGTTGATTATATATGCTATATATGTATTTATCTATATATAATATGTATACATTTCTTAAATATACGTTGACTAGTACCCTTAACACAAGTCTTAAATGTACTTACCAAGGGGCTAGTTCAATTGGTGTAATAATGTCCAAATATTATTATTATTATTTATTTATTTACAGATCTCTACGACGTTTTCGACTCCCTCTACACGATCAGCAAAGTGTCAGACATCGAGAAAGTGCAGGAAATGTTCGTCAAAGTATTCCACATTGACAGTAAGTATAGTTTTAAGAGATTCGCGATTTATACTCATGAACATGCAACGTAGCCGTAACGTCGGGTTAATAAAGGTACCTTTATTATATAAAAACTTACGCGATAAGTCCCGTTAGTTATTAATCACGACAGTAAGTATATTAGTATGTGTAGAAGTGACTTAAGAAGCGTCGAAATGAGGGTAGACGGTGAATCTGATTATTTCTTTTGGAGGCGTCGACATGTTGCATGACACGTTTTCTTGGGTCGAAAAAAAATATTTTCCGTAATGCTGTAGCATTAGTATTTAGTTTATAGTCTACAATATAAAAAAAAGTTTTTCTTTTTTCGTGAAACCACATAAATTTTATTTAACATATCGCCTATTACAACCTCTTATGTACCATTGTATCAATCAATCAGCCTATGACAGTCTACTGCTGGACGTATGCCTCCCCAAGGTTACGCCACACAACACGATCACTGCTGGCCCTCAGCCAAACACTACCAGTGACCTTTTTCAGGTCATCGGTCCATCTAGCAGGGGGGCGTCCTACACTACGTTTACCGAGACGCGGCCGCCATTCGAGAACCGCTTTGCTCCAACTGTCAATCATACCATTGTCATATATGTATAATATAGCAATTAAAACTATCTTTTTATTCTACAGATATCGTTCGAGTATTCCAACGGATCAACAAACTTACTAGAAGCACAGGTTAGTGTGTTTACCATGATCCGTTGTATTATATAAAAACATATTTCATTATACTTATAATACTATCAATACCCGTTCTAGTCTGGAACGTAAAAAGAATGCTAACTAGCTGCCGTTCTTCCCTTCATGTCGTTTACGCGACTAAGGGACTAGGGGTAAATGGGATCAATTGGGTGATAAGCTAGCAACCTGTCATCAGTGTTCCATATGACATCACAATCCCAATATTGATACATAATATAAGCGATTAAGGAGATACTTAATATCCGAGGTTCTGTCCAACCCAAAAGGGATTGAAGGACGTGAATGTATATGTAGATACTACTTATTCTGTGAAATAAAATATAAATACATTTGCTCGAACTACGGTGAAGGAAACCTTCTTTTTTCTCGAAACAGATAATCAATCAATCAGCCTAAGTCAGTCCACTGCTGAACGTAGGCCTCCCCAAAGGGACACAAAACACGATCACTCGTGGCCCTCAGCCAACCACTACCAGCAACCTTTTTCAGGTCATCGGTCCATCTAGCAGGGGGACGTCCTATTTATAATAGAACAGATAATAGTCAGTACTTATTCATCGTAAATCAGTGAACCACCTGTCACTTTAGTGTTGAATATCTGTTGATTTCTACCACCGCAATCGCGGAGATGGACACACGAACCTTTGACAACTACACAAGTTTACAATCACTGCAATCAGTACCTCTGCGATTACGGAGATGGACACCCGTATATTGCTATGTACTCGTACAAGTTAATTTCCGTTGTTATTTCCATAATAAACAAATAAATATATCTTTCATGAACTATATCTTAATAGATGTTTATTTTTGCAGATCCCTTGACTTTTATGTCATCTCTCATCCACGTAACTGGCACAGACAACATTCAAGATGCTCAACATGTCTTCGAAAAACTTACTAAGCAAAAGAGTGAGTATAATAATGTATAGAGATTGCTAACTGACTGCCTTTTTGTCGGCAATACTCTATTTCGTCTGGTATTATATTTATACAAGCAGTAACTATTACCTGTTGGGGTAGGTTTCAAGCAATATCAAATAATTTGCCACATTTTTATTTTTTTAGAAGTTTTCAATACGTGAAACATAGATGGCACTGTAATTATAATTTGATTTTTATATATTCTTCGCTCCTATTAGTAGCAGGGTGTTGTTATATACTCTCAAGCCTCAATAAATGGTCTATCTAACATAAAAATATTTTTTGAATTCGAAACAGTATTTCCTGAGATTAGCGCGTTCAAACCAACAAACAAACTCTTCAGCTTTATAATATTAGTACTTATAGATTACAAAAAAGAATTAACCTATGTATCTATTTATATTTGAAAGAAGATGTAGTGACTAAGATTGAAAAGGGCATGCTTCGATGGTTTGGACATGTTATGCGGATGAATGATAGCAGATTGACAAAAGGAATATATATGAGTGAAGCGGAAGGAAGGGCGGTTACGTGGTGCCGGCCCAGTAATACATACTATATTAGTCAGATATACGCTATATTGAAAAAGGGTGGCGTTAGAACTACCTGTAACCGCCAAGTGTGTTAGAGGTGTATGAGTGTCAATGATGCAAAAGTGGTCTGTCAGGATCATGTCAGATGATTTCCATGAACCGTGAATGAGAACCATGATTTCTACCTACCTCTCTACAGGGAATCAGGCGTGATGTGTATGCATGTAAATACTTCTGCTTATATCAATATAAAAACTTTATAAATATTTACAAAGACTATATGAAATTTCTACTGCTTATATCAATATAAAAAGCTTAAAAATATTTACAGTACACTACAAGAAATCATGTTATTTTTACAGAAAACTTCATTGAAATTCTACAAATGTTACAAGAAAAGAGCGGCCACAATAACATCATTGATTTCTGTGAAAAATTCATAGACTATACCGGAACTAAGAGTAAGTAATCCTTAATATTATTATTTAAAATCCATTGATAGCTCGGACGTCAAAAGAATGTTAACTAGCTGCCGTTCTTCCCGGCATGTCGTAGCAGGCGACTAAGGGACTAGGGGTCAATGGAATTGGGCTATGGGCTAGCAATATGTCACTTATGTATCATTAGGACATCACATCACCAATATTTATGCTAAAAAGTGACCTAGGAGATATTATCGTGTCTTCAAGGTTCTGTCCACCCCGAAAGGGATTAAAGAACGTGAATGTATACGTATGTGACTTTATATTTGGTAATTACCACTCACTTGGGCGCTCCGCACTCTCAATGCGATTTCGGAACGTCGATATCTTTTCGTGTGGGTCGGATTAGTTCGCCAAAGCCGCGATGAAGTTATTTAATTAATTTATGATGATGTAATTGATGATTTATGTTATTATAAAATTATATATTATTATATTATATTCCATACACAATAGGTTTCATAATTTACCTGTAAGGTATCTAATACTAGTGTAAATAAATTAATAAAATTCGAAAAATGATATTGTACCTACACGTTGTTCATGCTATAATTTATACAAATATTGTAAAGGATGCGTATGACGGGGACTGATATAATGTCGGTACTGTGATTGTCTCCTATAGACGTAGCATATCTTAGAGCTAGTGGCTTTTGTATTACGAGTATAAGTAATGTATGCATGTTATTTAGGAACCCTACCTCACACCGACAGCGATGACTACAATGATACTTTTTATATAATTTAATTTCTATTAGTACTTTAAATTTATAGTTTTAATTTGTATATTATTTGTATCTGAAATTGTACTTCTATAAATATTAGATATAATTTATAAATTTATTTTCTCATTTTCAGATATTGGACAGGCGTTTGAAGTCATCATAAAAATCACCAATATAACTGGTAAGAAAGTAGTTTACACTGTCTATTGGGTTTAAATTGGTTGAACTTTAGCTAGTTCAATAAGAGTTATAATGTCCCAAATATTAAAATTATGATTGAGTTTTGCTTAACATTTATTCATTTACAGGGAAAGGGGTGACGTCTTTAAAATAAATATAAGTTACTCAGCAATTTAGCAACTTACTAAAAAGTGATCTAGGTGTTAGAATAAGAATGCTCACTAGCTGCCGTTCGTTCCGACTTATTGTAGGATGCGAGTAAAGGACTAGGGGTAAATGAAATCTATTGGGCGATGGGCTAGTTACCGGACACCAATGTTCCATATGACATCACAACCATTATCATGTCTCCAAGGTTCTGCCCAACCCAAAAGGGATTAAGTGACGTGAATATATTGACGAGTGTGTGTATATATCTACGTAGAATAACGTAGTTTGATATCATCTTAAAGCTTCGCACATATATTTACAGATGTCGCTAATTAACATTTTGTCCAATTTCAGATATCTTCGAGTTTTTCGAAGTCATATACAAGTTTACTTCGGTGGAAATCATTATTTTCATTGAAACTATGCTCAAGGTGACCAACTCAACCAATCTGAAGCATGCTGTGGACAAATTCAATCGTATTACCAACGAAAAAGGTACGTTTTTCAATAACATTATCGATTTGAAGAAATTGGAATTCACATGAATATAAAAACGAACTTGTTATACTTTATTTATAAATAAATTAATAATAAAACTATAAATCAAATATTTGAGCCAAATCACTGCCAACAGGGAGAGTGCCCAAGATGGCAGCATTTGAAAACATTAAAACCCAATTGTGTTCGTTAAACACGAAAATAATAACTTTATGCCCGTACTTTAATTAATATAATTAAATTAATTATTGATTATTGATCTTTTTTTATAATAAATGTAAAATATTTTATCTTATTTAAAATATGTAGTCTAACAGGTCCTTAAAACCTAATCCACTACCTACATAAAATTACGAGTGGATTAGTCAATCAATGACTCATAAATATGTACTTTTATCTCAATGCTGACAATTATTTTCCATCTTTATTTCAGATTTCCTGTCATCTTGCAGAACGATATACAGGATTGTGAAAATGGGTGAGTTTTTTTATTTTATCCAAATAAGAGGATAATCTGTTCCTTAAATGTCAATAAATATTACTTTGAAACTATAGCTTAGCTTGAGGCAGACGGCAATAATAAGGTTGTATTATACGAGTAGGTTATGAATATTAATTGTTATGAAAACGTTGATTATTGAGTATATTACTAAAATTGCCTTTAATTTTTACATTTCAGATATTGTCAAGTTCTTCGAGTTACTAATTACTATTAGTAAACGGTTTGGTGAGTAATCAATTTGTTTTCTATTAATAAATATTACTATAATGATGAAAATACCTTCTTGTTTATCAATGAAATCTTTACAATAAATTAACAAAATATTTACAAACTTAAAACTTATTAAATTAATAAACTGTAATGAAATATTTTTTTAATTCATTTTTCTGTAAGGTAATGGTTTACTATCATTGTCTTGGGAACCCTACCACCCTCTGACAGCGATGACTACAAAGATATTTTTTATATAATTTTATTTTTATTTGTACTTTAAGTTTATAGTTTTAATTTGTTTATAAAGAGATTACTGCTCTTGTTTAATAATAAATGACTTACATAATTTTATTTAATATGAGGAATATAAAATCGTTTATTGAAACTCGGTTACTGTAATTTGAACTACGTTAAACATAAATAAGATCGTAAAAAATCATGTGCAATTATATCAAAAGCGCAAGAAGAATCAAAAAATTAGGATTAGATGTTTTGTTTTATGTCTTACTTATTTGAGAATGTAATATTTGTCTTTCTTTAATATATATATATCTTATTTAATACTCTTAAAAGATCTTATTTAAGTAACATAAACTCTATGCTATATTAAATTAAAATTTAATTAGTCCAATATTTATTTTATAAATTGAATATTTTTGTTTCAGATTTTGAAGAAATGATGACAATTATACTCACGTATACGGATAAAACAGGTAACTGGAAATAGTACATGATATTCTTAGGAAATTTTGCATTAATTTTGTATCCTGATAAATCAATGTTAGATTTTAATGGATGTATCGATACCTAACGGCGCACATAAACGCCATTAAGCAAACTTTACAGGAGAGGCTTAAAGTTGAAAAGTTGTCGGAAAATGAAAAATATCCTATATTTTTTTCCGCCTAGAACTGTCATTTCGCCATGAAACTAACGCTAATCGAAATGAATCGAACTGTATATTTAACTAATTTTCACCAAAAATGGCGTTTACGCCAAGTGCGCCGTTAGGTGTCGATATATATACAAATCTGACTATTATTGATATTAAAGTAAATACAAGTAACGATAACTTAAAGAATGAATGAATTCCATTAGTATACTAATATCATATTTTTTCAATTTCAGACTTCATAGACGCTTTGGAATCCATGGAAGAAGTAACTGGCCAAACAGGTGAAACAAATATCATTAACATTATCATATTCCAACTTCAATCCTACAATACTATTCCACTCTTAGACATTTTCAATTCAGTTCAATCGAACTGAAAATGAATGGGTTTATTCCTGTGCTTTCTCGTAGCCGTATCTAGCTGGTAAATACGTAGTACTTAAAACCCTATCAATTATTATATGTCTATCTTAGAGATTAATATTTAAAACGAAACTAACGGTTAAAATAAACAGATCCAATAAAAGTATACAACTCCACTTCATTCATTTTATTACCAATCTTTGAAATAATCACTTGACACTTGCCTGTAACGTATTTCATTCATTATTTCCACACAGATATGGTGAAAGCTATTGAGCACATAAAAAACAACGGTCCAAAGGTTACCAAACCGCCAACAACTACTGAAGCGCCACCGTCAACCACACCTATGACTACAACCACGACGACCCAAGCTACAACTACTACGACTACAACTACAGAAGCGCCAATTACAACTACAGAAGCGCCTACAACAACTACAGAAGCACCTACAACTACAGAAGCGCCAATTACAACTACAGAAGCGCCAACAACTACAGAGGCGCCTATAACTACAACTGAAACACCAACTACATTAACAACTCAAATTCCTATGACTACTACAGAGCAAAGTATCACTACAGAAGCGGTGACTACAACAACAGCAACTAATGAGGAAAACCAACAAAATCAACATGAACAGTCAGAAAACGAAATAGAACAATATCAAGAAGAACAAAATAAGCAGAGTCAACAAGAACAAGTAAATACATCGGAGCAAAATGATATGAGAACTGAAACTACAGAATCATCCGTATCAGAAAATAGAAATGATCAAGAATCGCAAACTAACGAAAAGAGAGAGTTAGAGACAGAGAACAGACAATTTGAACAAACAGAACAGAGTAACAGCCGTGAAATCGAGCAAGAAATGAATAAAAGCCAAAATGTTGACACTACAACTACAACGACTGAAGCTACTGTCACTACTGAATCTACTAACGAACAAGAAACGGAAAACAAAAACACAGTAGAACAAAGTAATGAATCTGCTAACAATATGCAACAAGAACAAAATGAAAGGAATTCAGAAGTTAATGAGTCTGAGAAAAAACAATCTTTACAAGAAAATGAACAACAAAATGGTGAACAAAATAATGTAGCTACTACGGAAGCTTCTATTACCACTACTACTGAAAAGTCGGTTCAGGAAAATGTTGCTTATAATCAAGAAAACAACCAAAACGAATCTGCAAATAAAGAAACTGAAAGTGAGAAACAAAGTTCCAATGAACAACAACAAACGGAAAAGAATGAAAATGAACAAAACCGATCTGTAGACAATGAGACAACCAACACAGCTGCAAATGAAAATAATGCAGAACGTAGTACATCTGCTGAACAAAATACAAAGGAAGCAATAAGTGAACAATCTTCACAACAAGAAAATGAACAAAGAGAAAGCACAGTGGCAGAAAATCAGAGTGAAATGGAAATGAGAAAGTCTGAAAGTCAGACCCAAGAAAACAGTGGCCAAGAACAGGCTCAGAGTGAGATGACAACTACAACTACTGAAGCTACTTTAACTACCACAGCTGCAACAGTTACTGAAAACGAAGCAGAACAAAAAGAGAATGAATCTGCAAGACAAGAATCCAATCAACAAGAACAAAACTCAGAAAATGAAGCGTCAACAACCACAACTAATGAAACGAGTGCTGTAAACAACAAGCAGGAAAGTCAAGCAAATCAAATGACTGATCAAAAGGAAGTTCAAAATCAGGCACAATCGGAAGAGCAAAAGTCACAAGAAAACCAACAATCTGAAATCAAACAAGAAGAACAAACGAGTAATAACGACGAAAACAAATCAAGTAATCAACAAAACCAAGAACAAATTCAAAATACACAACAAGAAGAGAATACTCGTCAAAACAATCAATCAGAAGAGCAAAATCAACTAAATGAACAGAACACACAACAGTCAAGTCAACAACAACAGTCTGAAAACAAAGAGAATAACCAACAAACGCAAAGCACAGAAGAAAGATCTAACGCCCAAGAAACTACGACTGAACAACAGGTAAGTCAGCAACAAATAGAACAAGAATCGGAACAAAGAACGCAAGAACAAAGCACAGAAAAGCAAATTACTCAAGCTCATAATGAATCTGAACAGACTAATGAACAACAATCAGAAACATCAACACAAAACAATGAGTCAGATAATAAAACAGAACAGCAACAACGTGATTCAGAAAATAACCAAGTCGTTAACCAACAGACTGAGGTTATAAATGAGCAAAAACAAGAACAGTCTGAGAATCATTCAGAACAACAAACTAACGCACAATCATCAGAACAAAGTCGTCAACAAGAAACCCAACAAACTACGACAGAAAGCAGTCAAACAGAACAAGAAAAACAACAGGAACAAAGTACTGAAAAGCAACAGCAGAGTAACGAACAACAATTTGAAACACAAAATCAACAAAGTGAAATACAAAAAGAACAGATTGAACAGCAGCAACAAACTGAACAACAAGAAAATAAAAGTGCTGAAAATTTAAGTCAACAGCAAACAGAAAATCACGAAACTGAAACTCAAGTACAGCAAGAAAACAAAGAAGAACAACTCAAGCAGACTGAACAGCAGATGAACACTGATAGTCAACAACAAGTCCAACAAGACTCGACTACAGAAAAGCAACAATCTACAGAACAACAAGAAAACAAGACAGAATCGACAAACAGTCAAAGTCAAGAATCTCATCAAGCAGAAGAAAGTAAACAAAATGAAATTCATCAACAAATTGAACAACAACAATCTGAAAGTCAAGAACAAGCTCGCACGGAACAAATGCAAGTAGAAAATGAACAACGCAATGCTCAACAAGAGACTGAAGAACATGTTCAGCAAACTCGTGAAGCCGAACAAACACAAGCCAATTCAGAAACACAAAGTGTAGAGAATCAACAACAGGAACAGCAGACGGAAATACAAAAACAAGTTACTGAACAGCAAAATGAAATTCGTAATCAAGAACAGCAAGAAAGAGAAACACAGCAACAAAGTCAGACGCAAAATAGTTCTAATACGGAATCAGAACAAACCAACATTGCTCAGGAAGTGCAAAAGCAGTCCATTGAACAAGAAAATAGGGAACAGCAGGAACATACTCAAATAGAAAATGATATAGAGTCGAGACAGGCACAAGAAAAAGAAAGTATTACAAATGAACAAAATGAAAACAAGCAGGAAATTGAGAAACAACAGGAGACCTTAGCATCACAGATTCAAAATAATGTTCAGGAGCAACAACAAGAAACAAAGCAACAAATTGAAGAACACCAACAAAATCAACAACTTAATCAGCAAGAAACTCAAACGCAAAGCGAACAAGAAAAAGCTCAACAAACAATACAGCAGCTAAATGAGCAAGAAAATTCGCAACAGCAAAATACAGAAGCCACACACACTGAATCTGAAATGCAGCAGTCTAATGAACAGCAACAACGAAATGAAGTAACTAAGCAATCTGAGGAACAACATAATGAAATAACAACAGAGAGTCAATCTCAAGAAAATGTGACAGAAAAGCAAGAAACCATCACAGAATCTCAACAGAGTCAGTCAGAACAAAGATCGTCACGACAGACTGAGGAAAAACTAACTCAGGAACAGAATAATCAAGAAGAACAAACTAACTCACAGCAACAACACACTGAACAACAGCAATCGGCAACAGAGACATCTGCTGTATCATCAGCAGATACTGCATCTCAGTCTCTCCAACAAGGAGAGAGCCAGCAGAATGCAGCTCAGACACAGTCCAATGAACAGCAAAAAACTGAACAGGAAGATTCAGAAAAACAAACACAACAGCAAGTTGAACAGAACGAACAACAGCATACAGAAACACAACAACAGTCAAATAATCAACAGCAAGAACAAACTGCTACACAAACAGTTCAGTCTCAGGCAACAGAATCAAACAATCAGCAACAAGAACAGACAACAACAGAAACAGCTCAGTCACAACATCAACAACAAGAGACTGAACAAAGTAGTGCTGTCCAAGAACAGTCAAACGAACAACAACATAACACAGAACAACAGCTATCTGAATTGCAATCCTCACAGCAAGCGACTACGGAATCAAATGAAAATACCACGAAAACTCAAAACGAAGAAATGACACATCAGACAGAACAAAGTACACAAACAACACAAGCGCAATCAAATGAAGAAACTGCCCAAAGGCTAACGCAAGAACAACAACAATCTACACAATCGCAGCAACAAATGAATACAGAATCGTCACAGACGCAAAATGTTGAACAACAAAGAGCTGAAGAACAGCAACAGCAGGAAAAGCAACAGATTACTGAAACTCAACAACAATCTGAACAGAATAATAATGCTCAAAATCAAGTAAACGAAGAGAAACAAGAACAAACGAACACTGAACAGCAACGAGAACAACAACAAGAAAGTCAACAAACAGAAATGCAACAGTCTAATGTACAACAACAACAAAATAAAGAAACTATGCAATCTGAGGAACAGCGTAATGAAATAACAACAGAGAGCCAGTCTCAAGAAAATGCCTCACAAAAACAAGAAACTACCGCGGAAACTCAACAGAATCAGAGAGAAGAAAATAAGACGACGGAATCAGCTCACCAAGAAACTCAACAAGAAATAGTTCAGCAGCAACAAACTGAACAAAATAATCAAGAAACTCAAACTCAGTCGAGTGAGATGAAAGAAGAACAGGAGAATGCTCAAAGAGTGACGGAAGAACATGAAAATCAAGCTACACAACAAGAACAATCTACAGAATCTTCGCAGAATATTGAACGTTCGCAAAATGAAGAATCAAGTCAAAGACAACAGGAACAATCTGAAAGGCAGACAGAACAGCAGAATGAGCAACAAACTGAATCACAACAATCAGCTTCGAATCAAATCACTACGGAGTCAAGTCAAACTCAGCAACAACAAGAGACTGAAGTGCAAAACCAGCAAACTGAAGAACGGAAAGAACAGCAAGAGATAACTGAGAAACAATCAAGCGAACAACGTAGCACAGAAACACAGCAACAGACCACAGAGTCGAATGAAACAGAGTCTCAAAAGCAAGAACAAATAATTAAACAAGAAACTGAACAGAAAGAACAAGAAACTCAGACTGAAGAACAGCAACGAAGTGAAATACAGTCAGAAGAAAGTAATCGTCAGTCTACCGAAAATCAGCAAACAGCACAGCAATCATCTGAAAGTAGGTCTCAAACTCAGGAAACTCAACAAGAACAACAACAGGAAACACAGCAACAGTCCTCTACAGAATCAGCAACAACTGTATCTCAATCACAAAATGAACAACAAAGTAATCAGCAACAACAAATTAATACTGAAACAACTCAAAGCCAAGAAAATCAATCAAATGAGCAACGAGAACAACAACAGTCTGAAACACAAACAGAACAACAACAAAGTTCCACTGAAACGCATCAACAACTGAGTACAGAATCCACACAAACTGCAGAACAGGCGCAAAGTGAGGAAAATAAACAGCAACAGGTATCTACAGAAAAGGAAACAGAACAGCAAAGTCAGTCAAATGAACAATCAACACAGTATAATAGTCAGCAACAAACTACTGAATCAACGCAAAGTGTTACTCAGAATCAAGTAGCAAACCAGCAACAGACTGAACAAAGTTCAGAACAAAACCAATCTGAAAGACAAGTAGAACAAAACAGTCAACAACAGCAGTTTTCACAAAATCAACAATTAGAACAGCAAACGACTACTGAATCAACTGAGAGTACAACTCAATCACAGAATGAAGAACAAAAACAGCAGTCCGAACAAAACTCGCAGTCAAGTGAACAAAACAAGCAAGAAAATTCTGAAACTCAAACCAATGAACAAACAACTCTTACAGAGCAACAACAACAAAAGACCACGGAGGAACAAAATCAGGAACAGGAGAATTCTGAACAACATCAATCAAATGAACAAGAAAACGAAGTAAAACAATCACAGGAACAAGAATCATCTCAAACGAGTAATCAATCAAGCAATAATGAGGTGATACAAGAACAACAGACTGATCAAAGAACACAAGAGCAGACACAATCTAATGAAATGAGAGAACAGCAAGAAAATGCTAGTAGACAATCAGAAGAACATCAAAATCAATCAGAACAAGTCACTCAACAGCAGACTAAGGAATCAGGTCAAAATGTAGCTGAGACACAAAATCAAGAAGAAAATAAACAAAATAGTCAGGAAGCTGAATCACAATCGAATGAACTAAAGCAACAGAACTCTGAGCAACAAACTGCTGAACAAACCCAACAGCAACATGAGGAGACAGAAAACCAAGTTGAAGCATCCCAACAACAGCAACAAAGTCAATCTACAGAACAATCAATGTCCCAGTCTAATGCCCAGGAACAACAAAAGACTACTGAATCCAACTCAGCTACTACTCAAACTCAAAACCAGGAATCTGAGTCGCAAAGGACTGAAGAACAAGAGACTTCTGCGAGAGAACAACAGCAAGTGACTGAAACACAACAACAGTCGTCTGAAACACAAACAGCACAGCAACAAAGTTCCACACAAGAAACACAGCAACATATGACTACAGAATCTACAACACAAGAGAATAACCAAGAAAGTAATCAACAACAGCATCAGACTGAAGTTCAAAAAGAAGAACAGCAAAACAGTGTTCAAACTAACCAACAAGAAACACAGCAATCTACAACGCAATCTAATCAGCAACAAATGACAACCGAATCAAGTCAAAATGTAGAAACAAATTCGCAACATAGTGAACAATCGAACGTAGAACAGCAAAGTTCTGAAAGACAAACAGAAACACAACAAGAACATGTAGAAACTCAACAGCAACAAACGTCTACAGAATCAACGCAAACAAATGAGTCCAGAAACCAAGAAGAGTCTACACAGCAACAATCAACCCATCAAGAAAATGAACAAAGCTCACAAACAGAACAGACACATAATGAGGAAAATAGACAGCAAACAGAGGAACAAAATCAGTCAAATCAACAATCAGCACAATTAAACAGTCAGCAACAGCAACAAGCTACAGAATCAACCGAGTCGTCAAGCAATGCTCAGAATCAAGAAGAAAACCACCAAACCCAAAGTCAGACTAGTAACGAAGTTCAAAATCAATCTAATCAAGTGAGAGAAGAGCAGAACAATGTTTCAACACAAGCAGAAAATCAACAACGTCAATCAGAAACACAACAACAGACTACAGAATCCACTGAGACACAAAATCAAGAGGCCCAAACTCAACACAATACACAAGAAGTTCAAAGGCAATCTAATGAAATGACACAAGAACAACATACCACAGAATCTGGCCAGACGGCGAGTGAAACGCAAAAACAACAAGAAACTCAGACTCAACAGCAGGAAAATGCTGAAAATCAACAACAAAGTCAAGCTGAATCTCAACAAACTATAGAGTCAACCAACACTGCAACTGCACAAAACCAAGAGACTCAAAATCAACAGCAAGAAGTTCAGATGGAGTCTAATCAAATAAGAGAGGAACGGGATAATACTGTAACCCAATCAGAACAACATCAAAGTCAAGCGGAATCACAGCAGACTACAGAATCAACCAACACTGAAAGTTCGACCCAAAATCAACATGAAAATCAACAGACTTTAAGACAAGAGAACAGTAACGAAGCTCAAACACAATCTAATGAAGTCAGACAAGAACAAGAAAATAATTCAAGCCAAATAGAAAATGAGCAACATCAAGCAGAATCTCAGCAGCAAATTGAGTCCACTGAGACACAAAATCGAGGTGAAATCCAACAGGAACAAAATCAACAGAATAGTGAAGTTGAAACTCAATCTAATGAAATGAAACAAGAACAAGAGAATACTACAAATCAAGAAGAAAATGAGCAACGTCAAGAAGCTTCGCAACATCAAAGTACCGAATCGACCAATTCTGCGACAAACGCCCAAAACCAAGAAGAAAATCAACAATCTAATCAAATAAGACAAGAACAAGGTACAAATCAAGCAGAATCACAACAACAGGCAACTAATACTGCAACTGACACTCAAAACCAAGTGTCCGAAAGTCAACAGAGTAGAGAAACACAATCTAATGAAATGAAACAAGAACAAGATATACAACAACAGAGTACTCAATCAAGTCAGGCTGTGAGTGAGACGCAAAATCAACAAGAAACTCAGACTCAACAGCAACAAACAGAAACACAATCGACTGAACAACAGAAAGAGCAAGCTATGTCGTCTCAGACCGAACAACAGCAAAGTCAAGAACAGAATATGCAACAACAACAAGTAACTCAGCAACAGGAGAATGAGCAACATATGACTCAGCAGAATTCTGAAACAGAACAAAACCAAGCCCAGAATTCAGTTGAGGAACAAACTCAGCGGACTCAAGCGGAGCAAAATAATGAACAACAAGAAAATCAACGTACAGAACAAACTGAAAATCAAGCCTCACAAACGAATGAAAATCGTTCGGAGGAACAAGAGACTTCTATGAGACAACAACAGCAGCAAACTGCAGAAACTCAGCAAGAAATGAGACAAACAGAAACACAGGAAAACAATCAAGAAAATAATCAACAGCAACAAGAACAATCTGATGTTCATAGGCAAGAACAAGAGAACAGTATTCAAACAAACCAACAAGAAACACAACAATCTGCAATGCAATCTAATCAGCGACAAGTTACAACGGAATCAACTCAAACGCAACAAGCTCAAAACTCAGCTCAGCAAGAAACTCAACAGACTGAAACTGAACAAAATGCTGAAAAACAAGAAAACCAACGTACAGAAAAAACAATAGACCAAGCATCGGAAAATCAGCAGGTACAAGAAGAACAGAATAAATCTGTAATTCAAGAACAAAGACAGCAATCTGAGCAAGAAATGACGGAAAACAAGCAGATGGAAGAAGTACAACAAGCTGAAATACAACAACAGATAAGTCAGCAACAATCTGAAACCCAAAGAGAAACTGAGCAACAACAAAGTGAGATTCAGGAACAAATAAATAAACAACAATCAGAAAGTCAAACTCAAGAACATCAGCAGGCAAGTGAAATTCAATCCCAAATTGAACACAACATTCAACAAGAGCAAGCTGAACAACAAAGTCATATTGAACAAGAAACGCAACAAATTGAACAGCAACACTCACAAGAGCAACAAAACCGAGAGCAGTCTGAAACAAATGTTAATAATCAAGAAACTTCGCAACAATCTAAACAAGAAAATCAGTTCGAGCAACAACAACGAACGGAACAACAGGAGAATCGCGAAGAACAACAGCAGACAAATACAGCCAGAAGTGAAACCTCTTCGCAAAAACAGAATCAGATTAACCAAGTTGAAAATCAACAAGAATCTGCTAAACAAGAACAAATAAATGAAGAAAAACAGACTCAGAGCCAACTGCAATCAGAAATCGAACAGCATATTCAACAAGAATCTAGTAATATACAAGAAAACGCACAAACACAACAAGCGGAGATAACTTCTCAAATTCAAGAAGAAATCCAACAGAAGCAACAAGAAATGCAACAAACAGAGAATACAATGAATCAAAGATCAGAGACTGAAAACAAAAATATTCAGCAAGAAACTAACAGCCAAACTCAAACCAACACGGCGACACAAAATCAACAAATAGAAAACCAACAATCAGTAACTGAGACACAGAATCAACAACAACAAAGTTCTCAGCAAGAGCAACAAAGGAATCAACAATCTCAAAACCAAGCAGAAAACCAGACATTTCGTGACCAGGTACAAACACAACAGGAACAGACCACAGAACAATCACAGGAAGAACAACGTGAAATCCAGAATGAACAGCAGAATCAAAGCGTGGCACGCCAAGAAACCCAAACTAAACAGCAGGAGGAGGCCTCAAAGGTCGAGAATTCCAGCGAGACGCAGAACTTAGTCAACTCTGAAACAAATCAGCAAAACGAACAATCACAAACGCAAGTTGAACAGCAAGAACAAAACAGTTCCCAGTCGAATAATGAATCAGAAAATACTACAAATCAATCTGAAAGGCAAAACGTTAAAGAAGTTCTAGAACAAATAAAGGAGTCTTTGCAAAAACAAGAAGTACATGCCCAACATTTGGAACAACAAGTTCATAAAGAAGAGGTTAAAGTACAAAATCAAATAGAGAAAACTCAAGTTACTAATCAAGAGCAAAGTTCAAAAACAAACAATGCAAGTAAACAGAATAATGAAGAACAAAGAGAACAGTCTCAGAGACAACAACAGAGTCAAGAACAGCAAATGACTGAATCAAATGAATCACAAAACAAAGAACAGAAAGAGTCAGAAAATAATCAACAGCAAACTAATGAAAACAATAGCCAAAGTAGTTCACAACAGCAACAACAAGTCTCACAAAATCAACAATCAGCAACACAATCTATAACTGAACAACAGCAAGAATCTTCTCAAAACCAGGAATCTCAACACCAACAAAACACTGAAAGCCAAATTGAGGAAGAGCAACATCTAGAAAATCAAGAGTCAGAAAATCAACAACGAACCAATACACAACAGCAACAAGCCTCAGAAACTCAACAATCCTCAACACAATCTAATACTCAACAACAGCAAGAATCATCACAGAACCAGGAGGTATCACAACAACAGCAGGAACAAAACACTGAAAGACAAACAGAGGTACAACAGCATGAAGAAAACCAGCAGCAAGAACAACAACATTCAGCTGAGACGCAACAACAAATAGTCCAAGCAAACCAGTCGGAAGAGCGGAAACAAGAAAACTATTCTAATCAAGAACAACAACAAAACCAACAGCAAGCAAGCACAGAATCTGCTCAGATGCAAAGTCAAGAAAATAGGCAGGCACAACAGCAGTCTACAGAAACACAACAATCATCAATGCAGTCTAATGCACAACAAGAGCAAGAAATGCATACACAATCTACGCAAACTGCAAACCAAAGTCAAGAGGTAAATCAATCAACTCAGAAAAATGAGGTGCAAAACAATCAATCACACGAACAACAATCTGAACAGACCACACAACAACAAAACAGCTCTGAGCAAGAAATACATCAACAGCAAACTACAACAGAAAACAGTCAGAGGCAGGAATCGAACCAGCAAAACGAAGAACAAATGCATACTGAAGAAGAATCTCAGCAAAACCGACAACAAGAAACTGAGTCTCAAAGTTCTCAGCAAGAAACTCAACAAAGTCAACAAAATGAAATAGAAAATCAAAGATCTGAACAACAAGAATCAGAATTGAAACAACAAAGTACAGAATCAAACCAAAATCGTGAAACAACTGAGTCTAGTCAACACATTGAACAAAATCAATCTAATAATCAACAATTTATGACTCAAAGTACTCAGAATGAACAAGTAGCACAATGTGAAACTGAAAATCGTGAGAACCAACAACAAAGTGATCAAGAAATGCAACAAAGGTCAGTAAATGACAATGTGAGTCAACAAGAGATGATAAGCAATCAGAGTTCTCAGCAAGAAAGCCAAACTGAACAACAATCTGAATCAAATAGTCAGCAACAACAAGTTCATCAGGAAACACAACAATCTTCAACTTCTTCTGAATCGCAAAGAGAAATAGAAAACAGTCAGCAGTCTCAGCAAGAATCTCAACAAGAACAACAGTCTGAAAATCATGAAACACAAGAACAACGAAGTCAATCGGAAATACAAGAAAGTAGCCAAGAAAACCATCAAGAACGTACAGAACAACAGCAAGAAACTACTCAGCAAACTAACAATAGACAAGAAGAAAATTCTGAACAAAACTTACAACAAAGTCATCAACAAATGGAACAAACAACTGAATCGCAAAATCAACAACAAGCAACTGCTGCATCGCAGAGTTCTCAACAGCAACAGGAATCTGAGTCAGAAAATACACAACAACACGAACAAAACCAAGAACAACAAATGAGCTCCAGCCAAGAAGTCCAACATCAACAGCAAATGGAATCAGAGAACCGTGAGATGCAGCAACAACAAGAACAAAGTCAACAAGAAAATCAACAGAACCAGTCTTCTCAACAACAGGAGACACAAAGTGAATCAGAAAACCAACAACAAAAAGAAGAAACGATTCAACAACAGCAATCTCGACAGGAGACTGAATCAGCTTCCCAACAAACACAAGAACAACAGCAGAACCAACAAAGTGAAACTCAAACCCAAGATATAAACAACCGTAACCAAGCTGAAACTCAAACGGAAACAAATGAAGCAGAAAATCGTCAGCAAAGTGAAAACCTTGAACAACAAAACCAGCATGAAACTACGATAGAATCACAGCAACAGAATACTGCATCAGAACAACAGCAGAATCAAATGACAGAACATAACGAAAATAATTCTCAACAATCATCTCAGAACCAGCAACAGGAAACTTCTACCCAACAAAGTCAAGAAACTGAGAAAAATAATCAGCAAACAGAAAAAGTTTTTGATAAAATCGACAAACAACTACATCAACAAGAGCAAAATGCCAAACGATTAGAAAATCAAGTACAAAAACAGGTAAACAGTATACAACAACAAATAGAAACACAGTTACAGCAGAATAATAATACTGAAAGTACTGAAGCAATGGAGCAATTTGCTGAATCTATGCAAGAGAAACAAACAGAAATACAAAAACAGATAGATACCGCTCAAAAGAAGGCAGAGGAGCAATCCAAAATTATACAACAGAAAATAGAAACTGCTACCGAACAGCAAAGGGAACAGGAAACGCAGAATCAACAAAGCCAGACCAGTGAGCAACAACAAAGTTCCACGGAACAAACAAATGTTAATCAACAACAGCAATCTGAGCGTGAAAATGAGACAGAACAACAAGTGAATGCTGAAAATAAGCAAGAAATGACTCAAATGGAACAAAACTCACAACAACAACAGACAGAAAGTAAACAAGAATCACAGACTCAAATGAACCAAAGTAATCAAGAATCAGTACAAAATAACCAAAACAGTCAGAATTCAGCCATTGAATCTAGCGAAAATTCGCAAAATCACCAGCAAAATGAACAAGAAGAATCCAATCAAAACCAACGTCAAGAATCTCAGCAAATCAATGAAAGCCAATCTCAACAAAACGAACAGATGAATGCGCAAATCCAACAAGAGGTATCTCAACACAGTGAGCAACAAAATCAACAGCAGGCTGAAGAAAATTCTCAACATACAGAAAGTACGCAGAATACCGAAAACCATGAAAAGAATGAGTTTTCTCAAAGAAGTGAACAAAATGAACAACAATCTGAAGAAAATTCTCAACATACAGAAAGTACGCAGCATACCGAAAACCATGAAACGAATGAGTTTTCTCAAAGAAGTGAACAAAACGAACAACAATCTGAAGAAAATTCTCAACATACAGAAAGTACGCAGCATAGCGAAAACCATGAAACGAATGAGTTTTCTCAACGAAGCGAACAAAGTCAACAACAATCTGAAGAAAACAATAATAGTAGACAACAATCAGTGACGCAAAATAATCAAGAATCTACATCGCAAACGAGTCAAAATGAACAACAATCAACTATGACTGCCAATGAACAAAGCCGAACAGAAAATCAAAGATCTGAACAACAAGAATCGGAGATGAACCAACATAACGAACAAAATCAACAGAAACTTGAACAAAGTAACAGCCAACAAGAATTGGAGACTCAATCCAACCAAAATAATCAAGAATCTAACACACAAACGAGTCAAAATGAACAAGAATCTCAACAAAATCACTCAGAACATGAAATTGAAATGAATCAACAAAGCCAAAATAACCAACAATCTTCAACACAGCAAAACCAGACTAATGAAGAATCTATGACTCAGACAAGTCAGAATAAACAGGAAACTCAACAAAATCAATCAGAACAAGAAAATTCCGAGCATAGATCTGAAATGAACCAACAAAGTCAAAATAGTGAACAACAAGAAACTCAACAAAATCAAGAACAAATTAATTCCGAACGTGAATCGGAAATGAATCAACAAAACCATAATAATGAAGAATCTACAACTCAGAGTCAAAATGAACAAGAAATCCAACAAAATCAGGAACAACATGAAACTGAAACGAGTCAAACTCAACAAGAATCACAACAAAATCAACAACAATCAGAAAACCAACAAAACCAATCAGAAACAACAGAAAACAGTCAACAACACGAACAGGTAGAATCTGAACAAAGTCAGAAAAACCAAGAACAATCACAAATGGAAAAAGAATTGATGTATTCAGCAGCTGGCGCCCAACCAACGCCGCCTGGCACGGTTAGGCCAACAGTGGTACAGGAACCAACGGAATCTGGGGCTGGTGGAAAACTAGCTGCTATACAGAGTCGGAAAGGTAAAATAGGAACTCATTTTACTATATAACTATAGGCTACAATATATTTTTCTAGATATTAGCGTTGCATTTGTTGCAAGTTTAAAGCTGAATCGGAACCTTTTTGGTGCGTTAGTGACATGTACAAGGCGTAATAATTTATCAGTAGTATGTCTTATGTAAGTCAAATAATAATATTTGGACATCACACCAATTGAACTTGCCCCTTGCTAAGTACATTTAAGACTTGTGTCTGTCTGTCTGTTATGGGTCTCGTCAACGTCTATTTAATAAATATATGCTTATCATATATAGAGAAATGGCATATATCATCAACGACCAGACTGAAAAGCAGAAGAAAGCATAGTTCTGAACTCTGCCTTCACCGAAAATCAAACCCTCACGATTAGTGTTAAGGTGGCTAACCGATCGGGCCACGGAGTTCATGGGTCAAATAAATTCCATATTTAGAAAGGTTGAGGTTAAAGGTACCTACAACCTATAACCTCCGAGTGTCTTTAAGTGTTAATGAAGCGAAATTATGAGATGGAGATCCGTGTATTCTGTTTATCAGTCTACAGGGAATCGGACATGATGTGTATGTATACAGTATGCCTAACTATAATTAATTGATAGTGAATTGTGCGTTTTGTCACTGTAAATAAACGCGTCTCTTTCATTTTTTTATTTCCAGATATACTGAATGCATTACAAGCAAGTTTGAATCTTAAAATAGTGATCTTGCCTACCGAGGAACATGGAAAGAATTGCTACTGCACTTGTGACAGTACTAGTGTGCCATCTGTCATTCCTATCGACATACTTAGAAAGTAAGTACACTACCATGTACTTCATCACTACATACTTAGTATAAAACAAAGTCGCTTTCTCTGTCCCTATGTCCCTTTGTATGCTTAAATCTTTGAAACTACGCAACGGATTTTGATGCGGTTTTTTTTGGCCACGAGCTATCGTGGTTTGTGGCGTGACCTTGGGGAGGCCTATGTCCAGCAGTTGACTGACATAGGCTGATTGATTGATTGATTAAGAGATTCGTGGTGGTTCTTAATGAGATTGTACGTAGCCTGTAAAGAAGAGCATGTGTGAGAAGATTAATGGGTGTGAGTGAAGCAAGAGAGATTTGTCACCTATTCAAGATGGCGTTGGATTGTCTTTGGCTTTCCCCTTAGGGACGATAGTATATAGATTTACGATGTTTACTTATACTTTATTTAATTCCTAATAAAGTTGGGAGAAGCACAGTAATCGCAACTTTGACTAAGAAGAACAGGTTCAGGGTTCAAATACCAATGAAGATTTCTAATTTTCTATGTACATTTGCGTAATAATTAGATTTGCGCCCGAATCAGGGAAAATCTATTAAGTCCTTGACCTGTTGTAATAGTCACTGTTTGTTTACTAAACAGCGGAATCGGGTAGTTAGTTAACATTCTATTTCGACGATGAAGTATCAATATTTCCTATCTCAGAATCAGCAACTTTACAAGAAGCGAAAAAAACTTATTTTGTTAACAATCATCAATTTTTTAAATTCACAAAGAAACTTATTTTGGAGGCAATTATATTACTATTAATGAATTAGGAGTAGAAAATCTAATTAAGAAGATGATCACAGAGGTATTTCCAGCATGATTTGAAATTAACGGAGTTAGTATTATTTTCATTTTGATCCTAATGAACGTTGCTGTTAAGTCGAAATTCGTGTGTTATCAGGAGATAGAGAATAAAAATGCATCCCATTGTTGAAATAAAAAAAATGACGAAAAAATTGAAATAGAGTACCCGCCACATACGGTGGCAGTAGCCAAACTTGGAACTAAATTTGACGTTTCCGCCATTGCGTGTTATTTTGTATGAAAGGTAAATTTAGTATTACCAGCGTTGTGTTTTTTGCCCACTCTTTGTAATTTTTATGTTTGTTAAGGGTGATTATAATAAATTGATTTCCGGAGTTTCTTGTTAGTTCTTCTCCAAGCTAGGGTCTCCGCTGATCTAACCTCGGTAAAAAATATGTAAAGACAATGCTCAGTGCCATGTTTGAAATAATAGTTTTAAGAGATTCGCGATTTATACTCATGATATAAGATATAAGGGTGTGTATAAGATTGATTGCAGCTGTGGGAAATCCTACGTCGAACAGACTAAACGGTCTATTGCGGACAGAGTGAAGGAACACATAATATATGTAATATATAATAAGAAGGATAAGTCCCGTTAATTATTAATCATGTTTGAAATAGTTTAATAAACATATTTTGACTTTGATATATTAATTTGTTTTATTTGAGTTTATAGCTCTGCAACCAAAGATCGTTACAAATGAAACCTATAATGTTTCGAGCCGTATGGCACAGTGAGTGCTAGTTTTGGCGTGTTTACTGGTAACACTGAATTACGCGACTGTGGCGACGCCTCCAACTGCCACCGTATGTGGCGCGATCTCTAGGAGTTATTGATACTTCATCGTCGATTTGTATGCCAGCTAGCACGGGTTCCTCTTACAGATTTAATACACGTAATTTTATATTTTACAGACATTTAGCAGGCCAGAATGAAATGGAAACCACAATCATAGCTGCATGATATCAAGGAATGAATTACGGAATCCGAAGAAAAAATATCAATAAGAGAATTTAATATAAGCTTTAAAATGTCAAGATTTTTAATCATATGTCAATTATTGTCATACCGGTATTTATATTAAGCTTGTACATGTCATATTTGTGGATTAAACGTCATTTTAATGTCATAAGAGGTATTTATATTAAGCTTTACATGTAGAAATTTGAATTCAATAAAATTTTGCTGTCATAATATTATGAGATATTTTTAAAACAGTACATTGATAACTGAATATTTTGTACTATTACTAGTATACTATAATCTTTTGTGAATGAAAATCTCCATAACATGTAAAATGTCCACTACTTATTGTAATATTGTAGATAAAAATTAATGAAATTTATTTAGTATTACAATTTTTGTTAAAAGCCAGGATGAGATGTAAATTAATATTGTATGATATATGTAGATAGATATTTGTTAGACTATTTATTGAAATCATTATTTATGCTAGATCATTAAGCCGTGAATAAATAATATTTTGATTCTTCCTGGTTTTATTTAGATAAACATTTTGTACAGTAAATGTATACCTACGCCTATTTAGAAATCCTTTTACTTAAATTGGCCCCATACTGAAAGGGGGTGACGTTAGAAGTACCTATAACACAGATAATATATAATATAATAATATTTAAGGACATATTACACCAATCGAACTAGCCCCTTGGTAAGTTCATTTAAGACTTGTGTTAAGGGTACTAGTCAACGTATATCTAAGAAATATATACATATTATATATAGATAAATACATATTTAATCAACAACCAGACCGGAAGGCAGAAGATAAGCGCAGTTCTTAACTCTGCCTCCACCGGGATCGTGGGGACCTCACGATTAGCATTCAGGTGCTCAACCAATCGCGCCACGGAGGTCGTCAAATAACATTTGCGTATGTGTGGTGAAGTGAAGTGGCTTACTCTTACTCGCGATTGAATAGACATTTCTGTTACATTTTCTTAGTGTAAATGAAAAATACTTTTAAGGATAGGGTAAGCCACATCATGAGAAAACCTAGTTATTTTACAGAAAATTTATGATTCAGGGGCCTGTAGACGGCTACACAAAAGCACGTTAGCTGCTATCTGGTAAATCGAAGCTTTGATGTGACTATCATTAAACTACATGTCCGCAAAAACGGAGATATAATACGCAAACCAGTGTAATAAGGTGTATATTATGTTGTGAAGTGTATTATATGTTTGGGAGAAAAATATGTCGAAATCTCTATAACTATTAGTACATTTAAACAATAATAATAATTGCCATCATGTAGATCCTACGTATTCATCGGAACAGGTTAAGTCAGGGTTTGTAAATGGCGACATGGCTTACTACCTGTCACATTGAGCACTGACTATTTGGTCAACACATAGGTTTTAGGTGGCCATAGAATCACTAACTCCACAATTGCGGAGATGGTACTCACATTTTTTTCTACAAAGTGTATGTTGTATTGCGTAGTGTATGATGTGTGAACTAAGAAAAGGCACTTTAATAATAAAATTAACATTTTATTACTCGTCAATTGATATAGCATCCTCGATTTCATACACAACTGCATTTCTCTTCTGATTAACGAAACCAAACTAAATAATATACTTAATACAAAACGTTACAAAAATAAAATTAAAATTGGTCGTGGCACCACGCGGACCCACCGAGACGACAAGACACACCTGCAACAAATTAAATTATCACTTAATTCATTAATTTTTATCACTTTATTAACTAAATTATCACTTTATTAAATACATACACGAGACGTTAGAAGCACAAATAAAACAGTTTATTACATACACATACGATAAAGCATGTATCAATGGAATTGAATTTGGAACGGATTTTCTATGTACGTTTTCGCAATAAAAATACATTTGTGAAATGTACCGAATACTACGGTGTAAGGGAGGTTCCCTCTCGTTCCTCGAACAGGTAATAGTCACTGCTTGTAAATGGCGACACGGTATAGGTATTCATCTTCGCAATTACGAACTTCTATACCCACCTCGATACCACGTGTTGACCAGATAGTCAGTATTCAATGATACAGATGCTATGCTGTGTCACAATTAATAAGCACTGACAATTAGGTATTCTGAGAACTGGATTTCATCTTGATGTTTTCCTTGCCACAAACAAAATTTTATTGCGAAAATGTTCATAGAAAATCAGATATTTCATTTCCATTGGTAAATGCTCCGGGGTTTGATCCCTACATCCAATGACACAGAAACAGTGTATTAGTATAATGTATACATACATACACATCACGCCTTATTCCCTGTAGAGGACCGGTAAACAGCACCCAACGTGATAGGTGGTGAACCGTATGGCCGTATACTTACAGGCACAGTACACACACGTAATATGCAGGTTTCCTCACGATGTTTCCCTCACCGTTAGGGACTATAAATTATGTACGTAAATGAAAAACTTATATTTAAATTTCAGTAAATAAAATAAACATATTTAAATTTCGTTCACTCGTACATGCCAGAATCGGGATTCGAACCTATAGTCTATTCGCGTTAAGTAAATAGTGACGTCATGATATATAGACGTTAAACTGACCAATGGCACGTTAGTAAATGAGAAAACAATTCACATCGACCAATTGCAGACGACAGTTGTCACGTCTCATTGGTCAAATCGTCGGGACATGATGACATCACTATTTTCTTAATGCGAATGTACTATAGGACTATTCTCATAAGAAGTCAGAGGTCTTACTAACTTAGCTACACCAATCACTCAATTGTAGTTGTGTGTATATATGTATGTATGTATGTAATATTAGAAATTATTCTTAACTCACCTATTCATTAATGGAGTTATCCAGCGTGATGCTGTGGTATCCGACACCCATATTATCCCGATGGCTTTGGGAACAGACGTGTTTCTTCATATTCTCATCCTCCTTCAAATCCACGTCACAAACGCCGCACCGCACTTTACCAAAGTCGTAATAGGAATACTTGTTCCTTGCCAACATGTTAATATTATGCTTCATTTCCAGATAAAAACGAAACACGTCCTCATTTTCGATCTTTTCCGTGACGTGTTCCGCGAACACTAAATGGTCGAGCAACGACCGAATTGAGGGTAGATTCAAATTGCAGATTTTGCACGTAAACACTGAGCCTTCGGTGTGGGTTATGAAATTCGATTGGAAATAGACTCCAATCATGTCTGTTCTGTTCTTTTTCACTTTCGCCTCTGCTAGCTTAGTTGCGTGTTCGACGTCCCCCAAAATGTGTTTTACAGCGGCCTTAGAGTTATCCAGTTTTATATTGCAATGCTCACAGCGCAGATCTTCGGTTACATGGTCGAACAATCTCGAAATTTGTTCGTCTTCAGCCGTCACCATAATTTTGGCTAAATTCTCGATGTGAGACATGCTGTATTTATGCTTATGGATCGCCGCAAACGAGGGAAATGCTTTGAAGCCCGGACAAACGGTACAGAGATAGAAATTACCGAAACTGGCATAGTATTCCGCTGGTCGAAAGTGGTTTCTGTATAGGAAGGTCAACTTGTACGGGGCTGCGTATCTGACGTGTTTCTTTTGACGCGCGTGGCTGAAAACCATCTGCCTCGGGCCTTTTAAGGTCATGTCACAACAGACGCAGTAATTCCCACTCTTCTTGCTAGTTTTGATTGAATTCTCTACAAACACGTGCATGTTAGGGCGCGGATATCGTGACGCTAGATGTTTGATCCAATCCAGGCTGCGAACGGACCATTCCTCGCTATCCGATTTAGGATTGCTATAGTTCTTATCAGCTAGCTTAGCCAGGTGCGTTTCTTCCAAAATATGCATGACTACAGCCTCGTTTCCTTGCATTGTCATACGGCAGAGGTTACAGACGTAAATGCGACCATCGTACAAAACATTATGACTGCGAAGAAACTTCAAATTCATCTTGTTAAAGGTTTCCATAGCCCGGTCCCCGTCAAACGGAATATGAGGGTCAGCTTTGAGAATGCTTGACACGTTATTTAAATGCATATCACTGAAGATGTGGTTCAGTACACTGTCGTAACGGAACCGTAGAGTGTAATATTCGCAGGCTATGCAGAAAAACGCAGTCTTCCCAGTACGATCGTCGGTTAAACACAGCAACTTATGTTGTTCTAGTAACTCTAGAATTCCTTTCTCAATAGGACCATAATACCGATATTGTGTAGACTCTACATTCTTAGTTTTTTCGTTCTCGTGGTCTTCAATCTCTACCTGTTTGGGGTCCGTCGTGAAATTCTGGTTGACATTGTCCTTGATACTCATTATAATAGGAGCTACAGACAGGATTTGCTGACTAAAATCCATGTGAGAAACCTCTGTAGACAGCTTTTTGAAAATACCCTCATACGCTTTCAACAAGTCGTTGTATTTCCCCTTAGGGTCTAGTTTTTTGAGAGCGTGTTTGAACGTATCAATGAAGTTTTTGTCCAAGCCATCGCCGCCTGTGTTGGCCGTGTTAGCGTCAGCGATTGCCGACATTCGTCTCGTCATTTTCGGCAACGAAATAGGTTCGGACACGTCGACACTTTCGCGCTTTCGAGGCTTATGCTGTTCTAGGTTAAAATGACGCTGTAACGACTCCATTAACGGGACGTCGTCACTCAAATCTATTTCGACGTTGCAATCCGTGCAAATATGGACTTGTTTCGCGTTATCAGCTGTCAGGTACTCCGCTTTAAGTATTTCGGGCACTTCACTAACAGGTAGACTATTAAACCTCTGCCGTTGCATGCCACTTTTCTTTTCCGTCGTAAAAACGTATTCCACCACCACATCGTCGCGCTTTTGAGGAAAATATCCCGGTGCGTTTGGTTTAGATTGCTCAGGTATCTGTGTATCTGGGGTTTCTTGATCGTCTCAGGGTGATCTAGGACGTATTTGAAGTGCCTAGCTAGTTTCTTTACCTCGTCCAGCTTCCTAAAAGAAAGGACGCTCAAGTCCGCCATTCTTTTCGTGACCTCCTCCAAAGGTTCCGTTGTTCGCTCCGCCATTATTAAAAATAAAAGTCTTGATTTTTGGAAAGTTTTTTTTTGGAAAGGTGAAACTGTTTGTTTATTTTGCCAAAAGATAAATCTGAAATCAACCCAGACTATTGTTTTTTGATGTGCCCGCACTGCTGTTGGTTCTGAATTATTGTTTTTTTTTTACTATTTTTGGGATAAATGAGATTAAAAGAGATGCTTAACGTAAAATTGTTGCGTACGCCTAACCAATGGCACTACAGTTGCTTTCAAGATCTGAAACAATGCAAAAGCGCACTTCAGTTTAATTACATAATGTTCAAATTCAATCCTATGCTAGTCTGGGACGTAAAAAGAATGCTAACTAGCTGATGTTCTTCCCGGCATGTCGTAAGAGGCAACTAAGAGACTAAATAGAATCTATTGGGCGATGAGCTAGCGACTTATCAGCAATGTTCCATTATGACATCGCAACTCCAAAAAATTATTAAATATATTCATGCTAAAAAGTGACCTAGAAAATTTAATATTTCTTAGGATCTGTCCACCCAGAAAGGGACTAAACTACGTGAATTCTCTTCTTATTCATTCATTCATATGTCACAACTAGCTGCCATTCTTCCCGACATGTCATAGGACCCTTGGGAACTAGGGAGTCAATGAAATCTAAAGGATCAATATGCTATCAACCGGTCACCAATTTACCATATTAATGCTAAAACAATCCCTGATATTTATGGTAATAAATATTGTATATCCAACTGTGATCACCCCATAGGGAATTAAAGGACATGAATGTATAATGTACTTATCATATTAATTTATCATTCAAATACAGTCTTCTTTAATCTGAAGGTTTACAATGAGGTATCCCATTTTAGGATATTTACTTATTAAGTAGATAGGCACGTCATGTTAGTACATACATACATAACACACTCATACCCCTTCATCCATACATACACCATACATACTGTTACAGCTACTGCTCAAGCTAGTCTGCTATAAGTCATAGTTAACAGTTATTAGTATCTATAACTGCCGAGTGTATATGAGAAGGTAGATGTATAGATATCAATGAAGCGAAAGTATTTTGTCATCTGGCCAGTAAGGATCTGTGATCTCTACCTACCCCTGTGTATACAAACTGCAGTGCTGATTTAAAATCTATTTTTTCTTGTTTTATGCTTGTCTTAAGCACATTTGCATTTATAAGAAAGAAATAATATTATTTGGTCTGTGACGGCCCACAACAAACCAAAAAAATAACAATTAAGACACTTATAGATCCTCTGGGCACACACTGAGCAGTTATAAATACTTCTAACATCACCCTTTTCAATATGACATCTATCTGACTGCCATGTGTCTTATTGGGTCGGACCCTACATATTTCTTTCCATCTCACCCACATATGTTCTTTTGGTTAATCTACTATCATTCATCTGCATAACATGTCTAAACCAACTATTCATAACTAATTGACATGCAAAAACACTATTCAATTCTTAATTGTAAACCAAACTATAGCAACTTCATTACAAACACTTCACAACCCAAATTATAAAAGACAATACAATTTTCCTAATCCTGGCCAACCACTTTCACTTCATTATTATCCATACACTCATACTACAGTAGTAAGTATAGTAAGACATGATTGAAAACTAGATACCTAATTATCCTCTACATACAACAACACACTCATACTATAGTAGCAAGTATAGTAAGACATGATTGTAAACTAGATTCTAACTATTACATTCCAATTGGATTCCCACTGGGAATATAGATAACAATAACACTTTTTTGCATTGTAGTTCAGTTGTTAGAACTCTTAACTGACAAAGAACATAAAAATTATGTACCCAGTTTATTGCAAATCAAAATTTAGAGTTATTATGTTAATTATTCAGAGATATTTATTTAGATTTTCATTTTTATTGGACAAGAAGCTTGATATTGTGTATTTAGCTAATAATACAAGCAAAGGAGTTGATGAGCAATTGATATTGCTTTCTTCAATTTACTAAATTACATTTTATAGTAATTACATTATAGTTTACAATATTCATAAAAAACCATTGCAAAACAGACTTATATGGAATAGGTATAAGCTAGTACATCATCAAATGAAGTCACGAACATAAGCAAACGCTAAATGTAAACGTTTCACGATTTCTGAATCAATAGCATACGTAAAAATTGTTTATTTTAAAAATAAGTGGGTACTTGTATTATTACCTATATTTTGCATTTATATTAGCTTTACACACATCGAAAACACATTTAAGGGTACTAGAAGGGTTTGTAATGACAAAATTGTGGTAATATATATGTGAAAGGGTTAAAATACGCGTAAATTATATATTTATTTATAGGTTAGGTATGATGATGGGGCCATATTTACAAGTTTAAATCTAGCTTAAAATACGGCGATTTCGGTGGAAATAATATGCTAGGGGCAAACAATGGTTGTTAATTACCTTATATCTTGATATATTGCATCGCAGTGCCTGGTATTTGTAACAATTTTTCGTTAATAGCACGGGCACTATGAGTATTTGTGATGATAGGGTGACATGTCTGAAAATTTAGTGATGGGACCTGTGACAACAGCTGATTCTGTGACTTCGATATATCGATTGTTTTACAAGGTATATATCAGTAACGTAATTTGTATTTTGTAACAAATAAAGTTAGTGATATTTTATCAAAGATTTGTGATTTCATCGATTAACTGGTTTCATATTGTTGACATCAGAAACAAAATGGTTATATGATGCTGCGTAAGAGAAAGGAAACTACTCAAGCTGTTTGTAATTTTCACTTGATGTGATCTAGACATTATTATATCTTTGACTTAACATTCATCCCGTAAAGAATAAAGAACTCATGTATAGGGAGAACTTTACAAAAATTATGATACTATGGTGCTATGGTTAACAGAAATTAGTGTTCTAATTATCAACTGCTAAAAATTAATCTAAATATTCGATTTCATTATAAATATTTTCATAGACAATTAAAAACAAATGATAATACAAATAGGAAAAGAAGCATTTTATGAGCATACATTCTATCGATACCTAACATCATCGTATCGCTTAGCAAAATATCGATAACACACTGCTCTAATACAAGAATAAATTGAGATAAATAATACACAGAGGTATGTGCAAAACGTTGAAAAATGTGTCCAGCGTTTTAACTAAATGCCATAAATATTACATGAGATTCTGATACTATTCTATTCATGTTAGATTGAATTTTAGACGATATACTTGTCACATACATACATATCACATTCGTTTTCCTTAAAAAGTGAATCTTAGAGTGAGAATCCCAGTCTTTCGATCTTTTTAAGCACTCTTACTCTATCTAGGCATCTTTTGTCTTAAATTTTGTTCCTATCGTCTCTTACGACATGGCAGGATGAACAGCAGATCGTAAACTTACAATTAAGTCTCTATCTAGACTGCAATTAAAAAAATATGAATAAGGCTCGGTTCTTATCCGTCGCATATTGTCTATCGCGTACTCTAGAACAGACAAATGATGATGATGCTGATTATACGTTAGTGCGTTGAGCGTACAATTCGACTTTTTTTCCGATTAGATGTGAACCGACCCTTATTCTACAACTGAAGTTTGCATACCAACTATATAAGAAGCATTAATGGCGAAAACATACAAGACTGTTACCAATCGAGTTGCCATATTATAGTATCGATTGGTCTAATTTCTCATAAGAAATAAAACATACATAGACATCACGTCTATCTCCCTGCAGAGGGTTAGGAACGTGTAAAAAATCCCCATTTTCTCGACCACATTCGATTTATTACCATGCATGACCCTCCTTTTACACAAAGGGCATTTAACGTCACCGTTTTTCAAAATTTTGCTGACGCACTATGATGTTGATCCATATATAACAGGCTTTCCATAGCAACCTTATATTTCCTCAATCTACTATCACTTATATATTACCAAACCATCTTCACACTCCTTAATCTATTTCTTCTATGTTCTAACATACATACACAAAACCCCTGATTCCCTGTAGAGAGGTAGATAGAGATCACGGATCCCTATCTATCCCAATCCTGACAAACCACTTTCGCTTCATTGGCACTTATAATCTTGCTCATACACACTCGGCGGTTATAGGTACTTCTACCGTCACCCCTTTTCAATATGGCGTCTATCTGACTGTCATACATATGTACCATTGGGCCGGACCCTACGTAACCGCCCTTCCATTTCACACAAATATATTCATGTTGTCAATCTACAAACATTCATCCGCATAAAATGTCCAAACCATCGTAGCATGCCCTTTTAAATCTTAATCACTACATTTTCTTTCAAACCGCAGCATTCTATCAATGTATGAATCAACATGTTTTGATAAGTTTTTAAAGTAAAACTATGCCTTAGCGAAATTCTTCCACACGCCAACTAGTATCAATACATATATACTCAACATAGTATTCATAAATTCAGAAAGAAAAAACATAGGATGTATAATGTAAATGATATTTAAATTCAAGGTGACTTATCGTGCACTACACACGTACTGAATATGGTAATGGCTGGAACATACTTTAATTCGTGATTAAAACCTAGTCAATACTAATGTTAAAACCAAAGAGGAAGGAAGAGTTGGACGGGGTAGGCTGCGTAGAACTTATACAGATCAGAATGGAGACATTCCTCTCAAGGCGGGTGTACGTAGTGAAGAACAGAAGAGCATGTATGAGAAGGTTAATGTGAGTGGAGCAAGGAAATTTATCAGGATCGGTATAGGTAGCGATCGATAGTCTCTGCCTATCCCGTTGGGGATGTAGAGGCGTGAATATATGTATGTATGTTATATATTTGTTGATGGTCAACATCCAAGCTCTGACTATCCCGAAAGTGATTATTTAATGATCTTCGTGTCGCGAACGATTTACCGATTGAACGCTAATCGTGTGGTCCCGGCTTCGATTCCCGGTAGGGGCAGAGTTAAGAGTTACGCTTTTCATCTGCTTTCCAGTCTGCTTATTGTTTATATGCATTTATCTATTTCTAATAAGTATATATTTGTTACGTATACTTTGACTAGTGCCCTTAACACAAGTCTTTAATTAACTTACCAAATAAAACACGCGGCTAGTTCATTTGGTGTTATACGAGTAATGTCCCTTTTTAACTTTAGGTATATGGCTGCATGGATTTTAGTTGTCATTGTGAGTTCTTCGTATCGAGTAAAAAATTACACTAGATTAAGTAATGTGAACTATCTGTGAACTACTACGACATTACGGAAATGGATATACTAACTTTTTCAAATTCCAGACTACTACTCAACGGTTACTAGATCAAAAAGTGAAGAAAATTTGAATGACACGAGATTGTTTAATGTTTAAATGGGTGAAGTGGAAAGGCATAAAGATTCAGATGGAAAATTTACGCAAAAAAAAAAAGTTTTTCATTAGTCATGTAGGCAATTACAACCATTAATTATTAGGACATGTAAGATCGAACATGTATCGACTATTAACAGATTTACGCGACATAACAAAAACTGTAATTTTTTTACTAAAAATGTCAAAAAATGGTAACAATTTCACGTTTTAACTGTTGAACAAAACATAGTCAACTTTAAACACAACAAACAACGTAAAATAATAAAATTTCCACAGGTGATTACTAAATATTTTGAGTTATCATCATTTTTTTTTTTTATTCTTTATTAAGCCATTCACCACTAAGGTTATGTCGGCTGAAGTACAAACACTGATGCCACGGCGTTTGGACTTCTTGTTATTTCATCGCCATGGTTACTCCAACGCCGCCAGCCGCTACAACCGAAGAAAAATGCTCCAATTTCTTGCTCTCTTCCTTGTTCTTCGGTTCGTTCCAGTAGAGGATCCAAATGTTATCCCAAAGCGAACATATTTAGCCAGTTTGGCATCACAATTGACTAAATATTCAGCCGAAAATAATTATTTGTATTTTCAACTTTCACTGAGCTGCTGACTTTGTTGACGCACCATAGACGACTGAGTTATCATCATTAATGTGATAAATCTGTTGCGCTATCCGCTATTATGTTTATATGGCATAAATGCACAATAAGAGCTAACTATGAATTTTAACTTGTATATTTATGTTCAGCGAGTGAAATACAATCAATACAGTATATTTTCATGTAAAAGGCAATTTTGATGTAGACCAGTGTTATTAGGATTTTAAGATCAAACATTTATGCTGTATAATCTCATCCTCTTGGAAAATAATACAGCGACGGAAAAACATCGCGAACAAATCTATCTGTTCCCCGAACACGTAATAGTTAGTGCTTCTAAATTGTGACATGGCCCAGGTGGTGTTCGAAGTGGCCATATAATTACTAGCTCCGCGATTGACTACCCCGCAAGGGTTGATGGTCGTGAACGCGTTTGTCGTTTGTCTTCGTCCTCTTGAAAAACAGTCTCATACCTACCTCCTACCCTCATACCTTCACCTATTAGTGAGTAAGCAGTGATGTTACCAAGATATTTAAGATTTACACTAAAGTAGTTCCAATACTAGCGATTGAAAAGAAAGGCTTATTTATATGATGCAATGTTAGTTATATAGTTGCGTAGCAAGCCATGTGTGATGCAATGAATTTAGTAAACTGATAAATGAATACACTGAAGACATATAAAAAATTATCGTTAGTATTTTGTGTGAAGATGACAAAAACTTAGTCTAGCTAATGTTTGAAACAAATAAACATATAAGTTATAGTTATATTATTTTAGTGTGTTCTCGTCCTTAAATCCTATGAAATAAATTATTATTATAAAAAAGTTTTACGAGATATTAATGTAATAATCCCATCCCTAGTTTGTTATTTTAGCATCATTAATAAAAATTAAATACCAAACAATGTTTATCTCCACAAAACTTCGCCACAAGGCTAAAATAACATTATCTGATAATGTTATCTTTTCTGAAAATACGAAACTGCTATATTTTTTAGATACAAAACCCATTTTTCTTTGACTCATCCGAAATCTTATTAATAACTACATGCAAAGAATTTATTAAAATTTCGAATATAAATAGAATTAATCATGCTCCAGAGTTCATAAACATCCACTAAACAAGTAAAATACCAACGGCAAATTTTTATGTTTGTTAAGGGTGATTATAATAAATTGTATAATAGTGTATAATTTTTCCTAAAGAATTTTCAAGCTATTATGTATGTGTAACGGAAAGTAATGTCCCAACTTTCAACCCATAACATAAACTAAAAATTTGTTTTAAGTTTATAATCTATGGTGGCAAATGCTAGTTTTGGCGTGTTTAAAATAAATTACGCGATCTCCATGGTGGCGCGATATTTGTAAGGTTATCAATAATTTCACATATAAGTAACCGTTTTTTCTTCAATATTTACTGTTAAAAATAGTGTATAAAGTATCTGAAACCCGAGTGAAGTTAACTAGTCAAAAATGCCACGACCAAAAAGGAAAAAACGGGAATCTATCCCAAAAATCGACTTTGTTTCTTGTGATTTTGTTGATGATATGGTCTGCGAAGTTTGTTTCGCTGAATTCCTAAGCGTAGAAGAGAAAGAGCAGCATATAAGCCTCTCCCATCCTCCTGATAACATAACTGGATTGTACAGATGCAAATTCTGTCTAGAAAACTTATCCGACGTTGAAAAATACATAACTCACGTCCTCATACACCATGTCGATAAAAATACAACTTGCGAAGTGTGTTTCAAATGTTTTTTCGAACAAAAAGACATGGAAACACATAGAAACAGTCACAAGAAGAACGCTCCAGACAAATATTCCTGCTCTGTATGCCTATGTTTCTTCAATTTGAGCACTTTACGGGCACACGAACATTGTGATCACGAGGAAGCAGATAAATGCATTTCTTTACTCAAATATAAGTCTTCAGTGCCAGCCGCAGTAAAAAGGACCCATTGAAGTTATTTGAAGGCGTATTTAAGGGCACAATCCTTACCTGTGTTGGCTGTAAGCTACATTATCCTTACGCGGAATATTTAAAACATATCGAGCCAAAAAAATGCGATGTTCATGTTTGCGATCTATGTGGGTTTGTAACGAGAAAAAAATGCGGCATCTCTCTCCATTTAAAAGATCACCCGTTAGCTGACGGACAGAAACAAGTATCAAGCATGAAATGCAAACGATGCAAGCTGATTTATAAATCCAATAAACGTCACAGATGTAAAACTACGTTCTGCAAAACGTGCCAAGTTTACTTTAAGACGGTAAACGAGTTGATGAACCACGAAATGAAGTACCATACTACTTCTGCGTCTTTAGGTGTACGAAGATGTAGGTTCTGTCGTCTTGAATTCGCAAACGCGCTGAGTGTTGGTAAACACATGTTAAGAACACATAAACAGGATTACCAGCTCTATAAATATAATTGCCGGCACTGTGACTCGATATTTAAGCATCCAAAGAACCTGTTTCAGCATTTCATTTCGAAACATCCGGATATTGTACCGTATCACTGCCGTATTTGTGACCAGAAGTTCCGTATTAGGAAACGGTTTACAATACACATTAAAGTACAACATGAAGCTAAAGGTAATATATACATCACATTTGCTAATCTACAATGTTAAGAAAATAAAAATGTACTGTATTTCCTATTAGTGTATGTATGTAAAATACACATACATACACATACATTCATGTCCTTTAATCCCTTTTGGACAGGTCAGAATCTTGGGAGACATAAAAAATCTTCTTGGTCACTTATTGCATGTATATTGGGGGTATAATGTCATATGCAACATTGGTGACAGGTTGCTAGCCTATTGCACAACAAATTCCATTGACCCCTAGTCCCTTAGTCACCTCCTACGACATGCTAGGAAGAATGGCAGCTAGTTAACATTGTTTTTACATCCCAGACTAGCATGGGACTTAATTTGTGGATTTTTATTTATTAAATTGATGTAAATATAATTGTAATGGGATTAATAAATATTGGGGGATAGTTTTGTAATTTAAGTGACTCGGGAGATATTGTCTCCAATGTATTTTGCACACAAATAATTTGAGAGAAATGTGTATTGAAATCTCAATGTTTGGAATAAAACTTAAGCCACCTTAAGCTAAGAAAAATAGAAACTATGAGCAATTATTGCTAAATTATCAAAACAATTAATTCTTAAAGATACATTATATTGTCCAAAATCTATATGTTGGTATTAAATATATTAACATAATAACTACCGATGACTACTACTATTAAAACCCCCATGTACTTTAGAAGCCTTTTATACATTCTATATTACACACTGGATAGCTTAAACCATCATTCAATTATAATATGATAACACGCAAACACTTTTCACAATTAAACTCAAACTTTTCGTTCCAGGTTTTGTAGAGTTTGACGAAAACCTGCACCCCTATTTCACGGCCACGAAAAGCGATAATCCAATACAACCTGAGCCAAACACTATATTCTTCACCGAGGAACAACTTAAAGAGTGTCCTGACTTACAACTGTTAGAACAGCAGTATGGAAAAGTCCAGACAAATAGAAAGACGAAACTACCTTATTCTGACTCGGAATCTACAGATGACATAGATAAAGAACAAAAGGAACACAAAAAATACGAATTTCAATGCCATTTATGCAAGAAATACTTTTTCTCCGTCTACAAGTACAATTTACATGTAAAATACCACTTTGAGTGCGGCTCAATATGTCCTAAATGTGGAGTAGTGACTAACAGTCCGGCGGAATTGAAACGGCATGATAAAGAAGTGCATACTTCGTCTAAAATGATGGGTTTGCTAAGACGGATATTAGAGAGAAGAAAGCTAAAGGATACTGCGCCGAAATCTATAAGAGATACGTTCAAAAAAGTGCCTCCAAGTGATATGGAAAGTTGCGTCACTATAAAACCAGCAAAGGATGCAGTGTCAGTGTTTTTAGAAAACTTCACACCGGAGGTTGAAATTGCAGACCCAAAAGTGACTGTAGCGTTGATTAGAAGCTACAAGTTCGCTCAACCGAAGATTAAAATGCAAAAAGTAGATCTTTCTATCAAAGAAACGGAATTAAAACTGTCAATGCCCGTACCGGTTAGATTACAACCTAGTTCGGAACAGTTACGCATAGAACCGACAGTTGCTAATATAAATTACGTTCCAAAACTGAATTTTGGGGAACGAGCACAAAGAATAGAAGATGTGGGATATTATGAGATGGCAGAAGTTGAGGTAGTGGATGGAAGAAAACGGAAGAGTGTCAAGGATAAGTATAAGAATTATGTGGAAGTGGCCACGTTGAGTAATAAGGCTCCGTTCTATAAGTTTATTAAGCTGGATGAGAAACAGACGGTTACGGAGGATAAGATTGTGTTGCCTTCAGGTGAGGTTAAAATACTTATATTATATAAATATGTATGTTTCGATTCTTTAAGACAAACAAACGCGTTCACGACCATTAACCCTTGCGGGGTAGTCAGAGGTTCAGGTGTCCATCTTCTCAATTGTGAAGGTAGTAATTCTATGGACTCTTGAACTTGAATCCACGTGTTGACCAAGAAAAACACATAAAATTTCATTCATTGGTACGTGCCAGAGTCAGGATTCGAACCTAGGACCTCTAATAAGAAGGCAGAGGTCTTACCCACTGGGCTACAGCCGCTATTATACTAGCTACATATAACTACTTTTTACATTACAGGTCTCAAACTAGTGACAACTAACCCGCTATCACATTTGTTGGGTAACAAGTCAGCCGAAGACATTAAAATACAAGATAAAGGAAAGAATTACAAGTACAAACCTAGACACGACCCAATACAGTCTTTGAAAAAGGCCTTAGGAGCGTTGGAACAAGGGAGTCGGTAGAAGAATTGAGAGGAAGATTGTAGAAGTGTAAGATAGAAGAAAAGTGGAGTTAAGTTAACCAGATAGCATAATGTGGTAAACTTTATCGTTGTATAAGATTTAAAAGTAAATAAATAAATGAGTTTGATAGTATACAATGTTTTTTTTTTAAAAAGACTAAAGACAAATGCGTTCACGACCTATATAACCCTTGCGGGTTAGTCAGAGGTTCAGATTTACATCTGCAATTGCAAAGGTAGTAATTCTATGGCCACCTCGAACCCACGTGTTAACCAGATAGTCAGTACTCAATGTGACAGGTGGTAAGCCTTGTCGCAATTTACAAGCACTGAATTGCGTAGTAGTCAGAGGTTCAGGTTTCCATTTCCGTGATTGCGGTGGTAGTAATTCTATGGACACCTCGAACCCACGTGTTGACCTAATCAGTACTTAATGTGACAGGTCTTAAGCCATTTCGTCATTTACAAGCACTGACTATTGCTGTTCGGGGAACAGGTAGGTTTCCTTACGCTGTTTTCCCTAACGGTGTAGGTGTGTTCGGTGTGATTCGCAAATGTATTTTTATTACGAAAATGTATATGGAAATTACTTAAACTTCATTTCCATTGGTACATGCTCGGGCGGCAATAAAAGACTGAGTTCACAAAAATACCTTTATACATAATAATTACTTAACTAATAATACAATGACATTGAGGTGACAAAGCCTAAAAAATCTTATGTATAACATGTCCTAACAACAACAGTCTCTTGTAAAAAAATACCGAATTTTTACTGGCAAGAATTGAAACCATGGATTCCTATACTACTCTTTTCCAAAATGAACCTCAGACACCCATGGCCAACTTATCTACTAGTAAGATCAATCCCCTTGTTCAGTCGTCTATGGTTCGTCAACAAAGTCAGCAGTTCAGTGAAAGTTGAAAATACAAATAATTATTTTCGGCTGAATATTTAGTCAATTGTGATGCCAAACTGGTTAAATATGTTTGCTTTGGGATTATATTTGAATCCTCAACTGGAACGAACCGAAGAACAAGGAAGAGAAGAATTGCAGCTTCAACCTCGTTTTTCTTCGGTGGGCGGCGTTGGCATAACCATGGCGACGGAATAACAAGTGCAAACGCCTTGGCATCAGTGTTTGTACTTTCGCCGACATAACCTTAGTGGTGAATGGCATATTAAACAATAAAGAAAAACCTTTTTCATAATGGTTCGCTATCTTAAAACAGCAGTTACAAATATACTAATTATTATTTGTACACGTAACACAACATAAATATTACCGTCCATATCCTGCCTTATCTTGAAAGTTTTATATAAAAACTTGTGTTAATTTTAGTAAAGTTCCATTTTTAGATCTTGTCGACCACCATAATCAATTTTTGATCAATTTGTCGGCCCTAGGAAACCATTTTGGTATCAATAATTTATCAAATACCAAAAAATCGGAAATCTTTCATCAAAAATACTAAATTGCAAACCGAAAGTCTCAAACCTAACCATTGTGCATTAGTATATAATTTTTGGAAGAAAATTTCATAATTAGAACAAATACACTTCATATTGGAAACATTCTTCAAGGCGGGTGTACGTAGTGAAGAACAGAAGAGCATGTATGAGAAGGTTAATGGGTGTGAGTGAAGCTAGAGATTTGTCACCCGTTCCAGGTGGCGATCGGTAGTGTCTGCCTATCCCCTTGGGGACGTAGAGGCGTGAATATATGTATGTATGAATAATCGTAGTCAGCTATTAGTTCCAAGTAGATTGATTACATATTGTTTAGTAATTGCTATAATGTCTCGAAGACAATGTAGTGATTAAAATTTATGGAAAAACTAGTAACCCGCTCCGGCTTCGCACGGGTATAAAATATATAGCCTACTCCACTATTTAATGGATGTTATTATACATATAAACCTTCCTCTTGGATCACTCTATCTATTAAAAAAAACTACATCAAAATCTGTTGTGTAGTTTCAAAGATTTAAGCATACAAAGGGACAGAGAAAGCGACTTTGTTTTATACTATGTAGTGATGGGTGTCAATTTTTTACCTACTCCCTAAAAGGAAACAGCGTAACGTGTATGATGAAAAATTGAAAAAAAATTAAAGCAACTGCATTTACACAATTTTTATTAAAAATAATATCATATTTACTATTAACATCAATACAAAAAACACAGTTTTTTATATTTTGTTGACAAAAAACCATAAAAAAGCGTATTTTTACGAAAAAAAAAACAATATTTTGAACCGAGTATTCTTATTACAAACAAAACAATTTTTTCCAACAAAATGTCACAAAAATTATCAATTTTAAAAGATAGTCAACATAACTGAATTTTGATACAAAAACTTAAATCTACTTACACTATTTCATCACAAAATAAATTATTTTTACAAAAATATCCTCACACATTCCAACTTATATCAAAATTACTAATATTTTAACTAAATCTTTTCTACAGTGAATAAAAACGCCTATTTTAGATAGACTATAGTCAGCGTATGTATATGGCGATATAAAACACCTATCATGACAAGTGATATCTAATACGTGACCAAATATGAAGGTTTCATATGGGGGGCGAGTCAACTAATACGTTTTGCAATATATCAGTTCAATATAACTTCAGTAACAGTGTTAAATTATTCGTGGAATTACCAAATTGACAACATTCGCCATTTTAAGGCGGAATTTGACACTTTTTATTGTCATGAATAATGTAATTTCACACTTTGACTGTCATCAATAGTGACATTTGACACTTGTTCATCCACTACCAATTTCACACTATTACTGAAGAGATATTGAACTGCGATAGTACTAAAACGTATTAATAGACTTGAACACATGGTCAAATACCATTTTCTTCGCAATATACACACGAAACTGACTATCATATTTCAACACATTTACAATTAATTTACTAAGTTGAGGTTATTTTTGTTTACAATTTTATTATTTTTTGGGTATTTTTCATAAAAAAACTTTATTTTCTTCACAATTACCAAAATATACATAATTTTACATCCACTCTTTAACACGCGAATATCTGCAACATTCTCATTCGATCATTAAAGTTAAGCAACGTTGCGCGTAGTCTAACTGGATGGGTGACCATATATCACCGTTTTTGATACGGATATATACCTTATACCTCTTTTTTACGTTCCATTTCTCTTGCTAAACCGTAACTAAGGGAACCCAACCTTAGACTATTTCAATGAAATCAAACAGAATTTCATAATAACAATAATACCTAGTTTTTTTTTATAAAAAATACGCAAAAATTAAAACTACTTATTGACTAAAAAAACCTTATAAAAAGACCTTAACATATTTATACAAACATTTTCAATTATAAACCCTAGTTTGGTACTTCAATAACAGCTAACTAAGTGCATTTCTGCTCGGCATGGTGTTAAAGACAACTAACGGCTATTTGGTGTTTTATTTTAAATTTTATTTATTCGGATATTGTAGGATCAGTAATGTATCTTTTTACTGCATCAAGGTTTTATTATTTTTATAAATTTATATGTATGTTAAATAAGGAGTGAATAACCCTTTTCTTTCCATTCATACACAAAAGACAAACGCGTTCACGGGGTAGTCTGATGTTCAGGTTTCCATCTTTACAATTGCAGAGGTAGTAATTCTATGGCCACCTCGAAGCCACGTGTTGACCAGGTAGTTAGTACTCAATGTGACAGGTAGGTTTCCTCACGATGTTTTCCCTCACCATACTTTTTTCTTTTTATTCATACAGTTGTTATTTATAATCGTAATTAGACTTTAACATTATTTTAGTAACATTAGAAGTACCTATCTATAATTACATGTCAAAATTGACACATTAACTGTATATATGTATGATCATTATTAAATAACATACACGTAGTATAGGACGCCCCCCTGCCAGGTGGACTGATGACCTCAAGATGGTCGCTGGTAGTGGTTGGATGAGGGCCACGAAAGATCGTCGTTTGTGGCGTACCCTTGGGGAGGCCTACGTCCAGCAGTGGACTGACATAGGCTGATTGATTGATACATACACATACTAACATCCTTCAATCCCTTTCAGGGTGTACAGAACCTTGTAGGACATTTCTTCGACTCATTAAAACATAACTATTGAATTTATGATGTCATTGACACTTAGGTATAGCAGAAAGAACGGCAGCTAGTTTATTATTTTATGTCCCAGACTAGCACGGGACAAGTAACATTTCTCGATACACAATACAATAACCTTTCATACATACATACACATCACGCCTGATTCCCTGTAGAGGGTTAGGCTGAAATCACTGATCCCCATCTGTCCCGATCCTGAAAGACCACTTTCGCTTCATTGACACTCATACACCTCTAACACTTGGCGGTTATAGGTACTTCTAACGTCACGTTTTTCAATATGGCGTCTATCTGACTAAACCTTTCATTTATGTGTTAAACACTTCATATTCACATCTAACTTATATATTTGATAAAGTTGACTCAGGTCACAGTAAAAAAGGGAGCGTGTATTCACGAGATGTGAAGTGTATGTTATGTGTATATTATGACATTCATGGAAATTCATACTTTTTGTTACGCAATAATGAACTTGCTTTTTAGACATTTACCGTTAAAGTGTCAATAATGAAATTAAACACATTTATGTATTCGGGGTGGACAGAACCATTTTACAATTCATATTATGTGTTCCGATCACATTAGACAACAAGTGACAGGTTGCTAGGCCAAAACCCAATAACTGAATTCATTTAATGGAATTAATTCATATTTCCTACATTATAAACGGCCTTAATTGACGTTTATACCTAATCTTTTAGTACAAATATGAATGGTCAACTAGTATTTTAAACATTTCCCGTACAAGTTTCATTGACACAATTACATATACATTCACATCCTTAAATCCCTTTCGGGATGGACAGAACTTCGAAAACACAATCTCTGTCACATTTAACAATCATATCGGGGGTCTTATTGACCTTTATACGCAACATTAATGACAGATTGCTAGCCCAACTCTCTCTACATTAATTCAATGGAATTTTACTCCATCTTTGTACATTTTAGTGGCCATACAGTGAGCATCTAGTGGACATTACTAAGTTTACTTGGCGAACTGCATTCGGACTGTAGACACGATTCGGAGGCTTGATTCGCCAGTTCTAAAGTTATCTGAAAATAACAATTAGTACATAAAATGGGTTTTAATAATTATATTACAAATATTATATAATATCGGACACTATTTTACACCAATTGAACTAGCCCCTTGGTAAGTACATTTAAGACTTGTGTTAAGGGTACTAGTCAACATATGTTTAAGAAATGTATATAGCATTTAGAATCAACGACCAGACTGAAAAGCAGTAGAAAAGCGTAGTTCTTAACTCTGCCTCCACCGGGAATCTAACCCGAAACCTCACGATTAGCGTCCAGGTGCTTAACCAATCGCGCCACGGAGGTCGTCATAATAGTCGTGTTGTGTATGTATGTATGGTAGATTATAAAATCTTTGGCTATTCTATATAAAGTCTATGTTTTACCAGATGTTACTAGTTTGTGTATATGCAGAGGTATGTAACAGGTATGTTTATAACATACACAGGTACTTATGTTTCTAAGCTATATGTGCAAAGATAATTATGTTTCTGTATAATTTGGTTTTGTAACTGGCACTGAGCAAAAAATCCTGAAAGCCGGAGTTTCTTGTTGGTTCGTCTCCGAGCCAGGGCTTCCGAACCAACGGTAGAATTTAATGCCAAGAGACAACCAGTGTCAGGCAAATGTTTTGACTTTCGATGAATGTACTGTACTTGTACTTATGTTGAATAAAAACATTTGACCTTTGACTTTATATATTTTATTGAAAAAGGGTGACGTTAGAAGTATGAGTGCCAATGAAGCAAAATTAAATCAGGCGTGATGTGTATGTATGTTAGGTATGGGTCACTCGAAGCCTGCGTTTCACTTGATAGACAGTATTCCTTCCTCCTTCAATTGTCTTATTGGGCCGGCCCCTACGTAACGTGTAGTAATGCAGTCCCAGTAACTTTTTATAAGGTTTACGTTTATAAGAACAAAAGACAATGTTTAACATTTCGAAGTACTCGAACGTATAGTAGCCAAGACAATGCATAGTGGCGCCAGTTTTATAATATAAAATATTGTCTTTTGTTCTTATAAACTTAAACCTTATAAAAAGTTACTGGGACTGCACTTTTAGCGCTGACTGTACATTTTCGTAATAAATTCCCTCTACAGGGAATCAGGCATGATGCGTATGTTAGTGTATAACATATCACTAGAATTTATCACTACATAGTATAAAACAAAGTCGCCCTTTGTATGCTTAAATCTTTGAAACTACGCAACGGATTTTGATGCGGTTTTTTTTAATAGATAGAGTGATTCAAGAGGAATGTTTATATGTATAATAACATCCATTAAATAGTGGAGTAGGCTATATATTTTATACCCGCGCGAAGCCGGAGAGAGCCGCTAGTATAAATAAAACTCACCTTATAATGGGCTGGACTAGTGCAGTCCAGTGGCAGTTTGAGTGCACTGAGCAACTGGGCGACATGGGACGCAGGCTCCCCCGCCGCGAGCGCCGATTGAACTAGCCGCACTCCCATCTCTGCACGCGCAGCCGAGTGTTTGGACGTCCTGGTGAATTATAAAGAGTTGGTTCATCATATTACTATAGGCTATTCGCGTTAAGAAAATAGTGACGTCATTATGTGCCCACGATTTGACCAATGATACGTGACAACGGTTGTCTGCAATTGGCCATTGTGACTTGTTTTCTCATCACTAACGTCTCATTGGTCAGTTTAACCTCTGTTTATCATGACGTCACTATTTACTTAACGCGAATAGCCTATAAAAATATATTATGAAAGGAAGTAAAAACTTAAACAGCATTCAACACGAAAATAATATTTACAGTATTTTGCGATTGGGACAACGTAAAAAACTTCATTTTTTGGTATTCAAAGCGTTTTGTTCGCCAAACTTTTGTATTAATAGCCGTTAAATGTTATGTTCCATTTAGTATGATCCCCATTTCACACGATCCAATCAAAAACAGCTAGGTTCAAATGAAATTCATTCAATAAAAACCTTGGGACACAAAAAATTTAAGAATAAGGCAAAATCCGTGGCCATACCCTCAAACGTTCGGAGAAAGTTTCAATCAGTCATTCGTTCAATCGTTCGTTCGTTCATCTGTAACTACTACGATATAACAATTCCTAATGCAATAAGCTGACATACATATACATTCACGTCTTTTAATCCCTTTCGGGGTGGACAGAACCTCTATGATATAATATCTACTAGGTTAGCAGGAATATTGGGGTTACGTTGTCATAATGGAACATTGGTGACACGTTGGTAACAGTATTCCTTTAGTCACCTCTTACGACATGCCGGGAAGAACGGCAACTAGTTAGAATTCTTTTAACGTTCTTAACTACAAAAACAAAAGACAAACGCGTTCACGACCATTAACCCTTGCGGGGTATTCAGAGGTTCATATATCCACCTCTGCTATTGCGAAGGTTGTGATTCTATGGCCACCTCGAACCCACGTGTTGACCAAATCAGTACTCAATGTGACAGGTGGTAAGCCATGTCGTCATTTACAAGCACTAACTATTACCTGTTCGGGGAACAGGTAGGTTTCCTCACGATGTTTTCCCTCACCGTAGTATTCGACGCACTTCGTAAATGTATTTTTATTACGTCCTTAACTAGCAACATATCACTACCTAGTATAAAACAAAGTCGCTTTCTCAGTCAATGTGTCCCTTTGTATGCTTAAATCTTTGAAACTTCGCAACGGATTTTGATTCGGTTTTTTTTAATAGATAGAGTGATTCAAGAGGAAGGTTTATATGTATAATAACATCCGTGAAATAGTGGAGTAGGCTATATATTTCATACCAGTGCGAAGCCGGAGCGGGTCACTAGTAATATATATTTTATACTCACTTAGCTTCCAAGTTACCCAGCGCGCGACAGGCGATCGCAACCCTTGGTCTGAGCGACTCCAACCTCGTTTGAATATTGGACCTGTCGTCTTTCGCTTCCGCCGACGACACCAGTTCACGTATCTGAAAATTGTATAAGAAAAAAATTACTTCGTTTCGTAATAAAAACAAAAACAAACGCATTCACGACCATTAACCCTTGCGGGGTAGTCAGAGGTGCAGGTGTCCATCTCCGCAATTGCAAAGGTAGTAATTCTATGGACACCTCGAACCCACGTGTTGACCAGATAGTCAGTAATAGTAGTTTCGTAATAATAATCGCGTGGTAGTTTGGAACGTAAAAAGGATGGCAACTAGCTTCCATTCTCACTAGGAGGCGACTATGGGTCATTGGAATCTACATACATACACATCACGCCTGATTCCCTGTAGAGGGGTAGGCAGAGGTCACGGATCCCCATTTGTCCCGATCCTGACAGACCACTTTCGCTTCATTGACACTCATACACCTTCTCATACACACTCGGCGGTTGGAGATATGTCCGGGTTGTAAAGACAATTATACGGAACTTTGGTGACAGGTAGCCAGCACCCCTTAGATTCCATTGACCCCTAGACCCTTAATTGCCTCGTAGGATATGCCGGGAAGTCCGGCAGCTAGTTATCTTTTCCAAACTATCAAGAGAACAGGTACTATAATGTTAGACTGAGAAATAATATTATACTATCTAGTTACCACAACTAGCTGTGTAATATCATCTTTGAATTGTAATTTAATTGAATGAAATGTAATTTTATGTCTTGTGTATTATGTAATCCAATTATTGTCTATGAACTCTATTGTATGTAATATGATAATATATTATATATATAATTGTCTCAGTAAACGTAGTGTGGGGCGCCCCCTGGCAAGGTGGGAAGACGACCTGCGCATGTTGGCCGGCATCGACTGGATGCGAACGGCCACTGACAGGGAGAAGTGGCGTCATTTGGGGGAGGCCTATGTCCAACAGTGGATTGATACAGGCTGATGATGATGATTATTATTTGAACTGTCAGTCAATCACACAACCTATAATATGATATCTAAGGTTTTGTTTTTAAGTGACGTACCTCATTGCATACGTGCAGATAATGGTAGAGAGCCAGGCCGCCGCTCTCCCAGTCGACTATTTCGTTTCGCTCCGCCGCCTCTCGCATTTGTTCCAGTAACGGAGCTATGCTCTCCAGATCGTCTGTTGAAAAAGAATGTTTATTATAATCATATACATAATAATAATTTATTTATTTAACTCTTTATTGTACACATAACACTTAAACATTATACACATTAGTGGTGGAAAACTTAATTGTTATGCACAATTGGCGGCCTTATTGCTAAAGCAATTTGTTCCAGGCAACCGCAATATGGATACAGTCACTAGAGACAACAAAATTAGAAAGTAAAAGAGCAGAACAAGCAAGAGGGAGACAACTACAAAGTAAATAATTCTAAAAGTCCTATTAAGTAATAATAATAATATTTGGACATTATCACACCAATTGAACTAGCCCCTTGGTAAGTTCATTTAATACTTGTGTTAAGGGTACTAGTCAACGTATATTTAAGAAATGTATACTTATTATATATAGATAAATACATATATAGCATATACAATCAACGACCAGACTGGAAAGCAGTAGAAAAGCGTAGTTCTTAACTCTGCCTCCACCGGGAATCGAACCCGGTGTACATATGAGTGACTATACACGTTTCCTGTGCTAGTAGGGGGCGTAAATAGAATGCTAACTAGCTGCCGTTCTTCCCGGCATGTCGTAGGAGGCGACTAAGGGACTAGGGGTGAAGGAAAGGGGTGTATGAAATGACAACCTCAATATTAATGCTGAAAAGTGACTTAGGAGATATTAAATCCGAGGTTCTGACGCCCTGAAGGGATTGAGGGACGTGAATGTCTACGTATGTACATATGAACCACGTTTCACTAGATAGACAGCGCCCAACGTGGTAAGTAGTGAACCGTATCACCGTATATAGGCACTGGTTATTACCTATCCCGAGGGATAGGTAGGTTTCGCCACGATGTTTTCCCTCACCATTAGCGACTGTAAATATAGGAAGCGACTAAGAGACTAACGGTTCTCGTTTTCTCGTACAATGAATAGTAACAGAAATCAGTCATACAGGTTGCCAGGCCATCACCCAATAGATTCGACTTACCGCTCAACACGACTGTGGGCAAGAGGTCATCCAACAACACTCTATGGGCTGCACTGTAAGCACCGCTCGCTAATAGATGTTCCACTTCTAGGGTTGGTTTATTCTGAAAATATAGATAAGATCCATCAAACTTCTCATACATGCTCTTATGTTTCTTCACGCTGCGTATAGTCAGTTGCTAAAAGTGCAGTCCCAGTAACTTTTTAAAAGAACAAAAGACAATATTTTACATTTTAAAACTGGCGCCACTATACGTTCGCGTGCTTCGATAATTTATGCTGCTGCTAATTTGTACTGTATAATATTTACAATTTTCATACATACATACATTCACATCACGCCTGACTCCCTGTAGAGGGGTAGGCCGAGATCATTGATCCCCATTTGTCCCGATCCTGACAGAACACTTTCGCTTCATTGACACTCATACATCCTTTCATACACACTCGGCGGTTATAGGTACTCCTAACGTCTCTATTTTTCAATATAGCGTATATCTGGCTGATCTTTTGATGGACTTTGGCTACTCGTAATTGGCATTTTTTCTTCCTAAATATTTATACATAATATGTAACATAATATTATAATGTATTTTAATAATGAACTGGGGCCAAAGTCTAATAATGCATTGAAGCACAAACGCACTTCAATATCAGATTGTCTCGAAAGTGACAAATTTCGCTTTAAATATTGCAAAATTTGTCAGTTTTGCTAATACACTACCAACTTCACACTATTACTGACCTAATATTGAACTAATACTTTGCAAACTTGGACCCCTGTATTCATACATACATACATTATGTTCATACCTCTGATCCCTAACAGGATATCCCAAAACTCAATCCCCACCTGGAAAGATCGTAATTAAACTCACACCCATTAACCTTCTAACATGCTCATCTGTTCTCCACTCTTTACCCTTCAACCCTATCTACGCACCTCATACTTAGCCCTGTGCGCCTGTGCAGTCCTCAACCACGTTTCGGGCACCTTAAGTCTCCTGATAAGTGACAACCTGCCTTTCGTCTCGGCACTGTGCGCTTGAGCCGGTGCATGGCGGGACAGCACTCCGCGGATTAAATGTTCTCGACTGTAAAAGAATTGATATTTATTACAGATATACAATATATAGACTTACAGATGTAACGTAATTCGACGAAGCTGTTTGGGGGATTGACTCTGTATCACTGGGTACAGGTTTTTAATCCCGCCTGAGCATGTACCAATGGAGATGAAATTTGTTAAATTTCTATGTACATGCACCGAATACTACGGTGAGGAAAAACATCGTGAGGAAACCTACCTGTTCCCCGAACAGGTAATAACATAAACATAACATACGCTTCACGACTTGTGTATATAATAGTCAGTGCTCGTAAATGGCGGTTTGGCTTACCACTTGTCACATTGAGTACTGACTATCTGAACAACACGTGGGTTCAAGGTGTCCATAGAATTACTACCTTCGCAATTGCGGAGATGGACACCTGATCCTCTGACTACGCCGCAAGGGTTAATGGTCGTGAATGCTTTTGTGTTGTATGTATATTTAAACTAGCTCATTGCATACCTACAATTACTAATATATACAATTATATACTAGATATGTTAAACAATACATGATCATACAATAATGCACCTAATAAATAATAATAAAAATAAATAAATAAACATTTATCACACAGACTGTACTACTGTACAGACTGTACTAGAAACACATTGGCAAAACAACACAAATGAAAGTTCTATTTTATTAATTTTGTAATGTAATCTTTTGTTATTCATGTGTTTATAATACGAGTAATAATATATCCTTACATATAAAAATGCACACTTATTTGTAATTATTATTGGAAAAGGTCAGTGAATTAGTATTATTATTTTCAATTTATAAATATACCACATAATTAACAACTTAACTAAAAAAACTAACAAAAAAATATGTAGGTAACGTACACATCACACTTTTCATAGATACAAAGTGTGAAAATTCATCACCCTTCAATAATCTCGCACGGATAGTGTAAGGAATAAACCATAGAGTTAAACCTTTTGAACTATACATGCCGTCACTGAGAATCGAACCCGGGTCCTCAGGATAGCTAAAACCTGAACCACTGAGCTAATCCGTCTGAGTTAATAGAGTCGAATTATAGAACTATATTTGTGGTGTAATAAAAAATAATTATATTTCTAGTCTGAGACGTAAAAAGAATGCTAACTAGCTGCCGTTCTTCCCAGCATGTCGTAAGAGGCGACTAAGGGACTAGAACTCAATGGAATCTATTGAGCAATGGGCTAGAAACATGTCACTACTATTCCATATACATGCCTAAACATTCTCTGACAAAGCAAGGGTGTGTGTGAAAATGTTTGTCAATGTTACACATATAGACATAAACATCACGCCTTTTTGCCTTGTACAAGGGGTCAGAGATCACGGATCCCCACCTATCCCAATTCTGATAAACCACTTTCGCTTATGCTTATTTTATTATTTATTTTCCGTTCGGGACACCAACACAATACATTACAAAAATGTCTACAGTGAGTGCAGCCTTAATTATAGGCCATCGCTGCATGCTTTAGAAGAAACGAACATTTGACAATTAAAAAAAGAAGAAACGCATTCACGACCATTAACCCTTGCGTAATCAGAGGTTCAGGTGTCCATCTCCACAATTGCGAAGGTAGTAATTCTATGGCCACCTCGAACCCACGTGTTGACCAAGTCAGTACTCAATGTGACAGGTGGCAAGCCATGTCGCCATTTACTAGCACTGACTATTACCTGTTCGGGGATCAGGTATGTTTCTTCACGATGTTTGCCCTCACCGTAGTATTCGATGCATTATGTAACGGTGTATTAAACGGTGAGGGAAAACATCGTGAGGAAACCTGCCTATCCCTCAGGATATGTAATAGTCAGTGCCTATATACGGCGATTCGGTTCACTACCTATCACGTTGGGTGCTGTCTATCTAGTGATACGCGGGCTTCGAATGACCCATACCTAACATGCCTTCGAAATTTCAGAGATGCGCATTCAAGCCTCATAATGAAAAAAGGAGTGAGTATACACAAGTCGTGAAGCGTATGTTTATGTATGTTATGTATTTTTGTTGTCTATGCATGTATACGTTATATACTCACGCCTGATCATCGGGGTGGTAGCACAGAGCCTGCACCGCCAAGTGCCACGCGCCGTCCGCTTCCAGTTGGGACGCTACGCCCGTAATGCTCGCGATGGTGGGCACACCGAACCATGTGCCGAGAAGGAAACTGGAATAGATCGTATTATATAGATACATTATTTATATTACAGTACTATATATAAACATTATTTATTCGTATTAAATACATTATTTATGACGACCTATGTGGCGCGATTGGTTAAGCAATGAACGCTAATCGTGAGGTCCCAAAAGATTCCCGGTGGAGACAGAGTTAAGAACTACGCTTTTCATATGCTTTCCAGTCTGGTCGTTGATTATATATATGCTAATTTATCTATATATAATATGTATATATTTCTTAAAAATACGTTGACTATAGTCTATTCGCGTTAAGTAAATAGTGACGTCATGATATATAGACGTTAAACTGACCAATGAGACGTTAGTAAACGAGAAAACAATTCACATCGACCAATTGCAGACGACAGTTGTCACGTCTCATTGGTCAAATCGTCGGGACATGATGACATCACTATTTTCTTAATGCGAATGTACTATAGTACTCTTAACACAAGTCTTAAATGAACTTACAAAGGGTAATAAGGCTTATAAGGGGTTCAATTGGTGTAATAGTGTCCCAAATATTGTTATTATTTATTGATTATTCTTGATACAATATGCAGCTTAACATATAATTCATATGCTACACAAAACATATTTATCTTAATTACATACATTATTCACACCACTATGTCCCTAAGGGGATAGGCAGAGACTATTAGGCCACCTGGAACGGGTGACAAATCTCTTGCTTCACTCACACCCATCAACCTTCTCATACATGTTTTTCTGTTCTTCACACTACGTACAGATATGAAACGACAATTGTAACAAACTTAAAATTATGTAAGAACCAACTGTATAATTTAGTTATAATATACAAAGAAATTACGCCCATGTAATTGTAAAGAGGTAGACATCGATCACGGATCCCCATCCGTCCCGATCCTGACAAACCACTTACTCCATTGACACTCATACACCTCCTCATACACACTCGGCAGTTATAAGTACGTCTAACCATCATACCTCAGACTATAATCCAACGGATCGGGGGTGTAGGACTCCGGTTGAAGCTTCGGCCTCGAGTTCAGTGCTCGGGCGCGTATTAACTCATACCGCAGGTCTAAAACTCTTCGTTTGGCGCCACTCTGTGAAAATAAAGAGAATAATATAAGAGCAAGAACATGTTCTGTGCTAGTATGGGACGAAAAAGAGCGTAAAACTAGCTGCCGTTCTTCCCGGCATGTCGTAAGAGGGCGATAGCCTTGCAACCTGACACTAATGTTCCATTATGACATCGCAACTCCAATATTCATGCTAAAGTGACCTAGAAGATATATCTCCGAAATTCTGTCCACCCCTAAAGCGATTAAATGACGTGAATGTATATGTATGCACATATATACATACACAGATCCAGTGTTAATCTGGGACGGAAAAGGAGTACATAAACAATATTAACACACATAAGAATAACATACATTAAAACACCATATAGGATACTAGCGACCCGCTCCGGCTTCGCACGGGTATAAAATATATAGCCTACTCCACTATTTAATGGATATTATGATACATACAAACCTTCTTCTTGAATCACTCTATCTATTAAAAAAACCGCATCAAAATCCGTTGCGTAGTTTCAAAGATTTAAGCATACATAGGGACAGAGAAAGCGACTTTGTTTTATACTATGTAGTGATATTACATAATGTACACATATCTCGTGTTCGTAAGGGATGTAAAAAGCTAACTAGCTGCCCGTCGGCTTGTTTTGGGAGGAGACTTAGGGCCTAGGGGTCAAATGTACTGGTCAAATGTACGAATATTAAGGTTAAAAATGTAGGTAACGTACACATCACACTTTTCAAAGAGACAAAGTGAGAAAATTCATCACCTAATTTCAATAATCTCGCATGTATAGTGTAAGGAATAAACCACTGGGCTTAACCTTTGTAACTCTACATGCCGTCATTGAGAATCGAACCCGGATAATTCATGTTTAATTTTCAGATACATTAATTTGGTATAAGCTGAATCAGAACCGCTTTACTGCGACAGTGACGTGTATAAATTGTTATTATTTAGTTCTGTCGCTGTAAATATACGTTTATTATTATGAGCTCATCGTATGACAAAAATACACTCGTCGGTTATAGGTACTTTTAACGTCACCATTTTTCGATATGGTGTCTATCTGATTGTCATGTTTTATAGGACCGACCTTGCGTGGCCGTAAAAACTAACTATTTCTTTAGACGCTTATTATTATGAAATCAGCTTCTGACACCACACTTCAAAGACTTTAGCATAACTAGGTTCAGTATTGTCTAACACTCTCTCGACACACTCCGCTATCACCGTTAGATCGGCCGCTAAATCATACTGACTATGACTATTGAGCAGTACACTGGGACCTCTGACTACTCCACAAGGTCGTGTAAATTTATTTATAGAAGAAACCTTCATTGACATCCACACACCACGTACACACTAGCCAGTTATAGATGCTTCTGACGTAATTCTATTTCAAAATAGCGTTTATTTGACTGTCATTTGTTTTATTGGATCAACAGACCTTGCGTGACCGTAAGAAATTTTAATTTAACCATAATATATTTTAAGTATATAAATAAATAAACTTCTGACACCACACTTCTAAGTCTTTAGCATAACTAGGTTCAGGGTAGTCCAGCACTCTCTCGTCACCCTCCGACATCACTGTCAGATCGGTCGCTTGCTCACTCTGACTATGACTATTGTACTGGGCACTGGGACCTCTGAATATCCCACACGGGTGTATTGTATAGCATATTTTTATACTAAGGTCCCGATGACAAATCACTATCGTTTCATTGACATCCATACACCACATACACACTCGGCGGCTATAGGTACTTTTAAAGTCACCCTAATTCATTATTACGTTTGTCATTTGTTTTATTGGATCGACAGACCTTGCGTGACCGTAAGAACTTTTATTTAACCATAATATATTTAAAGTATATAAATAAATAAACCTACCTTCTGACACCACACTTCAAAGTCTTTAGCATAACTAGGTTCGGGATAGTCCAGCACTCTGTCATCGCCCTCCGCCATCACTGTCAGATCGGCCGCTTCCTCACTCTGACTATGACCATTGAACAGCTGCTCGTACTTATTGACCACTTGTTCAAGAGTTGGGACTTGCGGACATAGGTATCTGGAATAGTTATGATATATTTATAGTTAGGTTAGGTCCCGTGCTAGTATGAGACGTAAAACAATGCTAACTAGCTGCTAGATTTAACCTTAAGTCTACCTACTACACCTCCACAATAAAATAGGGAGTGTGCATTCATTTCATTCATCGAATGGACGCGAACGGCCACTGACAGGGAGAAGTGGCGTCATTTGGGGGAGGCCTATGTCCAACAGCTGTTCAATGGATGCATACATTCTGATGATAATTCACAAGTCATGACGCGTATGTTACGTAAAAACAAACAAAACAAAAAAACAAACGCGTTCACGACTAATAAACTCTTACGGGTCAGAGGTTAAGGTTTCCATCTTCGCATTTGCAATGGTAGTAATTCTATGGACATCTCGAACCCACGTGTTGACCAGATAGTCAGTACTCAATGTGACAGGTGGTAAGCCATGTCACCATTTACAAGCACTAGCTACCTGTTCGGGGGAACAGTTAAGTTTTCTCACGATGTTTTCCCTCACCGTGGTATTCGACGCATTTCGTAAATGTATTTTTATTACGAAAATGAACATAGAAAACCATTAATCTTCATATCCATCGGTACATGTTCGAGTGGGATTTGAACCATGTACCCACTGATACAGAGTCAAGCCTCAAACAACTGAGCTACGCCGAATTACTGAGCTGTTCCGAATGCCATCTATATATACCCTACTGACCTGCTCCGGCTTTGCACGGGTATAAAATATATAGCCTACTCCACTATTTAATAGATTTTATACATATAAACCTTCCTCTTGAATCACTCTATCTATTAAAAAAAAACCGCATCAAAATCCGTTGCGTAGTTTCAAAGATTTAAGCATACAAAGGGACTTAGGGACAGAGAAAGCGACTTTGTTTTACACTATGTAGTGATACTACAACTCACCGTGCACAAACATGGAGACAGCGCACCCAGTCAACATCTACTAAGTCCTCGGGCTCAGTAGAACCGGCTAAGAGACGAAAGGCAGCTAGTCTATGCGAGGCAATGAGTCTGTCTGCGCCGCACTCCCGCCATTGGTTCAGTTGGCGATTCAGGAGAGAGCGGTAAAGGGCGTCACCTAGAAAAAAAAATGTATTCAGTATTATCCTATCTTTTTAGTATATTTACCCAATGCGTTAGAACATACATAACGTATTTTATTTACTATATGAGACCGGGTCATATCACGAAACAAAAAGTATAAGGGAATCTCTATCTTTATGAATTTATCGCGATATAACCCGGTCTCATAGAGTAAATAAAATGAATATAAATCGCGAGTGTTATAAAATATCTGTACATAATATATATATAGCTATTTATAATATCATATTGTACTAGTCCCTTGCTAAGTACATTTAAGACTTGTGTTGAGAGTACTAATCAACGTATATTTAAGAAATATATACTTCTTACAAATAGATAAATACATATATAGCATATATAATCAACGATCAGACTGGAAAGCAGAAGAAAAGCGTAGTTCTGCCTCCGCCAGGAATAAAACCAGGAACTCTCTATGAGCGTTCAGGTTCACGTCTTTGGGACCTCACGATTAGCGGTCAGGTGCTCAACCAATCGCGCCACGGAGGTTCTCAAATTATAAACTTACCAGAGGCCTGCGCTATGATCATAGCCATGTTGAGGTCGCCTTTCTCGCGTGCCAGTTCACACGCTTCCAACACTCGCCCGCCTAATAGCAGCGTGTAAACGCGCGCGCTGTGCATATCCGTCTCTGTAATAAGAAGTATAATAGAAGTTTATAATTATAGTATATTCGCATAAAGAAAATAGTGACGTCATCATGTTCCAGCAATTTGACCAATAAGACGTGACAACGGTTGTCTGCGATTGGTTAATGGGACTTAGTTTACTATTAACTAACGTCTAATTGGTCAGTTTACCCTCTGAATAGCATGACGTCACTATTTACTTAACGCGAATAGCCTATAATACCAAATACATCTGCATATATGCGTATATTGAGTACTGACTATCTGGTTAACACGTGGGTTCGAGGTGGCCACAGAATTGCTTCCTTCGAAATTGCGGAGATGGATACCTCAACCTCTGACTACCCCGCAAGGGTTAATGGTCGTGCGTTTGTCTTTTGTTTGTCTTTGTATGCGTACATTTAAGTTTGATTATTATGTACATACATATACATACACATTCCTTTTGGTTAGACAGAACCTTGGAGACATAATCTCCTGACATTTAGACTTTGACTATTAGGGTTCTGACGTCATAATGGAACATTAGAGACAGGTAGCTAGCCCATCGCCCAAGAGATTCCGTTAACCCTAGTCCCTTAGTCAACTTTAGTTAGTTTAGGTAGCTTGTTTGCATTCTTTTTGTTTTCCAGAGTAGCACAGGACAGTTATCGCTAACATAATGACAGTACTTGTTTTTAACTTTTGTCTACAATGTATACTATAGTTTTAAGAGATTCGCTATTGATACTCATGCTTATAACTAACGGGACTTATCTTAGTCTGTCCGTGACCATGGCTGCTGCAACGTAGCCGAAACGTCGGGTTAACAATAAAGGTAACATTATTATATAAAAACTTAAGCGATAAGTCCCGTTAGTTATTAATCACGAACGTATACTATGTGAGAAAGAGACATACCATCTTCCGCCTCGCTCCCGCAGGGCGTGGCCAGTTCTTTGTCTGTGACGTCACACACCGCCGACGTCAGCCAATCAACGAACGTCTTGTGACGTTTCACTATCGATTCTTCATCAGTGCCGGGTATACCTATAATAATACACGCCAATAAATATACGCCGCATTTCGTAAACGTATTTTTAATACGAAAATGTACATAGCAATTCATTAAATTTCATTTCCACTGGTACATGCTCAAGCGGGATTTACTCAAGCCCCAAACAACTGAGCTACGTCGAATTCTACGGTGAGGGAAAACATCGTGAGGAAACCTACCTGTTCTTCGAACAGGTAATAGTTAGTTCTTGTAAATGGCGACATGGCTAACCACCTGTCACATTGAGTACTAAGTATCTGGTTAACACGTGGGTTCGAGGTGGCCATAGAATTACTACCTTCGCAATTGCGGAGATGGACACCTGAAACTCTGACTACCCCCCAAGGGTTAATGGTCGTGAATGCGTTTGTTGTTTCTTCGAACAGGCAATAGATAGGCGCTTGTAAATGGCGACACGGCTTACCACCTGTCACATTGAGTACTGTCTATCTGGTCAACACGTAGGTTCGAGGTGGTCATAGAACTACTACCTTCGCATGCAGAGATGGACAACTGAACCTCTGCCTAGGGGTTAATGTCATCGCAAGGGTTAATGATCGTGAATGCGTTCGTCTACATAATAAAAGTAATGGCGAAACGTACCTCCGTTATCGAGATCCGCTCCCCACAGCGCCTCACATAGCTTCCACACTTCCAAACAGTAGCTATTCGTTACGCCGAAGCCCTGAAAACAATATTCATAACATTACTGCCAATAAAATCAAGTTAACTCATTCGGAGCCAACGATACGCCTAGTGTGTTCATGAAAATTCTACTCGCCACGCCGCGGACACGCCTCGCGTGTCCATAAGTTTTCGATTATATCTCGAAAAGTACATGAAAATTTTTAATAGGAATTTGTGTACATGGTATTTACCACACGAATAACCATATATTCACGTGGTTTCTACTTTGAAAGAAGTTATGTTTATACTAAAAACTAATACCTTGTGTAATGCCAAGAACACGCTACGCGTGTTTACTTTGAGTATGCGACCAGAGGTTCTAAGTTTGTTTTCACTTTCATCAAACTCACTACGTTAGCTTGTTTATTATAATATTAGTACTTACAAAATAATATGTTTCTGAGTGATTTTAGTCGATAGATGAGTAAATAATTTATATACCATACAAACAACAAAAAATATTATAAATTTAATAATATATAAGTAAGTTTGAGAATCACATCATATTTAATTTACCTATTTACCTAAATATGCATATTCCGCCATAATTCCTGGTTTAAAATCACTATACTGTTGCCACAACCATATCTCTTACGTTGCACAAACAGAACTAAGGAAATAAACTACCACAATGTATTATTAACGTATTTAGAAACATTAAACTTCGCGCAGAGCCGCGGACACACCTCGCGTGTTCATGACCGATTGTATGGCGGCTCCGCTAGTAAGACGCTGAAAAATGGCGCGGCGTCGAATGAGTTAAATATTGGCTACCGTTTCTTCTTATAACGTCACCCTTTCTTGGTATTACTTCTCTGCAGATTTTTTTACGAAATACCAATCCTTTAATTTAATTACTTATTTGTTTATAAATTTGTAAACAAACAGAATACAATCATAACATAAAACACAATAAAAATACAACCTGTATTCTAAAAATCTATTTGAATTAAATTATTTGTAATTATGTAATCTTAATGACAATTTTTCCATGAGATTGATTTTTTACTTTCAATAAGTGATATTTATGATCCTTACATTGAACGAAAAGAATTTCAGACTCATATGTCCTATTGGGCCGACCCCTACGTGACCGCTCTTCCACCTTCTGACACTAACGTAAAGTGTACGTAAGTATAAATTAAAGTAACTTGTGCATTCCGTGTTTATTACGTTATAGTTTGGGGCTTAAAGAGGATGTTGATTAGCTGCCGTTATTTCCGACATGTTTTAGAAGGTTATGGCTATAATTATGACCGTAATAGTCATATATATTATACCGGCCGCTACACTGTGTTGACTGGACAATAACATGTAATTGTGACACATTAATATTTTCATAATATCAGCGTTGCATTAGCCACCAAACGTAACATACCAAGTTAGAACCTTTTTGCTGCGACAATAACATGCACAAGCTATACCTCCTGGTTTGTAAGTTTGATTTGTAAAATATTTGTATTGTGTATGTTTTTGTTGCTGTAAATAAACGCTTTATTATTATTATATATACTCCGGTTAGGTTTACCACTCCGTCACACTCACCCCTCTATCGAAGCGGCCGCTCTTCTCCGCCTCGTCCAAATGGCGCAGTAGTAACGCCCTACGCTCCCATCCGTCACCTTTTACGGCGTACCGGGGTACCGAACCCGGGACTTCGGTGGCGGTAGAATGGTCGAGCAAGGCTTGTAGATGACCGGATAAGATTGTCTGGAATGTTGAGATGGGTTAATTAGTACATACATACATATATTTACACGTATTTTTACACCATTCGGGTTGGATAGAACCTTGGAGACAAGACAACATCTCTTTAGTTACTTATTTTTGGGTTGCTAGCCTATCGCCTAATAAAATCCAATGACCAAGTGTCCCTTATTCGCCTATTACGACATAATTAGTACATATCATAAGTATATGTAGTTTTAATGAAAGAAAATTATGAATAGACAAATTCTGTTACTTCCATTAACTCTGAAATGGTAGTGAGAGTTTAGAGTGTTTATCTCAATTGTGGAAATAGAGATAATATGGCCACCTCGAACCCACGTCTTCAACAGATAGTCAGTACTCAATGTGTCAGGTGGTAAGCAGTGTCACCATTATCAAACATTGTTTCATTGTTCTCTGAACAGGGGCCTTAGTCCACTAATGCGTTTTAACAGAAACGCAGTTCAATATCAGAAAATTTCGTCATTTTTTAAGCGAAATTGGACACTTTTGGCAAGTTCAATGGTGAAATTTAATACTATTGCTAATCGTTTACCAAATTCACACTATTACTGATCTGATATTGAACTGTTTGTAAAAGCATTAGTAGACTGTCACAAGTAGGTTTCCTCACGTTGTCTTCCATCACGGGGCACTCATACATAAAGACAAACGCATTTACGACCATTAACCCTTGCGGGGTAGTCAGAGGTTCAGGTGTCCATCTCCGCAATTGCGAAAATAATAATTCTATGGCCTAATTGTTAGTACTCAATGTCTCAGGTGATAAGCCGAGTCATCATTTAGGAGCATTAACTATTACCTGTTCTGGGAACAGGTAGGTTTCCTCACGTTTTCCCTAACCATAGCATGGGGCTAGTTAGTTCAAATTGTGTACTTAGCACGGGGCTAGTTCAATCGCTGTAACAGTGCCCTAAATATTACTACGTTCAACCTATCAAGTCATACGTATATTCTTAACACCAAGTGCTCTATAGTCACCTCTAACCCGCCGAGCTTCTCGCCGCGGCCAAGAGCGAGTCTGACCACCACTGACTCGCTCCAGTCTGTTGGACCACGACCGTCTGTGTAGGATCCAATCTCACTTAGCGGTGCGGCTGGAATATGTAAAGAAAAATATTAGAATAAAAGGTTTATTATAGTACTCCGCTCCGGCTTCGCACGGGTATAAAATATATAGCCTACTCTACTATTTATTGGATGTTATTATACATATAAACCTTCCTCTTGAATCACTCTATCTATTAAAAAAACCGCAACAAAATCCGTTGCGTAGTTTCAAAGATTTAAGCATACGAAGGGACATAGGGATAGAGAAAGCGACTTTGTTTTATACTATGTAGTGATGTATATTACGATTTGGTGTTCTAAAAAAGAGATTAAACTATATTATTTAGAGACTTATTAAACAATTTATATAGCCAATGTGGTAAGGGAAGGGTGCGTAAAAGATATACAAATAAAAATATACTTTCATGACCTGTACACGACAGTATCACCAAAGATCACATTTTTGAATGAACATTAACACAACACTAATCTATTCCTAATAAACCTATTCCAATTCGAATAACACTAGACGCAACATACCCAACTGATTTAGAACCCTTTTGCTGCGACAATAACATGCACAAGTTATACCCCTTAGTTTGTAAGTTTTCATTGTAAACGTTTTGTTTTGTGTATGTATTTTTGCGGCCGTAAATAAACGCTTTTTACATATATACATACATACACATCACGCCTGATTCCCTGTAGAGGGGTAGGCAGAGATCACGGATCCTCATTTGTTCCGATCCTGACAGACCACTTTCGCTTAATTGACATTCATACATCTTCTCATACACTCTCGGCGGTTATAGGTACACCTAACGTCACCTTTTTTCAATATAGCGTCAATCTGACTTTAACGCTTTTTATTATTATTATTATATATGAGCTTGTAAATTACAATTGTAAACGTTTTGTACTGTTCATTATTTGAAAGCTGTGAATTAACAATTACATTAATATTAGTATCAAATTCACTCACTAGATGGCAGTCCGCGTACACTGCTAGTCAACATTAGCACAATACTAATCTATTCCTAATAAAGCTATTCCAATATCTTTTGTAAATTATTATTGTAAACTTTTTGTATGTTGTATTATTTGATAACCGTGTATTATAGATTAAATTAATATTAGTATCACATTCACTCACTAGATGGCAGTCCCCGTACACAGCTAGTCAACATTAGCACAATACTAATCTATTCCTAATAAAGCTATTGCAATATATTTTGTAAATGATTATTGTAAACGTTTTGTATTGTTTTTAATTTGCTAACCGTGTATTATAGATTAAATTAATATTAGTATCACATTCACTCACTAGATGGCAGTCCCCGTACACTGCTAGTCAACATTAGCACAATACCACAGATAATATAATACTATACAGTACAGATACCCCATCCAATACAAATTTTTTGGTAAGTGCTAACTTCTTATTTTACTCCGCTTATTTTTGAAGCGAAATTAGAAAAACAGATGGCGTGACATCGAATGCATGAAATCGTGCATCTTCTCAATAATAGAGGTCACGTTTTCATTTGTCCATACTAGAGCGATTAGCAAGCTAAATTAAGTGAAATAGCTCCATCTAAATTTGAGTAGGGTATATTATACTCGCCGATAATTTTTTCATTATTTTTTATCTCTGTTTTAATTGGTCCCACCTAACACGTTTTACGGCTAGGACGGACCAGAGTGTGGACGCAAGGCACATATTTATTAGAAATTAGAAATAAACATTGGTGCCGCCGGGATTCGAACCTGGATCACCCAGAGAGTTAAGGCGCTAATCCACTCGGCTACCCCGCCACCTATGTATAGGTGCCTTCCTTAAAAAACTTGAATGACATACGAGTAGGTATTATGGTATGGCAATTTATGGTTTATTTCATAAGGTGTTTAGATTCATAAGGTGTTTCTATAAAATAAAGTAGGTATGTAAAATTGACCGCAGAGTCTATTTCTATCGTACAAGTATTATTTTACCTGGATGTGCCTCGATCACGATTCACGGACTCTTTAATAGGTACTCACAATTCAGCCTTCTGTGCTTCGTCACAGGTCTCACAGATATTAAAATATATACAGGTTTTTTCCATCAAGTTGTAAGAGGCGACAAGGAGACTAGGGACAATGTTAATAATGGTCATGAGCGCATATACGTACGCATACATAATATTAAGTCATGAATTAGAATTACATATAATACATACGCGTCACGCCCGCTTCCCCTTAGAGGGGTGACAGAGATTACGTTGCCCCATTTCTCCTGATCCTGGCATGCCACGTTCGCCTCTTTAACACCTTTGCTAACATAAAATTAACTAGGTATGTAAATTTAATAAAGTGGTATGCCAGCATCAATATCAATATCAATCAAGTAACGGGCACAGATAATATAATACTCTCACGGGTGAGGGGTTGCCAACCCATCGCCCAAAATAGATAAAAATCACTTTAGAGCCCTTATTCCACTCTTACGACATCCATGGGGAGAAATCGGGCGGTGGACTTCAAATTAAGTCATGGGGTGACGGGATGCCAACCCATTGCCCAAAATAGATAAAAATCAACCTAGAGCCCTTATTCCACTCTTACAACATCCACGAGGAGAGATGGGGTGGCGGACTGCTGCTTAAGTCCTATTAATCCGTGTTTAACCAATATAGTTTGACACTCCCATCCCCCCTGTAGGTGTAAAAGGCGACTGTTGGATTGAGGTAATTTCTAGTATTACTAGAGACAGTTTAATTTGCTTTGCACTATATTATTAGATTGAGATTATTAGATTACTATAGGCAGTTACATTTGGTCAAAGAGTTCACCTAAATAAATACCTAATCCTAATGAGTATTCTGGAATACCTACAACTGTATAGTATTATATTATCTGTGCCTACAATATATTATAGAATTTAAATGCATAATGAACCCGTGTTTCACCAATACAGTTTGACACCCTTCGTGTAGGTGTCGTAAAAGGCGACTGAGGGATGCAGACCGGTAAAAGTAGGTAGTAGGTACTGCCTTAGCAGTGAACGTACGTATACATATTTATGAAATAGAATTACGTACATACGCGTCACGCGCGCTTTCCTCTAGAGGGGTGGCAGTAATCACGTAGCCCCATTTCTCCCATGAATGTAAGGTACCTACCTATTCATTTATAGATCAAAATCAAGCGACTCGCGCGACTACCTCGACCACAGACAGGCGCCGCGCCTTATAGCGCGAGTGTGCGTGACTTGTGTTTGTGTGCGTAGTACCTAGCAAGGTAGAAACTAAAAAGTAAAATCCGAACTTGTTATATTTCACATTTTGGAGAAGATTGTAAAGGTTTTCACTGTGAAGTGTATGCTAGTGATTAAATGTGTGACAGGAATTAAAACCTCAATATATACATATAATAATAATAAAATTTTCTTTTTATCGAATATGCCTTCGAAATATATATAATAGAATTGATTTTTAAACGAAATAGTGTACCGATAGAAAGAAAAAAACATAAAACATACCTACGCTTCGCGGCTTGTGTATACACACTCCCGTTTTTATTATGGCGGGGTAGTCAGAGGCTTGAATGCCCTTCTCCGAAATTTCGAAGGCATGTTAGGTATGGGTCATTCGAAGCCCGCGTATCACTAGATAGACAGCACCCAACGTGATAGGTAGTGAACCGTATCGCCGCATATAGGCACTGACTATTACCTATTCTGAGAAATAGGCAGGTTTCCTCACGATGTTCACCGATGCAATGGTCACCGTTAACGACTGTAAATTTTTAAGTAAATGAAAAACACATATTTAAATTTCATTCATTGGTACATGCCAGAGTCAGGATTCGAACCTAGGACCTTTCTCATACGAAGTCCGAGGTCTTACCCACTGGGCTACAGCCGCTTTTCAGCGCTTTTAATTTAGAGGAAATTGTTTAGATTAAATAAAAATCTTAAGTACTACTTAGACTATTATTATTATTCGTTACATAGGTACATAATATATATATTTACGCCGATTTGCTCTTGCTTCACTCACACCCATAAACATTTTCATACATGCTCTTCTGTTCTTCACGCTACCTACACCCGCCTAGAAAGGATTGTCTCAATTTGATCTCAATAATAATCTTCTTTCCACTTTGCCACAATAAATTACCTTCGCAACCTATATAAAAATATATTATCATTATATTTCAGTAGTTAATTTTATATTAATATTTTATATATGTACTTGTATATGTAGATCTAGCAATGCACATTTTAATCATTCTCTTCTTATTCGATTAAATAGGTAAGTCGATTAATTTTAACGCAATATCGCAATATACATACATAGTGACCACCCCATCAAATGAAAAGAAATATAAAATTAATACCTATTGCATTTTAAATTTTAAATATTGCAAATGCATAAAAATGAAAATTAGTTTTAAAATTCTATTTCAATAAAGTCTAATTTTGCATCATCATAATATGATTAGATATTGACAGATGTTTGCAGTACAAAAACATGCCAAAATGAAATACAAAATGCATACCTATTGCATTTTATTGAAATGTGCAAATGGAAAATATTTTTTCTGCATTTGTAATAAAGTTTATTTTGGGTCATCATAAAATGATTACTATTTTTACAGTCCACAAACATGCCAAAATGAACTTTAATTACGAATAACCGCTATATATCGGTTATTTTCTTTACGTGTTAATCGATATCTGTTTGGCTTAATAACAGATATATTTCGGTTGTTAACCGTAACCGTCGGAACGCTGATTCTCAGAGATACCCTATTATTTACTTTTATTCGTGCCCGTAATAGAGCAGAGAGCGACTTGCAGCGCTCTCGGCGAGGGCGGCGGGGGCTGCCGCGTGCGCCGCTTCGCTCAATGCTCCCTGGTAAACTATGCCTACCCAATCTACGAGTGCGCGGGATCTCTGTTATAATCCTGAATAGGTATATAATACTGTGTTCACATTATGTTGCCTCCGCCAACCCCGATTGATCCCCGATCCCCGTCGTCACTCGACAGACGAACACAAAAAACCTATATGCAAAATATGCATTCACATCCCTTTCGGGGTAACCAGATGTTGAGTGGCAACTAAGTTTTTTTGCAATCTTAAGTCAATCGAAACCCAATCGTTACCTGATTATCAATAACCAATGTAATAGGTGATTAACTAAGTCTTTACATAACCAAACCAGGTTCCCTCACCAAAACAACAGCACGTGAGCAATTTAAATGGTCACCCATCCAATTACTTCCCACGCCCGCGTTGCTTAACTTCGGTGATAGAACGAGAACCGATGTAGGTATGTATCACAATCGTAGAATCCTATATTTATGATCACAACTACACATCATACTTTTTCATGAGCGCGATTCAAATATACCTACCCAATATTTTAGGAAAAACCTTATTGACATTACATAACACATAAACTAATAATTGGTCGTATAATAGAAGTTTATCAGGATCAAAAGAAATCTGTATTGGAATCGAGACATTTACATTTTTCGTATGACTGCCTGCCTATAAAAGTCTGTGACCTTGTATTCCGTTAGTATTTTAGATGTTTTTGAAATCATAACTATGTAATATGTACTGAATACATTTATTTATAGGTAGTTATACTAACCGCCAATACACAGCGACATCTGCTTTCGAATAGAAAAATGTTGCTTCTACAAGTATTGACTAGATGGCAGGATTAAATAAATTTTACTTACTTTATGATTTATAAAATTGATATCCACACTTTCCATTACTCACTAATAAGTACATAAATTCATATTATCACATATTATGATGAATTATGTATGAATATAGCTAAAAATCGCAAAATTTTTCAATAATTATTTTTTTATCCGCTTTTGATGACTTATAGCGCCACCTATTGATGCTTCAAGTTTTGGTCGAAAAAAATAGTATGGGATGGGACCCCATGACAATACTAATCTATTCCTAATAAAGCTATTCCAATATCTTTTGTAAATTATAATTGTAAACGTTTTGTATGATGTATTATTTGGTAACCGTGTATTACATACATACTACGCTTCACGACTTGTGTATACAGACTCCCTTTTTTATTATGGCGGGGTAGTCAGAGGCTTGAGTGCCCATCTCCGAAATTTCGAAGGCATGTTAAATATGGGTTACTCGAAGCCCGCGTATCACTAGATAGACAGCACCCAACGTGATAGGTAGTGAACCGTATCGCCATATATATATAGGCTGGTTGCCTCACGATGTTTTCCCTCACCGTTAAACCGTGTATTACAGATTCAATTAATATTAGTATCACATTCACTCACTAGATGGCAGTCCTCGTACACTACTCTGACTGGTGACGAAAGACAGCACGTTGCCGGCCGCGAAGCCTACTCGCGTATGTCTTGCTCTCGATATAGATAGATCCGCTATGCAAGCTGCGTTGAGACGACCTGAAATATAGATATTTAGTTATGTAAAAGTGGCTATAGCCCAGATGGTAAAACCCAGGAACCAAATATAAAGAGGACCCGGCGTAAGGAGCGATCCCCGTTACGCGGTGCGGAGTCCAAATGGCGTGTTTTAATTGGTGCGGAGTCTAAAAATGTGTAGTAGAAAGAAGATACCTGATTTGATTGGCCGATGCCGTGTTTTGATTGGTTGTAATATCTCTCCTCCATCCCGCGTACCTCGTTTCACCCCGCGTAATGCCACGCTAGTTTCCATACAAATATTGCGTAAGGCCCACTCCTCTTATCAATTACTCCATGGTACAACCTCTGACTTATTAAGAGAAAGGTCCTAGGTTCAAATGTCATCTCGGGCTTTAAATCATCAATTAATGAAATGAAATGTGTTTTTAATTTTTTTACGTATTTTTTTTCATTATGTATATGTCGCTAACGGTGAAGGAAAACATCGTGAGGAAACCTATCTATCACACGGGATAGGTAATAGCTCATACCTGTATACGGCGATACGGTTCACTACCTATAACGTTGAGTGCTGTCTATATAGTGAAACGCGAGCTTTGAGTGACCCATACATAACATGTCTTCGAAATTTCGGATATGAGCACTCAAGCCTCTGACCATCCCGCCACAATTAAAAAGGGGGTTTGTATACACAAGTCGTGAAGCGCATGTGTATGTTTGATGACCTCCGTGGCGCGAACAGTTAACCTGAACGCTATTCGTGAGGTACCGGGTTCCATTCCCGGTGGAGGCAGAGTTAATAACTACACTTTCTTCTGCTTTTCAGTCTAGTCGTCGATTATACAGGGTGAAATTTTCATCACTGGCAATACTTCAAGGGTAGATTATATGGTCAAAATAATGCGGTCTGGCTTAATTATTTTAGTACCCTCCAGTACAAAAATATGGAGAAAAGCCTCAAAGTTTGGGAGCCAATTCGGAATACATGGACGCCCTACATTATTTTATTCATAAGTTCTCATCCAAATAAATATCTTTCAACACCCAAAACAAAAAACTATCAACAACAAAACATCCAAGTAAAAATCTAAAAATTTTTACCAAACTCTATTTCTTGTGTACCCAATGCCGTTATAGGTCTTGCAGATAAGGCGTCATCATCATCACTACGGTTTACCTGCTGTTTCATACCCAAAAACATAAAAGTTTTATTGTTTCCATGCTTCCAATGAAAATTATCAAAACACATTACACATACATGGTACACGATGACAAATACAATTCCATTTCACTAGTTCTTCAATCTTTGATCATTTTAATCCATATCGATAACTATTATAACTAATAATAAATAATTACAAAACTTATTATCATCTTGCGTATGTCGTTACAAAATTTTTAACAATATACAATTCAATAAATATGTGAAAATTATAAACAATTCAATACAGAGTAATTCTATTTTTTTTTTAAATTTAATGGTCTGGTTACATGTCTCAAAAAGTACATGAAATTATTAGTGACAAAATAGTACGTAACACATTAGTGAAATATACAATTTTATTATTATTTATTTACTTTTCATTGTTTATTCTTTATCTCATGTATATTTATTAATTAATCATACAAAATATTTAAATATTTATGCTCGTAGTAAGTCGAAAGTATGAAATGAAATGCACTTCACCCTGGCTGTATGACACGTACTTTACTTTATGATTACTTTATTTGACTATGTTTGTTGTCATTTTTACAATGCTATTACAAATTGAATTGATTACAATGCTATTACAATGCAATTGCGGTAAAAATTATTTTTGTCCTCTAAATTTATAATTTAAATTGCTATTTCATAGTACAATAATGGTGTATGATGTTTATTAATGATGTGAAAGTAAAACATGGTTTAGTCATGTGAATGTAAATTTATAGTTTAGTGGAAATGTAATTATTACTGGAGTGTTTTCGAGGTTATTATATTGAACTAAAACATTTTAATGGTATCAAATGTTTTAAAGAAGTTATCAAAGCGTAAACTAAAGGGAGATTAATTAGTAACCAGCATTGAATAATCACGCGATTAAATTAAGTACAATCCATAACCGGCTAAAGTTCATGTAGTGTTATTGTGTGCAGTGATGATTATTTGGATGAAATAAAAGAATAGTGCGTAACATCATATTATGTTGAAAGCATAATTAATGTTGAAAGCAAACCACTTGAATATGTTCTATTGGCTTCCTAACCTGTGAAAACACTGTTTCAATAATGAAAAAAGTTTCATTCAAGATGCTATCCTGCCTAGCTAGCATGAATTTATCACCTCTATCGCCGCTGTCGCTATCGCTTTAGCGTTTACATCACTACAGCGAGCACGACCTTATCGCGCGATAAAAGACGTAGCAGAGTGAAGAAACTCGTAGCAGTGATAGATTTTCTAAAAGACAAAACAGAATAACAAAGTATGCATGTCAACTAATGTCAAACGTCTGTCATTTCTTACTGAGTCTGTCGTTTTAAAATCAGCTGATCCAAAGAAAGGCGGCCATCTTTGGCTCATATCACGGGTATCGCCAGCTATCGCCTAGCTTTTGCTAGGTGACAAATAAAACAGTGATATAGAATGTTCGTGCTCACCCTTCCATACAATCACATCGTTATATCACCCGGCTACGGGTTCCTCTCACCGCTATCGCCTTACTATCACAAGTGATAAAGTTCATGCTTAAGCGAGTGTTAAAATGATATAAACCCGGTGATAGAGTCTCTATCGCGGTGATAGAGCAATTCATGCTAGCTAGGCAGGTCCATAAACACCAGATTACCATAGATAATTATATAGAATGTAAACTAACAATTTATGAATGAACATGACCTTACCGTACGTAGATAGGGTACCCATATGTTATTGAAAATTTAAAATTAAATGCAAATTAAAAAAATTGTCCAAAATTTCCAAAAATTTCCTACCCTTTTTATTATGAAAATGGGTTCTATAGGTGCTACTGATAGCCAGGTTAAAATATTGCCAGTGACAAATCTGTCACCCTGTATATACTATGTATGTATTTATTAACGCATAATAAGCATATATTTCTTAAATTTACGTTGACTAGTACCCTTAACACAAGTCTTGAATGTACTTACCAAGGGGCTAGTTCAATTAGTATAAGAATTGTCCCATTTTTTTAATTTATGTGTGTTTTTTTACTTACCTGCCACCGTAAGCTTGAAGGGCGGTACTTTTCTGTGATAGTTCAATATGATCGTGTGCGGGGTGACATTTAACGGCCGCATCGGTATTTCTGAAATAAGAGAAAGATCATTAATTAGTTTGGAGACATTCTTCTTGAGGCGCGCATACGTTGTGTGAAGAACAGAAGAGCATGTATGAGAAGGTGTGAGTGAAGCAAGGGAGATTTGTCACCCGTTCCAGGTGGCGATCAATAGTCTCTGCCTATCCTGTTGAGGACGTAGAGGCGTGAATACATTATGTTATATATAAGAGCCACATCTATAGTAGAACCGACACCCGTTGGAGCAAAGCGGTTCTCGAATGGCGCCCACGTCTCGGTAAACGTAGCGTAGGACGCCCCCCTGTTAGATGGACCGATGACCTGAAGGTCGCTCGTAGTGGTTGGCTGAGGGCCACGAGTGATCGTGTTTTGCGTACCCTTGGGGAGGCCTACGTCCAGAAGGGAACTGTAATAGGCTGATTATAAATAACTACATACATTCACGTCCTTTAATCACTTTCGGGGTGAACAGAACCTTGTGGACATGTAAACATATTCTTGGTCAGTTATTAGCATGTTTATTGGGGTTTTAAGGTCTTATGGAATATTGGTGACAGGTTACTAGCCCAATCGATCCCATTTACCCTTAACCCCTTAGTGCTACGACATGCTGGAAAGAACGGCAGCTAGTTAGCATTCTTTTGCGCTCCAGACTTAGAACGGGACGTATTATATCATAAACTAGCAGCCCTCTCCGGCTTCGCACGGGTATAAAATATATAGCCTACTCCACTATTTAATGGATGTTATCATACATATAAAACTTCCTCTTGAATCACTCTATCTATTAAAAAAACCGCATCAAAATCCGTTGCGTAGTTTCAAAGATTTAAGCATACAAAGGGACATAGGGACAGAGAAAGCGACTTTGTTTTATACTATGTAGTGATAAATTACCTTCACCCCCAGTAACAGCCACAACGCTGATCTCTTCCACCTCAGGTTGAACCAGCTGCTTCAAGGTGCTTGTTATAATGGGGGTATCTAGGAGCGTGGCAGGCGGCTGTGGCACTAACTGGTCACCGGTGGCCACTGAGGATGCGTCGTCCATGTCTGAAATAATAGGAAAGTATTGGTATTATAGAAAGACGTTATAAGGAAGAAATTATTAATAAATCGTAAGGAACCGCAGAGATCAGTAGGCAGATCACTTTCACTTCATAGACACTCATACATCTATAACACACTCGGCGGTTATAGGTACTCCTTACGTCACCCTTTTTGTATATAGCGTCTATCTGACTGTTATATGTCTTATTAGGCCAGCCCCTACGTTTCCGCCCTTCCATTTCACTTACATATATAATTATTAAGCGATATTTAATTCTATAGTCAGAGGGTTGAGGGCTATTGCCAACTCTAAGTCCATGTTTCAACCTCTGACCCCATCTGTCCTGCATACCACTTTGACCCTATATTTGCCTATTGTTTTATTACATCCATTGAACTAGCCCCTTGTTAAGTTCATTTAAGACTTGTATTAAGGGTACTAGTCAACGTAAATTTAACAAATATAAACTTATTATATATAGATAAATACATACATAGCATATAATCAACGACCAGACAGAAAAGCAGAAGAAAAGCGTAGTTATTAACTCTACCGGGAATCGAACCCGGGACCTTACGAGTAGCGTTCAGTTGGTAAAACACGCCACGGAGATCCTCTAACATAAACATACGCTTCACGACTTGTTTATACATGTATAGTATATATAAACAACAATCCGACTGAAAAGCTGAAGAAAAGCGTGAATAAGCGATATACGAACCTATATCAGCATAAAGCGACGCTTTCATGAGTTGGACATCATGAGTATGTCGCTTCTCCAGCCTCGCTAATTCCCAAGTAGGACTTTTGACTCCGTACCGCTCCTTTTCGTATAAGGACGTCTCTACGTCTTCTTTTGTATCCATATCGAAAGCTGGAATTGAGAAAATTAGGGTTAGATTATGTATATGTGTATTGTAAGTTTCAAAGTCAAATGTTTTTATTCAACATAAGTACAAGTACAGTACATTCATTGAAAGTCAAAACATTTGCCTGAGACTGGTTGTCTCTTAGCATTGAAATTCTACCGTTGGTTCGGAAGCCCTGGCTCGGAGAAGAACCAACAAGAAACTCCGGCTTTCAGGATTTTTGCCCAGTGCCAGTTACAAAACCAATATGTTATACAGAAACAATTATCTTTGCACATATAGCTTAGATGCACTCATTGCCAACCCTGAGCGATGCAAGGTAGTCCCCGACCGCTAGAAGAGCCCCGGGCTAGTCGGCCTTTAACTATAGAATATAGATATCGCTAAGCAAATTCCATTGACCCCTAGTCCCGTAGTCGCCTCCTACGACATGTAGGGAAGAACGGCAGCTAGTTCTTTTAAGTCCACGGTAGGACAGGGTTTAAGAACAAAAGAACCCAAAGAAATGAACCAAATACAAATCGCCATAATTATACTTATACCAGTGACCCGCACCGGCTTCGCACGGGTATAAAATACATAGCCTACTCCACTATTTAATTATACATATAAACCTTCCTCTTGAATCACTCTATCTATTAAAAAAACCTCATCAAAATCCGTTGCGTAGTGTCAAAGGTTTAAGCATACAAAGGGACATAGGGACAGAGAAAGCGACTTTGTTTTATACTATGTAGTGATAGTTAAGCTTTACCTCTGCCTGCCCCGTTGAGCAAGTTGAGCGAGGACTGCTGCATGGCCAAGAGCGAGTCGTCCGACGCCATCAAGCCGCGAAGGCTCGCTGGGGGCGGCACTAGCGTGGCAGGCATCGCTGTAAAAGAAAATAATATATACATAATTAATAAGACATATAACAGTCAGATAGACGCTATATTGAAAAAAGGTGACGTTAGGAGTACCTATAACCGCCGAGAGTGTATGAGAAGATATGAATGTCAATGAAGCGAAAGTGGTCTGTCAGTGGGACAAATGGGGATCCGTGATCTCTGCCTACCCCTCTACAGGGAATCAGGCGTGATGTGTATGTATGTATGTACATAATTAATTATTATTTTACTTATAGGTATGTATCACGTGTTTCTCCCTGCAGAAGTGAAGACAGAGATCATGTAACACTATCAGTTTAGACATTCATTCAAATACCTCCTCGTACACTCGGCGGTTATAGGTACTCTTACGTCACCCTTTTTCAATATGGCGTCTATCTAACAGTCGTAAGTTTTATTTTCAGCCCCTACGTAACCGTCTTTCCATTTCACCTCATATATACCTTTTATCAATCTAATATTATTCATATTATCCTTCAATGTTCCATAGTATGGATATATTATGTTACAATCCCAATATTTATACTTAACAGCGACCTAGGACTTATTATCGTCTCTACAAAGTTCAGTCCACCCCGAAAGGGATTAAGTACGTGAATGTACATGTTTATTTATTTATTTATTTTTCTTCGACATACATCGATCATTACAGGTTTAACCTAATGCAATCGAGTAAGACTAAAAAAAAAACCTTAACTAATTAATTATTATAAATCACTCTTATAACTAATTATATATATTATTAATAATTAACGGGACTTATCGCGTAAGTTTATATATAATAAAAGGTAATTTTATTATATATAAACTTACGCCATAAGTCCCGTTAATTATTAATCATGAGTATAAATCGCGAATCTCTTAAAACTATAATTATATATAATCCTACTGCTTTGAATTCGCTCAGAGCACACGAAAACAGTTCTATTTCCTCAGCCATGAGGTTGATGTATATGAACTAACCAGGTGCGGCCTCCTTTTGCAGTGTCTGCGTGACGACGATCTGGCGTTTGAGCACCGCCGGTATTGCGTCGTCCTCTTCGTCCGAATCAGTCATGCCGTAACGACTGAAATGCTCCACCTGGAATACATAAAATGAAAATAAAATTCCTTTTATTCACAATAAACGTAGCATATACACAAATACATAAGAATTAATTATATAATAGTTTACATTTATTAATAATAATAATATTTAGGACACTATTACACCCTTTGAACTAGCCCCTAGGTAAGTTCATTTAAGACTTGTGTTAAGGGTACTACTCAACGTATATTTAAGAAATATATACTTATTATTTTTAGATAAATACATATATAGCATATATAATCAACGACCAGACTGGAAAGCAGAAGAAAAGCGTAGTTTTTAATTCTGCCTCCACCGGGAATCGAACCCAGGACCTCACACCCACATTAATTGAACCAAGCGCACATGGCAACCCCGCGCAAGTGTGAATAGGATTTGTCTCAGCTAATGTTGATTGTGTGAAACTCACAGTGCCAACGCTTATATTCCGACAAACCCTTAAGTACGTACCCGCACTTCTATAAACAAATAAAATATATTATATTGTATAGTTCTAACTGAAAATACTATTGAGACTGTGCAATTTCGATTTAGTGAGTGTCAAATAACGCTGTTGTAAGCTGAAGTGGCAGTGGGCAGGCCACGTCTGTCGTAGAACTGACGACCGCTGGAGTAAAGCGGTTCTTGAGTGGAGGCCACGTCTCGGCAAACGTAGTAGGACGCCCCCCTGCCAGGTGGACCGATGACCTCAAGAAGGTTGCTGGTAGTGGCTGGATGAGGGCCACGAAAGATCGTCTTTTGTGGCGTACCCTTGGGGAGGCCTACGTCCAGCAGTGGACTAATACGGGCTGATTGATGATTGATGAGTGTCAAATAAAAAAAAGAAACAAAGATACATAGGGTTTTATGTAGTGGATGGGCTGACTACCCTGTAGAGTAGAGGGTGTGATGTATAAATATTAACCCAATAATACCATTATAGGTTTCCCAGTTTAATTTGTACGCCGAAGCATGACGGCAGACCATGTTGAGACGCTTGAACGTAGATTAACATCTTTTGTATGCACATGTTTCACAAATAAATAGATTTTGATTGTCTAAATATTAGTTAATTATAAATTTGATTTTCATATTATCGACAATACGAAAGTACAATCATACTAAATATACCTTATAATATAAAATTTTTAATTAAATAAATATATTCACGCCTCTCACGGGAGAGGCACAGACTAATGATCGCTATATTATTAGAAAAATATTTTCTTGTCTCATACTACCCACTAATTTTTGGGATCATAATTCAAAATCCTAAATACCCATTGAATTTCATATACCTACGATCTCTAAGTCACCTCCTATACGCCAGAAAAAAGTCTTCTATATATCAAGTTATACCCCCTAGTTTGTAAGTTTCAATTGTTAACTTTTTGTATTGTGTGGCTGCGAATAAACAGACGATTTTTACATACCTACACACACATCACGCCTGATTACCTGTAGGTTAGGCAGCGATCACGGAACCCGATTTGTCCCGATCCTGACAGACCACTTTCGCTTCATTGACACTCGTACATCTTCTCATACAAACTCGGCGGTTATAGGTACACCTAATGTCACCTTTTTTCAATATAGCGTCCATCTGACTGTTATATGTCTTATTTGTCTTTTTGTTTTTTCCTGAGTTTGTAAGTTTTAATCGTAAATTCTTTGAGGTGTGTTTGTTTTTGTAGTCACAATACTACTATAAATGATTATTACACTTACTCTGAACACCCAGCTTCCTGTTTCCGGTCTGTATTCAATGAACTTGGTATCGTGTTTCTCGCACACCCGACGCAGTTTGCCTTCGTAGTCCATCTTCATAAGTCTGTTAATACAAAACAAACATAAACACACAAAACCTTGAAGAATTCGACGTAGCTCAGTTGTATGGGGCTTGACTCTGTATCAGTGGGTACAGGGTTCGAATCCCGCTTGAACATGTACCAATGGAATTGAAGTTTAATGAATTTCTATGTACATTTTCGTAATAAAAATACATTTACGAAATGCGTTGAATACTACGGTGAGGGAAAACATCGTGAGGAAACCTACCTGTTCCCCGAACAGGTAATAGTTAGTGCTTGAAAATGGCACCACCTGTTACATTGAGTACTATCTGGTAAACACGTGGGTTCAGAAAACCTGGGCCCTTACTCCACTAATTCATTTTAGCCACAATATTTTTTCAATACCGATATTATGGCATTTCAGTGGCCCTAATTTGACACTTTTGGCACTCCACTGACAAATTTTGGCCACTGAGGGGCTATCGAACTACATCTGCGTCTGAAGTACAAAAAAAGCTACTCACAAACGTCAGTCAATGTCAGTTCAATATCCTTATATTTCGTACTCCACTATTGACATTTCCATACTTGAGTGGCCACTGAACTGACATTGAAGCGCCATAGTATCGATATTGAGGCACAAGTGTGGCTGTCAAAATATTAGCAGAGTGCCACTTTTACGCCCGAGACGCAGAAGTATCGCTATAGCGACGCAGTTGAGTGGCTGTCAAAGTTAATTAGTGGAGTAAGGGCCCTGAACCTCTGACTACCCCGCAATGGTTAATGGTCGTGAATGCGTTTGTCTTGTCCAATATATTGATGCTAAAAAGTGACCTTGGAGATATTATCGTCGTATGTATGTAAAGTATTAATCTGAATGGATGAATGGAATGAATCTTCTAATTACTTTGCGGGGTAGGCAAATATGACGGATCCACTTGTCTTGATCCTGAGAAATTACCTTCGCTGCAATGACACTCATACGCCTCCTCACACACACTTGGCGGCTCTATCAAACGTCTCCCTATTTCAATATATCAGTAAGTAATCGTTTTGTTTACGGTCTTGTCTATTTGTGAATAAAGTGTTTTTTTTTGTGATTGGATCTCAGTAAGACAAACGCGTTCACGACCATTAACCCTTACACGGTAGTTAGAGTAACAAATCTCCTTTTCTACTAACCTTTGTGGATCCGTAATAAGCACTTTCAAGGTCTTATCCCTCGGCCAGACCCTGTCCAAAGTGACTATTGCGCGGCGGTTCAGCCCCTCGCCTATTGGGGGTTTCTCTGCATCATCAGGGTATACCATGATTTCCTTGTTCAGGAAGTGGACTGGAACAAAATACAACATACATAAACATACGCTTTACGACTTGTATACACGCTGTCTTTTTTATTGTGTTGGCAGTGAGAGGTTTGAGTGCCCATCTTCGAAATGTTGATGTCATGTTAGGTATGAGTCACTCGAAGCCCGCGTATCACTATATAAAAAGCACCCAACGAGATAGGTAGTAAACCGTATCTGTAAACAGGCACTGGCTATTACCTATCCCTAAGAATAGGCAGCTTTCCTCACGATACTTTTCCCCATCGTTAGCGACTGTAAGTTATGTATTTAAATGAAAATCACATATTTATATTTCATCCATTGGTACATGCCAGAGCCGGGATTCGAACCTACCTTTCTCATAAGTCAGGTCTTACCCACAAGACTACAGCCGCTTCTTTACATAAAACATAGTCACATAAAATAAAACAAAGCTATATCTCTATATATAGATCATTTGTTCGAGTTTTGACTCTGAATCAGCGGGTTCAGGGATCAAATACCACCTGAACATGTAGCAATGGAAATGAAATTCTCCACGCAATGGCCGTAAATTGTGGTTTAGTTCTGTATTAAACATTCACCACACAATCCAAATAATTGTTCCATTATGCAAGCATTCAAACCTACGTTATTTCATTTGTTTTTAAATACATGTATATTTACATGTATGTATGTTGTTTGGCCGGGTCCTCTTTATATTTGGTTCGTGGTCTGTGAGGCATGAATATATGTAACTATTTCTCGTAACTCACCCAGCGCATCCAAGTCCATGCCAGTGACATCTATCTCGCAGTCGAAGAACACATTGCCGTAGTTCTTCCTCCCCACCGTTAGATGGGGCACAACGCAACGGCCGTCCGGACGGATGTAGCCTGGAACAGATAGGCAGGTAGTTAGGAGATTTGGGATTTAAGCATGGTATATAATGGTATATGTAATATATATATATATGTATGTGTATGTATATATATCAGCTGTTAGCATTGGTCAGATTTTCAACCTCTGTGGCGTGATTGGTTAACCACCTGAACGCTAATAGTGAGGTCCCGCCTTCCCGTGGAGGCAGAGTTAAGAACTACGCTTTTCTTCTGCTTTCCAGCATGGTTGTCGATTATATATGTATACTATATATGTATTCATTTATGTATAATAAGTATTTATTTGTTAAGCATACGTTGACTAGTACCCATAACACAAGTCTTAAATGAACTTACCAAGCGGCTAGTTCAATTGGTGTAAAAGTGTCCCAATATATTATTGTTACAATATTGGAGGTGCAGGTAGCTTTCTTCGAAGTAGTGGTAGAAATAACTTCCAATGAAAGTTTGGATGATATGTTAGACACAATATAGCCATTATAGTTTTAAGAGATTCGCGATTAATACTCATGATTAATAACTTACGCGATAAGTCCCGTTAGTTATTAACAATATAGCCATTTTTATACAACAAAATTTAACGAAATGACATGAAAACTATATTCCTCTTTTAACCTGACCTGATGTTATTCACGCCCATCAGTTCCGAACGATCTTTTGTCACTTTTATCCTGTGTTTGGAACATACAAGTATATGTTAGAAATAAAAAAGACAAACATTTAATCCAAAATAATATTTTTATATGTTTTACTATTCAGGTAAGGTTCCGTTCGATTATACCATACTCTGGCACGAAATTGTTAATATACTTACATATATAATATACTTACTAATCATATCATCCAACGACGGTATGGTGTAGTAGCCAGGCCTGGTCAGTTTTACACCCGTGGGATGCTTGATCGATTCTCGGGGAGGCACGTTTTCTTCTTCGGACACTGTAATAAAAATAAAGTTATTTATGTACATAATGGATAAAGATATAACTAAAACCTACAACTATATTTTATAGTTTTAAGAGATTCGCGATTTATACTCATGATTAATAACTAACGGGACTTACAGACTGATCGTCAGTCTGCCCGTGACCATGGCTGCTGCAACGTAGCCGAAACGTCGGGTTAATAAAGGCCTGTTAGTTATTAATCATAACTATATTTTAGACGAACAAAATTAAATAAATTGTACGAATAACATATATTAATAATTAAAAACGTTAGTACACGAAAATGAATGAAAATTTGCGAATACCTTATAAATATTATTGGCGGTAAAACGGACTAAAATATAACCAAAAACTACTTACTACATTTATTAATGAAATAATAACTAAAAATTGTATGGCTCAACAAAATATAATATAAAAACTACATGAAACTGTACAGACTACGTAACAATCAGAGAATTAAAAAAATAGCGTATCATATTTGTTCCGTGTTATGGACATAAAAACTTCTGATGTGGGAATAAAATACCGTATGACTATTCAACTATATTTACAAATAAATATAATACGATGAAATGAAAATTATTCTCAATATATAAACGAATAACATAACATACGCTTCACAACTTGTGTATACTCACTCCCTTTTTTATTGTGGCGAATTAGTCAGAGGCTTGAGTGCCCATCTCCAAAATTTCGAAGGCATGTTAGGTATGGGTCACTCGAAGCCCGCGTTTCACTAAAGACAGCACCCAACGTGATAGGTAGTGAAATAATGAACTTTAATTAATACTTTCCTTTTAAGTCTTAGAATTTAAAACTAGCGGTTAATTCTGAATATCATATAACAAGAAATCCAGGTACTACTAACAACTACATTTTATAGTACTAACTATATCGAAGCCTACGTAACTACAAGATAATAAAGGTTAACCATTAACTCCTTCGATTTGGTGGTCAATATTCTCGCAATTCATGCCCCACTGTGGGGGACAAACGTTCAATTCGCCTGAAGGAAACATTTAACAGACAATTAAGAGTAATAAGAATCGTGAGTAACCTACCTGTGCTTGTAAATGGTGACATGGCTTGCCACCTGTCACATTGAGTACTGACTATCTGGTCAACACGTGGGTTCGAGGTTTCCATAGAATTAGTACCCCCTCAAATGCGGAGATGGTCTCGTGAAGGGTAAATTGTTGTAAGTTAGCAAAAGTGTCAATTTCACCTTTTAAGCGAAATTTGACACTTTTGGACATCCACTACCAACTTCACTATTACTGATCTGATATTAAACTGCGTTTGTGCTAAAATGCATTCGTGAACTAAGGCCCCTGTATCAAGAAGGTCGCGCTGGTAGTGTCTGGATGAAGGCCACGAATGATCGTGTTTTGTGGCGTACCCTTGGAGAGGCCTACGTCCAGCATTGGACTAGTATGGGCTGATTAAAGATGATGTATATCGACCATATATAACGGTATGTTTGTATCCTATATAATTGGGACTATATAATTTCCATATCATGATTAATAACTAACGGGACTTATCGCGTAAGTTTTTATATAATATACTCAGCTGAGTCTGCCCGTGACCATGGCTGCTGCAACGTAGCCGAAACGTCGGGTTAATGAAGGTAACTTTATTATATAAAAACTTACGCGATAAGTTCCGTTAGTTATGAATCATTCCATATCATATTTTATGGTGTCTGTTTGTGTATGTATGCATATGTGCATATATTATATGTTATTATAATATGATAATTTAATTAAACGTATCTGTTATTAGATGTTGTATATATACGCGGACGTTTATTTGTGTATGGAAGTTGATTTACGAATGTAATGTGATTGTGTGGATGAATTGTATGTGTATTTTGAATTGTCTTGTTTAGCTTAGATCAACAAGTGAATGACGAAATTGTTTCAACTCATTGCCTAGCAAATATTTGTAATTGTACATGTTAATTGATTTGTGTAATAATAATAATAATTTATTAAAAACACAAAAACCAAATACATCAATGTTAATAGGCTACAAAGTTAAACAGAGTTCAATATTAACTTATACTTAAAGCACTGATCGAGGTACTATTAACATTAGCACACATGGACATTGATGCCTATAATAGGTGAACCTGAGCTATAGGCATCAATTACAAGTACAGTGTTAAACAATGAAATCAGTCTTGAGCTTATTTGAATAAAAAACAAAATCATTAACTACAGAAATAACATTACGTAACAATTTTCAGTCTTTTTTTTTCTGTCTTCATATCCCTTAATTGCCTATTTTGATGCTTAAAACTATAAACAACATAATCTTAGAGTACATACATTATTCGCGTAAGTATATCCAAAACATTTAAATAGCCTACCAAAGAGTAAATAAAATATATACAAAGTTAGCATGAATAAGCTCCTGCACCGAAATAAACTGGAGATCATTCAGGGGATCATTCATTACTCTCGTAAGGATGTCCTGTAATTGGCTACTTTTAATGGCTTCTTAGTTTTAAGTTCTTGAACTGTTATTTTGCTGTTGGATGTCTTAATATATAAAGATTATCCCTACCACATATCCACTTACCTAAGTCCTCATTCTCTCGGTCCTGGCTGGCTGCGTCCAAAATGAGCTCTCTCACGCTATCTTGAGGCACCACATCGGAAACCTTTTTACGAAGTGGCTTTGTTGTTAACCTAAGATTACACAGAACAAACAATTTATAATTGGCGATGAATTTTCATATTCAATTCGAAACAAATTAATATGAATAGTCGATAGTGTCCATTTATCCCGTGCTATGACTCAAAAAAATGCAAACTAGCCGTTCTTCATGTGATATCGTTAGACGACTAAGGGACTAGGGGTTGGAAACATTGTTTGTACAGTCAACGCTAAAAATGCAGGACCAGTAACTTTTTATAAGGTTTACAAGAACAAAAGACATTTTCATTTTGAAGCACGCGAACGTATAGTGGCCATGAAAATGCATAGTGGCGCCAGTTTTAAAATGTAAAATATTGTCTTTTGTTCGTATAAACTTAAACCTTATAAAAAGTTACTGGGACTGCACTTTTAGCGCTGACTGTTCTTTCTAACGTATGTATATGTGAAACAAATTCACTTACCAGCTAGCCCTTCTTTCATTCTCTTGTAATGGTAGCTCCTTATCTGAAAATAAAATAAAGTTTTATATATTAAAATAACGGAACGAGATTATCCGGCAGACAACCAATGTCGTTGACATTGTCTATTGATGTTGCAAGCTGAAGTGGCAGTGGGCCGGTCACGTCTGTCGTAGAACCGACAACCGTTGGAGCAAAGCGGTTCTCGAATGGCGGCCGCGTCTCGGTAAACGTAGTGTAGGACGCCCCCCTGCTAAATGGACCGATGCCTTGAAAAACGTCGCTTGTATTGATTGGCTGAGGGCCACGAGTGATCGTGTTTCGTACCCTTGGGGAGGCCTACGTCCAGCAATGGACTGTCTTAGGCTGATTGATTGACACATACATCACTACAGATCTTTTGACTTGACCTATAGTGGTAGCATTCAATAACAATAAACATACACAGAGCTCATAAAGGTTGCACTTTTGTTATCTGTTATTTGTAATGTTATTATTAATATTATCTTTGGTTTTGTCTTAAAATATTTTTTTTTATTCTATTAATGCAATTGTTGTTATATGTATTATGTCTATTACTGTAAATGTTAAATTGTTTACTTAAAATTAAAAATATGTTTAGTTCCTATCGCATTAGGTTATTAGACCTGTAATGATAGGATACTTATTTGGATGAAATAAACACATACATACATACACATCACGCCCGTCTCCCTAAAGAGGGGTAAACCGAGAACCAACTTACCTAAGTCTGGATACAACCTGGGCGTCGGTTGACAATCCACCGGTCGCTCTTGTGAGTTGTTCCATGAGAGACGGGACGACCCCAACCTGAAATTAAAAACATTAAGACTTTTTTCCTAGGGGGTACCTAAAAGGTTAGGTGACCAAATATCTCCTTGGTCACTTATAGCGTTTTTTTTAATTCTTTGATAAGCCATTCACCACTAAGGTTATGTCGGCTCAAGTACAAACACTGATGCCACGGCGTTTGCACTTGTTATTCAGTCGCCATGGTTACACCAACGCCGCCAGCCGCTAAAACCAAGAAAAACGATCCAATTCTTCTCTTCCTTGTTCTTCGGGTCGTTCCGGTTGAGAATTCAAATATAATCCCAAAGCGAACATATTTAGCCAGTTTGGCATCACAACTGACTAAATATTCAGCCGAAAATAAATATATGTATTTTCAACTTCCACTGAGCTGCTGACTTTGTTAACGAACCATAGAGAACTGACTTTTACCATTAATACTGACGTTGTAATGGCATTCATATATAACATCTCTATTCCCTTAGTCACCTCTCACGACATGCAGGGAAGAACGGCAGCTAGTTAGTTACCGTTTTACGTCCCAGACTAGCACGGGAGTATAAATCATATTTAGACTTACCAACTGCTATGTCTTTCTGAATTTTCTTCGATATCTGAAAAGATATCATATCTTACGTTAGAAAGAGAAATATAAAAATAAGTTAACCACCTGAACGCTAATAGATATCGGATTCGATTCCCGGTGGAGGCAGAGTTAAGAACTACGCTTTTCTTTTGTTCTCCAATGTAGTCGTTGATTATATATTCCACACATATATTTTTATATCTATAAGTATAGAAAATATATAATATTTCTTAAAATAACTAGTACCCTTAACACTAGTCTTAAATAAACTTATTAAGGGACTAGATCAATTGTTACAATAGTAGATTTATATCATTAATAGGGATTGTGGTATCATTATCAAACAATATCCGTGACAAGTCCTAATTTTTCAGATTCCATTGCCCCCTAGTCCCTTAGTCGCCTTCTACGACATGCCGGGAAGAACGGCAGCTAGTTAGTTTAATGTACACATTGTCTGCAGTTTCTTGGCACTTCTTCTCTGCAGAGATTTTTCTTTACGATGTGCCATTCGTTTTAATAATTTAATTTAATAGTTTATATTAATGACATATTTTTTTATAAAAAATGTTTTTTTAGACTTTCAATAAGTGATTTTATGATACTTATATTGAATAAAAAGATTTTCATTTCATTTCGTTAGCATTCTTTTTACGTCCATCACCACTGGTCACACAACCCTTCCGCTTCATTGACACTCATACACCTCACACACTCGGCGGTTATAGGTACTTCCATTACAGTTGCTTACCAGTATACACACTCGGCGGTTATAGGTACTTCTAACGCATTTACTTACCAGTATTAATACCTCTAACACCCTCAGCGCTATCTGTAAACTCGACGCTGCGTTTGTCTGCGGCCTTTGCTGTTTCCGTCGCCGCGTCCACTCTATCGTGCTGTCTGACTTCGTCGGCGTTTTGGAGCTCAGTGTCCAGTGACCTGGTTGGAGAAAGTATGGTTTGGTATAGTTAGATACTTCCAGTGTATAGTTAGGTACGATTCAGTGTATAGTTAAAGAAGTTTTAAGAATTTTGGGAAGCATAAAATTTACATACACATCACGCCTGATTCCCTGTAGAGGGTTAGGCAGAGATCACGGATCCCCATTTGTGCAGATTAATGCATAAAATTTCTTATATATTATTAAGTATAACATTGAGATTTAAAAAAGGTGTAGCTTTTGAGATTGTAGCTGTATGATATCATATTTTAATCTTTTGCAATTTAATTGAATGAAATGTCATTTTTATGTGTTATGTAATACAATTAACGACGATTTCGGTGGCGGGATGGGTTAACCTCCTGAACGCTATCGTGAGGTCCCGGGTTCGATTCCCAGTGGAGGCAGAGTTAAGGACTATGCTTTTTGTCTACTTTCCAGTCTGGTTGTTGATTATTTATACTGAATATGTATTTATCTATATATAATAAGTACATATTTCTAAAAACATACGTTGACTATTACCCTTAACACAAGTCTGAAATGAACTTAACGAGGGGCTAGTTCATTTCGTGTAATAGTGTCTTACAATATTATTATTACATATTATGAATGAATGAAATTTAAAGATGTGATTTTCATTTACGTACATAATTTACAGTCGCTAACAATGAGGGAAAACATCGTGAGAAAACCTGCCTATCCCTCGGAATTAGTAATTAATCAGCTAGTGCCTGAATAAGGCGATACCAAACCACATTTGCTTTTACATCAACACTCCTCATACACTCTCTCTCTTTCTCTCTCTAGCTTTTTGGGTGTAGGCCTCCCTTAGCAAACGCCAACTCTGTCGATCTTGGGCTCTCTGTATCCATTTGCTTCCAGCTGTTCGTTTGACGTGGTCTTCCTTGAGGGCGCTTTTCATCCCAAGGCCTCCACTCTACAAGAGCCTTAGCCCATGAGCCATCTTTTCGGGCAACATGACCAGCCCAGTCCCACTTAAGTCTCTTGGCACGAAGGACAACATCTGTGACTTTACTTTTCCTTCTAAGCCATACACACTCGGCGGTTATTAACTCACCTATTCTCTACATAGCTGCCGTTTGGCGTGTCACCGTCATTCCTTTGCACTTTCGGTCTTAGTACCAGTCGTTTCCTGCTGGGTTTCAATGTTAACTTGTCCTCTAATGTCGGGTCTGCCTCTTCCAAGCCATCGAAGAGAGATTTCTGTAAAGAAAACAAGATTAGACATACAACACTATCACTACATAGTATAAGAATCCATAGTATAGTGAGAGGCTTGAGTGCCCACCTCCGAAATTTCGAAGGCATGTCAGGTATGGGTCACTCAAAGCTTGCGTTTTACTAGATAGACAGCACCCAACGTGATAGCTAGTGAACCGTATCGCGGTATACTGGCACTGGCTTTTACCTATCCCGAGGGATACGTAGGTTTTCTCACGATCTTTTTCCCTTACCGCTAACGACCGTAAATTATGTACGTAAATGAAAAACACATTCTATTTCATTTATTGGTATATGCCAGAGCCGGGATTCGAACCTAGGACCTTTCTCATAAGTCAGAGGTCTTACCCACTGGGCTACAGTCACTTTGCGTACGACACTACACAACATAGTATAAAACAAAATCGCTTTCTCTGTCCCTATGTCCCTTTGTATGCTTAAATATTTGAAACTACGCAACGGATTTTGATGCGGTTTTTTTAATACATAGAGTGATTCAAGAGGAAGGTTTATATGTATAATAATATCCAATAAATAGTGGAGTAGGCTATATATTTTATACCCGTGCGAAGCCGGAGCGGGTCACTATAGTATATTCGCTTTAAGAAAATAGTGACGTCATCAAGGTCTCCATGATTTAACCAATGAGATTTTATAGGGGTTGTCTGTTATTGGTCAATGTGACTTCTTTTTTCATTTACTCACGTCTCATTGGTCAGTTTGACCTCTGATTATCATGACGTCACTATTTACTTAACGCGAATAGACTATAGTTAAATATATATTCAAGTACTTAAACACTCTAGGACAGAACTTTGGAGATATAAGTTCTCCTAGGTCACGTTTTAGCATGAATATTAGGGTTGTGATGTCATATGGGACATTGGTGATAGTCATTTTTAAATACTAGCGATTTGTACTCATTTTATTTACTATATGAGTATACTATATCGTATCTCAATAAATTAATAAAGATATTGATACCTTTATATCACCCGACATTTTCGTTTTGTCTTCCCACGACCACGGCCTATGCAACTGGGTTGATAGTAAATAAAATTAGTGATAGATTTCTAGCCCATCGCCCAATAAATTCCATTTACCCCTAGTTCCATAGTCGCCTCCTACGACATTCCGGGAAGAACGGCAGCTAGTTAGCATTCTTTATACATCCCAAACTAGCACGGGACATTAGATTAGACTTACATAAATGACTATATATTCACGCCCTTTATTCCTTTTCGGGGTGAATAGAACCTTACTAACATAAATATTACAGTATGATATTATATAGTGACAGTTTGATGATCTCACATGGCAAATTAGTAACACTTTATTAACCCACCCTTCAATACATTCTTCACTCTACATCCTTCACTCCTCAATAGTCTCCATATAGTCACTGACCTTATCCTGTCCGCCCGTAGTAGGTCGGGGATGCACCTTGAGCCTCCGCTCGGGTGACGTCACTCGGTACCCCGAATTGTCAAGGACAGCTTTAACTGCTTGCGGGTTCGTCGCCTTCAGGACGTCCTCTGTTGTTGTTGCTGCGAAACAAATACGATACATAATGGCTTAGGAACACGGAAAGACAATTCTTATAGTTTTAAGAGATTCGCGATTTATACTCATGATTAATAACTAACGGGACTTATCGCGTATGTTTTTATATAATAAAGTTACTTTTATTAGTCTGCCCGTGACCAAGGCTACTGCAACGTAGCCGAAACGTCGGGTTAATAAAGGTAACTTTATTATATAAAAACATACGCGATAAGTCCCGCTAGTTATTAATCATGAATTCATGTTTTGTCAATGAAGTGGTCAGGATCGGGACAAATGGGGATCCGTGATCTCTGCCTACCCCTCTACAGGGAATCAAGCGTGATGTGTATGTATGTATGTATGTTTGTTTTATAAATTACGAATGTATATGTCGCTTTAAGCACCTGTAATGATAGGTATTTTTACATACATACATACACATCAGAGGGAAAACATCGTGAGGAAACCTACTGTTCGTCGAACAGATAATAGTTAGTGCTTGTAAATGGTGACATGACTAACCTGTCACATTAAGTACTGACTATGTGGTTAACACGTGGGTTCGAGGTGTCCATAGAATTACTACCTTCGCAATTGCGGAGATGGACACCTGAACCTATGACTACCCCGCAAGGGTTAATGGTCGTGAATGCGTTTGTTTTTTGTACATACACATCACGCCTGATTTCATGTACAGGGGTAGTATTTATATTAAAATAAATACTCATTCCCTCCTCATACACACCCCTTCGTCGATTTTACATACATACATATCTATTTTCAAGCCTCAACGTCCGCAAGGGAGGCAGAGACTATCGATCGCCACCTGAGACGATCCTGATAGATCTCTCTTGCTTCACTCACAACCATTAACCTTCACAAATACAACATTCGCCAATAATACATATACATTTATTAATTTTAGGACACTATTACATCAATCGAACCCTTGCTTAGTTCATTTAAGACGTGTTAAGGGTACTAGTCAACGCATATTTAAGAAATATATACTTATTATGCATAGATAAATACATATATAGTATAAATAATCAACAACCAGACTGGAAAGCAGACGAAAAGCGTAGTCTTTAACTCTGCCTCCACCGGGAATCGAACCCGGCATCTGATGATTAGCGCCCAGGTGGTTAACCAACCACGCCACTGAGATCGTCGAAAAATGAACCGCAATGTATTCACTATGTAGTCATACACACATACATACGCTTCACGACTTGTGTATACACACTCCCTTTTTTATTATGGCGGGGTAGTCAGAGGCTTGAATGCCCATCTCTGAAATTTCGAAGGCATGTTAGGTATGGGTCATTCGAAGCCCGCGTATCACTAGATAGACAGCACCCAACTCTACTACAATTACATACAATTCTAATTGTATTATTTATAAGTCCTATTTATTTCAGTATATTTATATAATAATAAATTATTATATTGTAGGACGTTATTACACCAATTGAACTAGCCCCTTGGTAAGTACATTTAAGACTTGTGTTAAGGGTACTTGTCAACGTATATGTAAGAAATATATACTGTAAAGTAAATAAATACACATACGCTTCACGACTTAAGTACACACACTCCCTTTTTTATTATGGAAGGGTAGTCAGAAAAGGCATATTAGGTATGGGTCATTCGAAGCCGTATCACTAGATAGACAGCACCCAACGTAGTCCTTCGTCGATTATGATAGTAAATTATGTACTTACAAGTCTCTGGCACTAAATCCTTGAATAAAGGCGAATCACCATAGGGCCTGGCCGCTAGGGCCAATATTTGTTCGTGAACGTTGGTTGAGGCGGCACCAGAGAGATTGGCACTGGAAATAAATAAAACAAATATACTACTACTATTTAACATATATACGACGACCTCCGTGGCGCGAGCGGTTAGACGCCTGAACAAAAAAATAGCTAATTAAGCTATTGGCATTTCGTAAAGCAAATTCCTGCAAAGCAGAAATGCCGAGAAACTCTGCAAACATATTTCAATACAATACAACATTGGCATTGGCGGACATTTACCTTAGTACATAGTTGCTTATGCAAATACACTCACTATATTTTATTACTATATTTACATGAGGTAATAAATCAAAATAATATCGCACCTTCGGGACCAAACTCGCACTTATGCAACAAACCTAATTTTACAGGAGAGCGATGTTTCACTCTAAAATTCTCTTTCAATTACGCGTAATGACATAACATACTCCCCCGCCTCACCGCTCCATTTTTCAAAGGATTTTAAAACTTTTTGTTGTGTATATAAAGTCGATTATCGCGGTTAATTCTGTATACTTAAGTCATTTTCGTAAAAAGTTGCACAAGTGCGAGTTTGGTTCCGACGGTGCGATATATAGATAAATAAAATTGAAAATATATATAGATAAATACACTTACTTGTTCTGTCCCATAGAGGTGTTACCACCGAAGCCGCCGAGTCCCAAAGACGTACCACCCAAAGAGGATGTGTTGCCAAAACCGAGTCCCGTACCCAAACCACCTCCTAAACTTGTGTTGCCTGTAAAATAGATTAAGAAAACGTATAGATTAAAAAGATGTAGTGACTAAGATTGAAAAGAGCATGCTTCGATGGTTTGGACATGTTATGCGGATGAATGATAGCAGATTGACTAAAGGAATATATATGAGTGAAGTGGAAGGGTTACGTAGGGGCCGGCCTAATAAGACATATAACAGTCAGATAGACGCTATATTGAAAAAAGGTGACGTTAGGTGTACCTATAACCGCCGAGAGTGTATGAGAGGATGTATGAATGTCAATGAAGCGAAAGTGGTCTGTCAGGGACAAATAGGGATCCGTGATCTCTGCCTATACCTCCTACAGGGAATCAGGCGTGATGTGTATGTATGTATGTATGTATGTAGTGACTAAGATTGAAAAGAGCATGCTTCGATGGTTTGGACATGTTATGCGGATGAAGGATAGCAGATTGACTAAAGGAATATATATGAGTGAAGTGGAAGGGCGGTTACGTAGGGGCCGGCCTAATAAGACATATAACAGTCCGATAGACGCTATATTGAAAAAAGGTGACGTTAGGAGTACCTATAACCGCCGAGAGTGTATGAGAAGATGTATGAATGTCAATGAAGCGAAAGTGGTCTGTCAGGATCGGGACAAATGGGGATCCGTGGTGTCTGCCTACCCCTCTACAGGGAATCAGGCGTGATGTGTATATATGTATGTATAATAAATAGTGTATAAGTGAAAAAAATCAACGTAGCTCTGTTGTTTGGGGCTTGACTCTGTATCAGTGGGTACAGGGTTCAAATCCCGCTTGAGCATGCACCAATGGAAATGAAGTTTAATAAATTTATATAAACATTTTCGTAATAAAAACACATTTACGAAATTCATCGAATTATACGGTGAGGGAAAACATCATGAAGAAACCTACTTACCGTAATAATTAGTGTTTGTAATTGGCGACATGGCTGACCACCTGTCACTTTAAGTACTAACTTGGTGAACACGTGGGTTCTAGGTGGCCATAGAATTACTACCTTCGCAATTGCGAAAATGGAAACCCGAGTCTCTGACTACCTCGCAAGGGTTTATGGTCGTGAATGCGTTTGTTTTTATTTTTTATACATACACCAATTGAACTAGCCCTGTGTCAAGTATGTTTATGTCATTATGTACATAATATCGTGCCAAAAAGACAGAAGCGTTCACGACCATTAACCCTAGTCAGAGGTACATCCCCGCAATTGCGAAAGTAGTAACTCTATAGCCACCTTGAACCCACGTGTTGACCATATAGTCAGTACTCAATGTGACAGGTGGTAGGCCGTGTCGCCATTTACAGGCACTGATTATTACCTGTTCGAGGAACAGGTAGGTTTACTCATGATGTTTTCCCTAAGCGTAATATTCGATTCATTTCGTAAATGTATTTTTATTACGAAAATGTACATAGTAAATTAATTAAAACTTTTATTTCCATTGGTACATGCTCAAGTGGAATTTGAACCCTGTACCCACTGATACAAAATCAAGCCCCAAACAACTGAATTTATATAAAATAGACTTTAGTCAACGTATATTTAAGTACTTAAAGTATATTAACGTACATATTATAGATTGATAAATACATAATTATGTATATAACATATAAAACAACGACCAGACTGGAAAGCAGAAGACAAGCGTAGTTCTTAACTCTGCCTCCAAGGGAAATCTTTGGGACCTTACGATTAGCGTTCAGGTGGTTAACCGATCGCGCCACGGAGGTCGTTAATATTGTTCACATGTAAATAAGAACGTACCGGTATTAAAGTTGAGTGAGGGAGCAGTCTGCGTGCCGCCGAACAGACCCGTACCGGTATTACCGGTAAGGGACGGGAAACCGGTACCGGCCGGCTTCGGCTGGAACGTGTTCGTACCGAGACCGCCTCCTAGACCTGTGCCTGGTTACAAAAATGGTATAAATCAAAAATTATATAAACAGTACGCTATAAGTACATGTCAGGTGCTACTCTGGGAAGTATATATACTAACTAGCTCCATACAATTGGTATATCTCATCTCATCATCAATAAAATACATCTAGTCAAACGCGGGCTTCGAGTGACCCATACCTCACATGCCTTCGAAATTTCGGAGATGGGCACTCAACTACGCCGCCACAATAAAAATGGGAGTGTGTATACACAAGTCGTAACGAAAAAGGCAAACGCGTTCACGACCATTAACACTTGCGTTGAGTCAGAAATTCACGTTTCCTTCTCCGCAATTGCGAAGGTAGTAATGCTATGGCCACCTCGAACCCACGTGATCAGATAGTCAGTACTCAATGTGACAGGTGGTAAGCCATGTCGCCATTTACACGCACTAACTATTACCTATTCGGAGAACAGGTAGGATTCCTCACGATGTTTTCCCTCACCTTAGTATTCGACGCTTTTCGTAAATGTATTTTTATTACGAAAATGTACCCGTACCGTACCCGTACCGTACCCGTAGACCCACTGATACAGGGTCACGCCCCAAGCAACTGAGCTACGTCAAATAGCTGCCTGCCTGAATTTGCCTGTATGTGTAAGTCCTTACCGAGCCCCGTATTGGTCTGTCCCCCGCCGAAGCCGAAAGAGGGCGTGGCGTTAGGCTTAAACGTGTTGTTGGCGCCAAACAGCGAGCCGCTCGTCGACGTGTTCGCGCCAAAAGCGGGGGTGGCTGCCGAACCGAACGCTGTAAAAGACGTACCATTTAATACTTACATTCTACTTGAGTAGAAACCTACCTGTTCCCAGTTAGGTAATAGTTAGTGCTTGTAAATGACGACATGACTGACCACCTGTCACATTTAGTACTAGCTGTGTGGTTAGCACAGTAGTAACTATCTGGTTAACACGTGGGTTCGAGGTGTCCATAGAATTACTACCTTCGCAATTGCGGAGATGGACACCTGAACCTCTGACTACCCCGCAAGGGTTAATGGTCGTGAAAGAGTACGTAGAAGGTAGAGTAAAATCAAAACAAAAACAAACGCATTCACGACCATTAACCCTTGCGGGGTAGTCAGAGGTTCAGGTGTCCATCTCCGCAATTGCGAAGGTAGTAATTCTATGGACACCTCGAACCCACGTGTTAACCAGATAGTTACTACTGTGCTAACCACACAGCTAGTACTAAATGTGACAGGTGGTCAGCCATGTCGTCATTTACAAGCACTATTACCTGTTCGACGAACAGGTAGGTTTCCTCACGATGTTTTCCCTCACCGTATAATTCAACGCATTTCGTAAATGTGTTTTTATTACGAAAATGTACATAGAAATTCATTAAACTTCATTTCCATTGGTACATGCTCAAACGGGATTTGAACCCTGTACCCACTGATACAGAGCCAAGCCCCAAACAACTGAGCTACGTCGAATTACTGAGCTACGTCGAATTAAAAAATTTAGTAAAATCAAAATCAATTTTTTGTGAAACATGTGTACAAAAGATCTTAATCTAAGTTAAAGGGTCTCAACATGGTCTGCCGTCATGCTTCGGCGTACAAATTAATTATAAAAATGACAAAATTAAAATAGTTAATATTAAAATTACATTGCAATTATAAATCAAAAGTATAAATAGTCAATAATGTCAAAATATTTTAAATGCATCATCTAATTATCGTTTAAGCATTATTAGGACGGGGTAGGCCGCGTATAACTTATACAGATCAAATAGGAGACATTCTTCTCAAGCCGGGTATACTTAGTACAGAACAGAAGAGCATGTAAAAATGTTAATGGGTATGAGTGAAGCAAGAGAGATTTGTCACCCGTTTCAGGTGGCGATCGATAGCCTCTGCCTATCCCGTTGGGGACCATAAAGGCATGAATATAAGTATATATCGTCCCTCATCTTACAACACCGCTTAAGTCATTTTTACCAACTTTACGGGAGACGAAAAACACTGGGCGGTGTTGCCACGCCAACCGTCTTAACAACACTATTTATTTCTGATTGTCCGAAATATATTTTATGTTTCGACGCGCAATAAGCAGCTTCATCCCATGGCAATAAAAATGTAAAAAAAAACATACGCTTCACGACTTGTGTATACACACTCCCTTTTTTATTATGGCGGGATAGTCAGAGGCTTGAATGCCCATTTCCGAAATTTCGAAGGCATGTTAGGAATGGGTCATTCGAAGCCCGCCTATCACTAGATAGACAGCACCCAACGTGATAGGTAGTGAACCGTAACGCCGCATATAGGCACTGACTATTACCTATCCTGAGGGATAGGCAGGTTTCCTCACGATGTTTTCCCTCACCGTTAGCGACTGTAAATTATGTACGTAAATGAAAAACACATTTTTTTTTATTTCATTCATTCGTACATGCCAGAGTCGGGATTCGAACCTAAGACTTTTTCTCATACGAAGTCCAAGGTCCCACTGGGCTACCGCAAAAGATCACAGCACTAAAAGAGGCTTGCTATATAACGTAAGCTTGCATAATAGTAAAATGTAAAAATCGCTAATTTTCGTCTTAAGCGGTGTTGTTAACTATAGTACATTCGCATTAAGAAAATAGTGACGTCATCATGTCCCGACGATTTGACCAATGAGACGTGACAACTGTCGTCTGCAATTGGTCGATGTGAATTGTTTTCTCATTTACTAACGTCTCATTGGCCAGTTTAACCTCTGATTATCATGACGTCACTATTTACTTAACGCGAATACACTATAAAGGCTACTAGTCTGCCCGTGACCATGGCTGCTGCAACGTAGCCGAAGCATCGGGTTAATAAAGGTAACTTTATTATATAAAAACTTACGCGATAAGTCCCGTTAGTTATTAATCATGCCTTCGAAATTTCGGAGATGGGCATTCAAGCCTCGGACTACGCCGCCACAATAAAAAAGGGAGTATGTATACACAAGTCGTGAAGCATATGTTATGTTTATGAATAAAGTGTTTTCTTTCTTTCAACGATGCCTAGCTTTATCGTATACTGAGGCAGCACCTTTTCACTGCATCAAAGTTTTCATTCCTGATGGTTACTGTTTGTGTTTTGTAATGTAGTGAATAAAGTTTCTTTCTTTCTTTCTATCTATACTAACCGGGCGTATGTATGTATGTATTATACTAACCGGGCGTATGTATGTATGTTGTATACTAACCGGGCGTAGTGCTAGCGAAGGGCGCGGTGCTCTGTGTAGGTTTGGCACCAAAGAGACCACCGCCGGAACCTCTCTCTATCTAGTGAAACGCGGGCTTCGAATGGCCCATACCTAACATGCCTTTGAAATTTCGGAGATGGGCATTCAAGCCTCTGACTAGACTACTCCGCCATAATAAAAAAGGGAATGTGTATACACAAGTCGTGAAGCGTATGTCTATGTCTATATAATATGTATGAGTATGTATGTATGTGACTATAACTATCTACATGTCTATAATATATATGTTCTTTTTTATAGTGCCCGAAGTATGATTATGATAGTGTATCAATTTTATGTATGAGTAAGTATTATATGTATGTTTGTTATTTATTATATGCAGCTTGTGACAGTTTCCGAATCGGGTGCTGCCGGAGGACCAGTGATGCAGCCTTACTATACTGAGACAGCGTCTTTTCACTGCATCAATGGTTTTTTTTACATATATTTCTACCATGTTTGTGTTTTGTAATGTAGTGAATAAAGTTTCTTTCTTCCTTTCTATACTAACCGGGCGTATGTATGTATGTATTATACTAACCGGGCGTATGTATGTATGTATTATACTAACCGGGCGTATGTATGTATGTATTATACTAACCGGGCGTATGTATGTATGTATTATACTAACCGGGCGTATGTATGTATGTATTATACTAACCGGGCGTATGTATGTATGTATTATACTAACCGGGCGTATGTATGTATGTATTATACTAACCGGGCGTATGTATGTATGTATTATACTAACCGGGCGTATGTATGTATGTATTATACTAACCAGGCGTATGTATGTATGTATTATACTAACCGGGCGTATGTATGTATGTATTATACTAACCGGGCGTATGTATGTATGTATTATACTAACCGGGCGTATGTATGTATGTATTATACTAACCGGGCGTATGTATGTATGTATTATACTAACCGGGCGTAGTGCTAGCGAATGGCGCGGTGCTCTGTCCGGAACCTCTCTCTATCTAGTGATACGCGAGCTTCGAATGGCCCATACCTAACATGCCTTTGAATTTTCGGAGAGGGGCACTCAAGCCTCTGACTAGATTACTCCGCCATAGTAAAAAAGGGAGTGTGTATACACAAGTCGTGAAGCGTATGTATGTATTATACTAACCGGGCGTAGTGCTAGCGAAGGGCGCGGTGCTCTGTGCGGGTTTGGCACCGAAAAGGCCGCCGCCGGAGCCGAAGCCGCCGAAACTAGTCGACGTGGCCGTAGTCCCAAACGCGGACGTCGCTGGCTTCGCGCCGAACAGGCCTGTTGACTGGAAAGAAAGAAAAACAGATCTATATATATAATAATTGAGATATTATTACTCAATAGTTGTTTTAAAACACTCACGATTCATACTCATTTTATTTACCATGAGAGACCGGGTCGTATCACGATAAATGAATAAAGATATCTGATTACCTTTATTTATCCTATAATGCTAAATGCAACTGGGTCGAAACGTCGGGCATAACAAAGGTAATCAGATATCTTTATTAATTTATCGTGATATGACCCGGTCTCACATAGTAAATAAAATGACTATTACTCAAATTGAACTAGCTTCTTTGGTAAGTGGGTATTAGTCAACGTATATTTAACAAATGTATACATAGATAAAGCCCCTTGGTAAGTTTGTTCATTTAAGACTTGTGTTAAGGGTACTAGTCAACGTATATTATTTGAGAAATGTATACTTATTATATATAGATGAATACATATATAATCAACAACCAGACTGGAAAGCAGAAGAAAAGCGTAATTCTTAACTATGCCTCCACCGAAAATCAAACCAGTAGATCACGAGTAGCGTTCAAGTGTTTAACCGATCGCGCCACGGTGGTCGTCAAAACTACACTATTACACAAACTGAACTAGCCTCTTGGTAGATCATTTAAGACTTGTGTTAAGGGTACAAGTCAACATATATTTATGTAATATATGTAATGTGATAAGTCCCGTTAGTTATTAATCATGAGTATAAATCGCGAATCTCTTAAAACTCTAAGTAATATGTATTTATCATAGCTAAATAAATACATAATTAGCTTATAAATATAATCAACGATTTGACTGAAAAGCAGAATACTTTATTTTTAACAGCAGCAGTTCTAGGAGACGTATTAAAGTAAATGGAAGCTTGGGCGATGGGGTAGCAACCTGTCATCAATGTTCCATATGACATCATCACAATATTAATGCTAAAAAGCGGCCTAAGTGACATTATCATGTGTCCGAGGTATCGAAAGGGATTAAAGGACGTGTGGCGATAGTAATAAGGTCGAGTTTGCATTGCAGGGAACTATGAAATCAGAGTGGCGTCGTGCTGTGTGAAAGGTCTATTTGGAACGGTTCATAGGCAACATAATCATTGCGTCTTAAGTAAAAAAGGTAAATGAATATGAATTATCACTATTCTCTGTCTGAAACTGAATTATAAATACTAGACTATATATATATACATATGTATATAAACGCTTATTATTATTATCACTACATAGTATAAAACAAAGTCGCTTTCTCTGTCCCTATGTCCCTTTGTATGCTTAAATCTTTGAAACTACGCAACGGATTTTAATGCGGTTGTTTTTAATAGATAGAGTGATTCAATAGGAAGGTTTATATGCATAATAACATCCATTAAATAGTAGGCTATATATTATATTCCCGTGCGAAGCCGGAGCGGGTCACTAGTAGACTATATAAGCACGCCAACATAATTTAACATCCAAAACCAACCCTGTATATCCTCTAGCCACTTTTAACACAATCTTAACACTTTCCTTAACATCCAAAACTAACACCCTACATCCCCTAGTCACCTTAAACACAAAGTCAAAGTCAAATGTTTTTATTCAACATAAGTACAAGTAGAGAACATTTATTGAAAGTCAAAACATGTACCTGACTCTGGTTGTCTCTTAGCATTGAAATTCTACCGTTGGTTCGGAAGCCCTGGCTCGGAAAAGAACCAACAAGAAACTCCGGAAATACACAATAATACATATAACACTTACCTCGGGTTGCGCGGTGGCACCAAAGCCGAATGTCGACGACGTATTGGTCCCGAACGCCGGCGCTTGAGTCGTGGCGGGGGCGCCGAACAAACCTGTACCTGGAATCACAAATGGAAAGTTTATACATACATACATATATTTAACTAGTGACCCGCTCCGGCTTCGCACGGGTATAAAATTTATAGCCTACTCCACTATTCAATGGATGTTATTATACATATAAACCTTTCTCTTGAATCACTCTATCTATTAAAAAAACCGCATCAAAATCCAATGCGTAGTTTCAAAGATTTAAGCACACAAAGGGACATAGGGACAGAGAAAGCGACTTTGTTTTATACTATGTAGTGATTTCTCAAACTGTTCAAAGTAAATTGTGAACTCGATATTACCTGACCTACAAGATATCGTCTCCAAGTTTCTGTCCACCCTGAAAGGGATTAGGTACGTGAATGTATATTCGATGACAATGAACTTACCAGTGGCGGGTGTGCTTCCGAAGGCAGGTTTGTTAGCTCCAAACAGACCTGTTGTTGTATTCGCATTCTGCGTGCTGGCTCCGAAGGAAAATGTGCCTGGTGAGAAAAGTTTAATTACGAATTAAATATAACATTATATTTGTATATCAAATTCGACGTAGCTCAGTTGTTTGGGGCTTGGCTCTGTATCAGTGGGTACAGAGTTCAAATCCCGCTTGAGCATGTACCAATGGAAATGAAGTTTAATGAATTTCTATGTACATTTTCGTAATAAAAATATATTTACGAAATGCGTCGAATAGTACGGTGAAGGAAAACATCGTGAAGAAACCTACCTGTTCCCCGAACAGGTAACAGTAAGTGCTTGTAAATGGCGACATGGCTTACCATCTGTCACATTGAGTACTGACTATCTGGTCAACACGTGGATTCGAGATGGCCATAGAATTACTACCTTCGCAATTGCGGAGATGGATACCTGAACCTCTGACTACCTCGCAAGTGGTGAAACGTGTTTGTTTTTTGAATGTAATTAAACATTTCATTATTAGGGATAGGTAATTACCAGTGTCTGTATACAGCAATACGGTTCACTACCTATCACGTTGGGTGCTGTCTATCTAGTGAAACGCGGGCTTTGAGTGACCCATACCTAACATGCCTGCAAAATTTCGGAAATCAGCACTCTAGCTTGACCACCACACACATTAAAAAGGGAGTGTGTATACACAAGTCGTGAAGCGTATGTTTTGCGTTTGCACTTGTTATTCAGTCGCCATGGTTACACCAACGCCGCCAGCCGCTACAACCGAAGAAAAACGAAGTCGAAGTCCAATTCTTTTCCTCTTCCTTGTTCTTCGGTTCGTTCCAGTTGAGGATCCAAATATAATCCCAAAGCGAACATATTTAGCCAGTTTGGCATCACAGTTGACTAAATATTCAGGCGAAAATAATTATTTGTATTTTCAACTTTCACTGAGCTGCTGACTTTGTTGACGAACCATAGACGATTCGGAGCGTATGTTATGTGAATGAATAATTGAACACTTAGCGTGTGCATGATTAATAATTAACGGGACTTATCGCGTAAGTTTATATATAATAAAATTACCTTTATTAACCCGACGTTTCGGCTACATTGCAGTAGCCATGGTCACGGGCAGACTGACGATTCATGTTTCTTCTTTTATTATATATAAACTTACGCGATAAGTCCCGTTAATTATTAATCATGAGTATAAATCGCGAATCTCTTAAAACTTAGCGTATGGTTAATATTTAAACAATACTCACTGGTCTGTCCAAATCCACCTGTACCCAATGTGCCGCCGCCGCCAAACACGCTGGGGGCTGTCGTAGTGGCCGGCTGACCGAACGCTGTCACAAACATTAAAAATAAGTAATAAACGAACTAGATAAAATACAGTTTTAAGAGATTCGCGATTTACACTCATGATTAATAACTAACGGGACTTATCCTTACCTTAATTAACCCTACGTTTCGGCTACGTTGCAGCAGCCATGGTCACGGGCAGACTGACTATGCATATTTCTAATATACGCGATAAGTCCCGTTAGTTATTAATCATAGATAAAATACTATGTAATAGACAAAAAGAAACATGTTGACTACTGGAACACATAATATATGAACATTCACGTCCTTTAATACCTTGGACAGCCTTGGAACCTCGGAGATAAAATACATGTTAGGTCACTTTTGAGCATGAATATTTAGGTCATTCCATGCTAGTTTAGGAGGTAAAATAAAAGCAAACTAGTTGCCGTTCGTCCAGGCATATTTAGGAGGCGACTAAGGGACTAAGTGTAAATGGAATCAATTGGGCGATGGGCTAGCAACCTGTCACCAATGTCACGTATGACATCACAACTCCAATATATTTATGCTAAAAACCTAGGAGATACTCGTACTAAATTTCCGAGGTTCTGTCCACCCCAAAAGAGTTTGAAGGATGTGAATGTGCATATACCTACATATTATGTATGTATGAAGGTTAATGGTTCTGAGTGAAGCAAGAATGATTTGTCACCCGTTCTAGGTGGCGTTCGATTTCCTATCGCGTTAGGGACTTCCTTAGCGACCTCCTACGACATGCCGGGAAGAACGGCAGCTAGTTAGCATTCTTTTCACGTCCCACCTAACACGGGAAGCAATTAAATTAAATATACATATATATTCACGCCTCTACGTCCCCAACGGGATAGGCAGAGGCTATCAATCGGCGACATTGCTTACCAGTTACACATTGAGTACTGACTTAGTCAACACGTGGTTCGAGGTGTCCATAGAATTACTACCTTCGCAAATGTGAAGGACACCTGAACATCTAACTACTCTGCAAGGGTTAATGGTCGTGAACGCGTTTGTCTTAATGTACATACATACACACCACGCCTGATTCCCTGTAGAGGGGTAGGCAGAGATCACGGATCCCCATTTGTCCCGATCCTGACAGACCACTTTCGCTTTATTGACTTACGTACATCCTCTCATACACTCTCGGCGGTTATAGGTACACCTAACATCACCTTTTTTCAATATAGCGTCTATCTGACTGTTATATGTCTTATTAGGCCGGCCCCTACGTAACCGCCTTAATGTAAAGCACCATATATATGTTGACGACCTCCGTGGCGCGATCGGTTAGACGCCTGACCGCTAATCGTGAGGTCCCGGGTTCGATTCCCGGTGGAGGCAGAGTTAAGAACTACGCTTTTCTTTGCTCTCCAGTCTGGTTGTTGATTATATATGCTATACATGTATTTATCTATATATAATAAGTATATATTTCTTAAATGTACGTTGACTAGTACCCTTAACACAAGTCTAAAATTTACTTACCAAGGGGCTAGTTCAATTGGTGTAAATAACATCCTACAATATTATTATTATTATAAGTTAAGCTGTATACTCACTGCTGCCTCCAAACAGGGGTTTGTTAGCGTTGAAGAGTCCGCTACTAGTGGCGCCACCTTTGTTCCCCGCCATGTAATCTTCGAGACGCAGTTCCTCTAGAGATTTGTTTTCGTATTCCTGTAACAAATACATTATATGAGTGTGTGTCAATATACATAGGCAAGGTGGGAAGACGCCCTGGGCAGGTTGGCCGGCATCGAATGGATGCGAACAGCCACTGACAGGGAGAAGTGGCGTCATTTGGGGGAGGCCTATGTCCAACAGTGGATTCAGACAGGCTGATGATGATGATGAATAGATATAACGAAATACGATTTAACAAAATAAAAACAAATGCATTTGCGATCATTAACCCTTGCGGGGTAATCATAGGTTCAAGTTTCCATCTCCGCAATTACGAAGGTAGTAATTCTATGGACACCTCGAACCCACGTGTTGACCAGGTAGTCAGTAAATACGATTTATTTTGTATACAGTTTGATCATAACATAAACATAGGCTTCATGACTTGTGTATAAGCAGTCCCGCTCCTTTTTATTGAGGCGGGTTAGTCATAGGATAAATGTCCGTCTCCGAAAATTCGGAAGTATATTAGCTATAAGTCACTCAAGGCCCGCGTTTCACTAGATAGACAGCATCCAACGTGATAGGTAGCGAACCATATCGCCGTATACAGGTACTTGCTATTGCCTATCCGGAGGGATAGGCAGATTTAGTCACGATGTTTTTCCTCACCCTTACTTAGTTAATTTGGCCATTACTTATTATAGAAATCAATTTTTGTTATTTTGTATTACAAAAGATCTTAAATTCTGATTAAGGGCAATGGGCTAGAAACCTGTCGCCAATGTTCCATTTTGATATATGGGTAACCTAGGAGATTCGATCTCCGATGTTCTGTCCACCCCGAAAGGGATTAAAGGACGTGAATGTATACGAATGTATATAATACTGACTATTAATTAGTCTTGAACGTGTTATAACATACATTTAGTTAGACGTTATATATATAGTTTATGAGTGAAGTGGAAGGGCGGTTACGTAGGGGCCGGCCTAATAAGACATATAACAGACTAATAGACGCTATATTGAAAAAGGTTGACGTTAGGAGTGACCTATAACTGCCGAGTGTGTATGAGAAGATGTATGAGTTTCAATGAAACGGCACTGATCTGTCATCAGACAAATGGGGATCCGTGACCTCTACCCTCTACCGGTCATCGGGCGTGATGTGTATGTATCATATATACCACTCACCTTCATACAAGTAATGCAATGGTGCTTCGTATTAATATTCTGCGACGTTCCGTTCTTCACCATAACATCCGTGCCTACCACGGGGTTATATTTCACTTGGGCCGTTCCTTGCAACGCTACAGCTTGCTGACCAAAGGTCGCTGGAAAGCAAATACAACATATATCACTACATAGTATAAAACAAAGTCGCTTTCTCTGTCCCTATGTCCCTTTGTATGCTTAAATCTTTGAAACTACGCAACGGATTTTGATGCGGTTTTTTAATAGATAGAGTGATTCAAGAGGAAGGCTTATATGTACAATAACATCCATTAAATAGTGGAGTGGGCTATATATTTTATACCCGTGCGAAGCCAGAGCGGGTCACTAGTTAGTTTATATTACATTTAGTTTACACATGCACATACTTTATTCCCCCTTTAGTATGGACAAAATCTTGGAGAGGTTGGAATATTGTGGTTATCATGATCATGAACTATGGTAACAGGTTGCTAGCCTATCACACAATAGATTTCATTTAACCCTAGTCCCTTAGTCGCCTCCTACGACATGTCAGTAAGAATGTTAACTATTTGGCATTCCTTTTCCGTCCCAGACTAGCAAAAAGTGACCTAACAGATATTATATCTCCAAAGTTTAGTCCACCCCGAAAGGGATTAAAGGACGTGAATGTGTATGTATGTAAGTGACGCAGGAGATATTATATGTATCTTTTGACGCCCTCCGTGGCGTGATCGGTTAGCCGCCTGAAAGCTAATCGTGAGGTCTTGGGTTCGATTCCCGGTGAAGGCAGAGTTTAGAACTACGCTTTTCTTTGGCTTTTCAGTCTGCTCGTTGATTTTATATGCTATATATGCATTTATCTATGTATATATTTTTTTAATATACGTTGACTAGTACCCTTAACACAAGTCTTAAATGAACTTACCAAGGGGCTACTTCAATTGGAGTAACAATGTCCAATTATTATTATTATATTATATGTATCTCCAAGATTCTGTATACTTTGATATCATATCTCCGAGGTTCTATCCATTTAAAGCAATTAAATAACTAGCTTACACATATAAATGTACTCACAACTCTGCCCAGCTCCAAACAGGCCTCCGCCACCCATGCTGGTGTTCTGTTGTCCAAACAACCCAGTGGTCTGGGTGGCAGGTTGACCAAACAACCCCGTTGAGCCTGGAGTGGACGTGGTACCAAAGCCAAAACCTGTAAAGAGGTTAGTTAAGAGTTAGTGTTACTTCATGGTTGGAAATCTCAAATTTACATACATACATACGCTTCACGACTTGTGTATACACACTCCCTTTTTTATTATGGCGGGGTAGTCAGAGACTTGAATGCCCATATCCGAAATGTCGAAGGCATGTTAGGTATGGGTCATTCGAAGCCCGCGTATCACTAATAGACAGCACCCAACGTGATTAGTAGTGAACCGTATCGCCGTATATAGGCACTGACTATTACATATCCTGCGGGATAGACAGGTTTCCTCACGCTGTTTTCCCTCACCGTTAAAATATAAAATTTAAAAAAAACAAAATGGTTTATTATACAACATACCATATAAACATCGCAATGATTTAACAATCACAAATACGGGTAGTCCATAGAGTAATTAATAAGAGGTGTGGGCCTTACGCAATATTTGTATGGAAACTAGCGTGGCACTACGCGGGTTGAAACGAGGTACGCGGGATGGAGGGGAGATATTACAACCAATCAAAACACGGCATTTTGTGGGACTAAACATAGGTATCTTCTTTCTACTACACATTAAAACACGCGATTTGGCCTCCGCACCGCGTAACGGGAACCGCTCCTTACGCCGGGTCCTCTTTATATTTGGTTCGTGGGGTAGTCCAACAAAACAATGCGATTGATTCTGATTAGCGTAGACTTACTCGAGGCGAACCTGTATTGTAGGCCAAACCCACCAAACTTCTTCAAACATGAGCGATAGCGCGTTTTATTAAAATCTATTGAATATTATTAGTTACTAGCGACCCGCTCCGGCTTCGCACTTCTGGCTAATTAATGGATGTTATTATACATATAAACCTTCCTCTTGAATCACTCTATCTATTAAAAAAATCGCATCAAAATACATTGCGTTGTTTCTAAGATTTAAGCATACAAAGGGACATGGGGACAGAGAAAGCGACTTTGTTTTATACTATGTAGTGATTTTTAAATACTCGCAATTTATACTTATTTGATTGACAGTGAGGGAACACAACAAACATATACTCCTTGTCCCTCAACCACCTCCTACGACATGCCAGGAAGAACGGCAGCTAGTTAGCATTCTCTTTACAAACACAAAGGCGTTCACGACCATTAACCCTTGCGGGGGTGGTCAGAGATGTCCACCTTGGCTATCGCAGAGGCAGTAATTCTATTGCCACCTCGAACCCACGCGATGACCAGTTAGTCAGTACTCAATGTGGCAGGTGGTAAGCCATGTCGCCATTTACAAGCACTAACTATTACCTTGTCGACGAACAGGCAGGTTTCCTCACGATGTTTTCCCTCACCTTATAATTTAATTCGTAAATGTGATTTTACTAGGAAAACATACATAGAAATTCATTTAACTTTATTACCATTAGTACAAGCTCAAACGCGATTTGAACCCTGTACCCACTGATACAGAGCCAAGCCCCAAACAACTGAACTACGTCGAATTACTGAGCTACGTCGAATAGTAAATAAAATACACTAATGTATTATGAACACTTTTTACTAATAACGGAAAATGTGAGGGAGATATTGAACGTAGAATGTGTGCAGGTAATAAAATCAATGGGGCCATGTATGGCTATTTATAGGGCTGTGCTGGTTCCAACATTGACGTATGGTAGTGAAAGTTGGGTATGGCAAAAGGAGCATGAAAGTAGAATCAATGCCGAAATGAAGCAAACGTGGTCTCTCAGGATCAGGACAAATGGGGATCCGTGATCTCTACCTACCCATCTACAGGGAACCAAGCGTGATTTGTATGTATGTATGTTTATAAAAACTTACGCGATAAGTCCCGTTAGTTATTAATCATGAGTATAAATCGCGAATCTCTTAAAACTATACTAGATTAACGTATCCAATAACTACTATTCACCAGCTGGTTTCGCACCAAAAGCCCCCGTATTCTGTTGCTGATTCGCACCAAACAGTCCAGTAGACGTATTACCACTACCAAACAAGCCTGTCGTACTAGTGTCCTCGAATTACTGAGTTACGTCGAATAGTAAATAAAATATACTTGTGTATTATTATTGGCTGGAATAGTCAGCGACAACACGCAAAAGCCTGTGAAGACACTAGGCGTCTTCTGCGCTTCTGGCGGGTGCTGGGCTGGCTGGAATAGTCAGCGACATCACGCAAAATGGACTAATTGCGGAAACCATGGAGCCTAATAAACTAAACTAAAGTACTAGTGTATTCAACACATACATATGTATATAAAAACTTACGCGATAAGTCCCGTTAGTTATAAATCATGAGTATGCATCGCAAATCTCTTAAAACTATGCTAGATTAACATATCCAATTAATACTACTCACCAGCTGGTTTCGCACCAAAAGCCCCCGTATTCTGTTGCTGATTGGCACCAAACAGACCAGTAGACGCATTCCCACTACCAAACAGGCCTGTGGTACTAGTGTTCTGTTGACCAAAGCCACCGAAGCTAGTGTTGGCTGTTGCACCAAACGCTGGGGTGGCGGTCGGTTGGGTGTTGGACCCGAATAGGTTGGTTGAGGGAGTTTGTGTTGAGCCGAAGAAGTCTGTGAAGAAATGGTGTATTACATTTATGGTATTTATTAAAGTGGCTGTTGAATGGGGTAGGAATACTGGTTCAGGCATGTACAAATGAATGAAATTTTAAAATTTGTTTTTTAATTATGTACATAATTTACAGTTGCTAACAGTGGGGGAAAAATGGTGAGGAAACCTGTGTGTCCCTTGTGATAGGTAATAATCAATGCCAATATGGCAATATGGTTCAATGCCTATAACGTTGGGTGCCATCTATCTAGAGGGAAGCGGGCTTTGAGTGAAACACACCACACTAAAAAGGGAGTGTTTATACACAAGTTGTAAACCTTATGTAATTAGTAAATTCTGTTCAGGTATATAGTACCACATAGACATAAAAATATCTGCTTGGTTATTTTCAGCTTGATAAACATGAAAGGATATAGCAAATATAATAAAAAAAGATATTAACACATATATATACATATACAGATATTAACATACATACATATATTCACACCTGTATGTCCTCTAACAGATAGGCAGACATTATCGATTGCCATCAGGAACAATCCAGACAAATCACTCTTGCGTCACTCTCAACCATTAACATTGTAATACATGTTCTTGTATTCTATATTTATAAAAGTTGCAACATAATTACAATGCCTCACTGCCATCACTATATTACCGAGATCAATACTAATAATTTGAACCTACTGACACAAAATCAAAACCCCATTGACTAAGCTACACCAAACACTTACAAATATTATTAGTAACCATAAATATTACTCACTTGTCCCAACCGCAGGCTGCGTATTAGCATTGGCACCAAACGCAGGGGCAGCGCCAAACGCACTGGTGGACGCCGCAGGCTTGAAACTACCAAACGGTGAGGACGTGGAGGCACCCGCATTGAAGGAACCTGGGAAAGGATAGTAAAAAAAAGATTGAATGTATATGAATGCATGACAACACTTTCCAGTGGAGGCTGGGTTAAAAACTATGCTTTATTTTGCTTTCCAGTCTGTTTGTTGATTATACATACTTGTATGTAATTATCTAATAATAACAAGTGTATATTATTTCTTCAATATATGTATATTGGTTAATACCCTTAACATAAGTCTTAAATGAACTTAGCAATTGGCTAGATCAATTGGTGTCCTAGATATTATTATTATTAGTCTATTTGTCACTTTTTAACACTAGACAATCTACTATGACGCTAGACATATCTGTTTAACTAATTATATTTTCTATGACTAAACAAGACAGAAAAAGAAGTGTTATTCTCTTTTATAAATGTAGGTAACGTACACATCACACTTTGCAGAGAGACAAAGTGAGAAAATTCATCACCCCATTTCAATAATTTTGCACGTATAGTATGAGGAATAAACCACAGGGTTTAATCTTTTAATAAGCTATACATGCATTTTTAAAAAGAACTCTTTGTAACAGGGATACATATTACACTTGTTTCCCTGTAGAGTTGTATGCAAAGATCAAAGATCACTATTGGTCCCGTACCTGACAAGCCACTTTCGCTTCATTGACACTCATATACAGTCAAAACAGAGAGCTCACAATATATTAAGCAACTATTAGAGCTCAAGTCATTTTAGGACAATCAAAGTGTAATATCACTTCAGTAATAGTGTGTTGTTAATGGAATATCAAGTTTGACACTGTTGCTACCAATAATGGTGAAATTTCACTCTTTTTAGTCTACTACACTAGGTAGTCAGAGGTTCAGGTGTGTCCATCTCTGTAATTGTAAAAGTAGTATGGACACCAAAAATTCACGTGTTAACCAGATAGTACTCAATGTGACCGGTGGTAAGCCATGCCTTTTACAAGCACTAATTATTACCTGTTTGGGGAACAAGTAGGTTTCCTCACAATGTTTTCCCCCCGTAGTATTCAACGCATTTCATATATTTATTTTTATTACAAAAATTTACATAGACATTCAAGAAACTTCATTTCCATTGATACATGCTCAAGCGAGATTTGAACCCTGTGTGTTATGGCTTAGCTGCATCAAATACTGAGACACCACCTTTTCACCGCATCAAGTACCTACTCATTCATACAAATGAAAAGTTTTTTATCTATGTAAGCAGTGAATAGATACAATAGATTAAAGTGGACTTACCAAATCCAGAGCTGGACGCTCCAAACGTTGGTTTGTTGAACATGATGATGCAATTTGTTCTTCCAATTGATAAGTTAGTGCATTACAGTTGCTTGGTTAAAAAAACAATGGAGGCCCTGAAATAAAAGGAGGTAAAAAGATTGAATATTATTATTGAGACTGTTTAGTATTATTAAAAACTAGCAACCCACTCTTGCATCGTACGGATATAAAATATATAGCCTACTCCATTATTTCATCATCATCATCACCAGCCTGTATCAATCCACTGTTGGACATAGGCCTCCCCCAAATGACCCATTATTTAATGGATGTTAAATACATATAAACCTTTCTCTTGACTCACTCTATCTATTAAAAAAAACGCATCAAAATCCGTTGCGTAGTTTCAAAGATTGAAGCATACAAAAGGACATAGGGACAGAGAAAGCGACTTTGTTTTATACTATGTAGTGATGTTTATTACTCTCCCATGCTAGTCTGGGCCATTAAAAGACGACAAAGTAGATGCCGGTCTTCCTCATGAGAGGTCTAGGGGTAAATGGAATCCATTAGATAATGGTCTAGCAAACTATCACCAATGTTCCATCACAACCCCAATATTCACGCCAATAAGTGACCAAAGAGATGTTTTCATGTCTCCAAGGTTCTGTCCACCCTAAAAGGGATTATGGGGACATGAATATATGTATGTACGTCCACCTTGAAAGGGAAGGAAAGGATGTGAATGTTTATGTATGTACAAATGTGTTTTTATAATATTACTAAGATTCTACAAAAAGGTCTTATGAACCCTATGTATGATAGGCAAAAGAAACACATTGCAATAGCACTTAAAAAAATCTGTTTATCCAAATCTATACATGTGATACAGGAATAGGGGTGTGATGTATGTATGTGTGAATGTGTATGTATGAATTTATGAATATGGATATTATTATTATTTATGTTTACATTGTGATCTCTTGTATAAATATATCTAATTTTTGATACTTTAAAAAATAAGAGACTGCTATTAAATAAAAAAAATTAATGTATAGAAATTGTTTATTATAAAATATGGGTATTTCAAAATAATTACGATCATTATGCAAATTAGTAGGTATACATATATGTATGCCTAATTGTGTAAATGTATAAATACATGAAAATTATGACGTAAACAGAATTGGAATACTAAGATTTTACGCAGTAATGCATTTAACAAGTATAAAATATTACTAACGACAAACCGCCATGTTTTAAAAACGAGTATATGCGGTTCAGACATTGCTTTTAGCAAATAAAACGTGGTAAATACTCTAATTTACTAATGGTTGATTATTGAGAAACAATATAGAAATGCTTTCGACTATTTTCGAGAGGTAAAGAACCAAATAAACAATGTCTATTTCGAAATAAAAACATGAGATATACATAACCTATAAAAATGACAACAAAATTTCAATAACGGAATGCAACTTACCAAAGCCACCCAAAGGTGGGAATTTATCACTGTTGTATTATTTGCACTATACTGCGTAATAACACTAAAGAAAATTCACAAATGGCGATGCAAACGCATAAGGAACTTGAAAAATCACTCACAATAGAGAAAATTACGCGCTATCAACCACCACATAGATTTTTTTATTTATAGTATTTTTTTACGTAAGCATTGAATTGTCAGAGTTGCCAGTAGTAATATAACTGCATATTATGGCGAAACTTGCGAAATACAATCGAATATCCAAGAATTTTTGTTAAAAAGCGTTTTTTAAAGCATTAAAAAGTAAATACTTATTAAAGTACGAAAATAAAAATATTTTGCTTTGTCGCGCTGAAGACGTTGAATTAAATCGCTGGTCGAAATAGCCTCCAGCTCTTAGACTACAAGGACTTCCATCAAGCAATCAGCCTAATCGCTGAAGAAGGCAACAGTGTCTGGACCCTAAACACAATAGATTTCTTTTTTATTATTATTATTACATACAGTAGCAGATCTTCAACTGATGCGTGTATATCATTCCACTTGAGTTTTAAAGTTTTAAAATGTTTATCAAGCCTGTTTTTTAAATTGTTCACTAAAGGCGCACTAATCACAGTCTCCGAAAGAGAGTTCCACACTTTCACAACACGATTAGGCAGGTTGCTAGCATATCGGACAATAGACAATTTCTTACTATATCCTTTCAAATTCTTATTCATATTGAAGGTGTACATATCTTGCAAATCAGATATATTGTAATAACCTTTCAGTATCTTATACGATCAATTAGGGTACCTCTTTCTCTTCTCTCTTCCAAAGTAGTTAAGTTCAGCTCCAAAAACCGCTCTTCATAGGACTTGTCTTTAAGACTAGCAACAAATTTTGAAGCTCTTTTCGGAACTTTTTCGAGCATTTCTATATCTTTCCGCAAATTTAGACTCCATATTAGATATGCATATTCTAATAAAGGGCGCACATAAGTTTTATATATTCTGATAAACAAGTGTTTTGTAATAATATAAAATGCTTTTCTGATCATGTACAGAATAGTGTTTGCTTTTTCAGTTATTGAAGTAATCTGGACATCCTCACTTTAAGATATCTTCTTGCAATTATAACATTAATATCTGTGTTGTAACTGTTGCGTCTATATTATATGTAAACTGAGGGTTTTTATTACCAATATGTACATTTAATTGCATTAAGTGAACCAGTCTTTAGTCCACTGGATTACTCTGTCTAAGTCAGCTTGAATAATATTTAGTTTTTCATGGATTTCCCATGATTTTTGTATTATCTACAAAAATTTTTATTTGCGATTTGATAATACATTTCAAGTCAGTTATAAAAATGGCAAAAAGTTTCGAACTCAGTACTGAGCCTTGGGGTACTCCGCTGAGGACGTTACAGGCATCTGAAACCTACATGGCGCTTCGACGACCGCTGTAGCGCCTGATCGCTAATGATGAGGTCACGGGCTTGATTCCCGGTAGAGGCAGAGTTAAGAATTACGCTTTTCTTCTGGTTTCCAGTCTGATTGTAGATTATATATGCTATATATGTATTTATCTATATATAATATGTATATATTTGTTTAATATACGTTGACTAGTACCCTTAACACAAGTCTAAAATAAACATACCAAGGTGCTAGTGCAATTGGTGTAATAGTGTCCTATATTATATTATAACAAATAAATCAGGAATGTAGTTAGGAAAACGGTAGGATAAATTCCTTTGAACAGGTTCTACATATAAGTAATAGGAATACATAATATAATACATACGTGTACATACTCATTACACCCTTCTCCCTATAGAGGTCTGAATATCTGAAAAGGTCTCTCCAACTAGAACTATAAATTTTCTATTGATTGAAAATTTCTCTGTCCATCCAAGCTGTTCTCTAATCCCAAATAGTACGAACTTAAAAAAGCCTTTTCAAAGTAACTTGGTCAAAAGCCTTTTCGTTATTTAAATAAATCACATCAGTAGGGTCACCACGATAGAAATTTTGTATGTATATATAATAATATAAAATTACCTATACCTTAACATAAAATAATAATAATTATAATAAAATATCAATATAATAAATTAAGGTATATTAATTATTTTGTAACTGTTGTTTTTTTTAAGTACAAAACGATGTTGCTCCTACACCATTTTTTCTCGAAATGCGTCGAATACTACAGTGAGAGAAAATATCGTTTGGAAACTTACATGTTCCCCGAACAGGTAATAGGTAGTAGTAACAGGTAATAGTTAGTGCTTGTAAATGGCGACACGACTTGCCATCTGCCACATTGAGTGCTGACTATCTGGTTAACATGTGGGTTCGAGATGGCCATGAATTAGGCCGTCCTCTCACGAGTGATACTCAAAATCAAGATACTCAAAAGTGACGGACCTAGTTACCAACTAGAATTACTAAACTGGTTACAAACTATACCGGACACGGACACGGACAGTTCAATTTGCAAGGTTTTCACTAATGATATTTTTGTTCCCAAGAAGGTGTGATTTACGCGATTATTGATCAAAATGTGGAAACGACTGTGGAAAAGGAAACCTGAAACTGACTACCCCGCAAGGGTTTGTCCTTGTCATATTCCCGTTGCTTTCTTAACAGTGTTTTTGTGAAACAATATTTTGTTACCATTTTCTAAATATTCTTCATATGCTTATCGTATCATGTTGACTTTAAAATTATTGTAATCAGTTAAACGTGAAACAATAAGGTTTTTTATAATATTTATAAAAATAAGCGGTTTTATAATATATTATATAAAAAAGCTTACAATATAAGACGTTTACGCGTTGTTAGTTTCAAAGCTGGCAGCACCGTAGCAATGTCAAAAACATCTGATTTTTCAATGCGATCAACAAACACTGTTGATTTTAAATACTATCAAAAATACTATATTATGAAATCATAATATTTTAAGTTATAATGAAAGAAACTTTATAATTTATATTACTTTAAATTATTTGACTTAAGTTAACTAAACTTAACTTAAACTTTATATTACTGATTCTTCTTAAATCTTATATTTGCAGCAAGCTATAGTGAAGAATATAGTTTAAAATGTACTTATATGATATTCATTGTATAAAACGAATTATTCAGTGACTAGGAAGCCAAAAACCAACTATGTCCTCATATTTATGTTTCTTGTGCCATAGCACAGTGAATACGGAAACAAATGAGGAAACTAGGGACAGATATCGTGAGGTTGTCGGTTTGAACGTAAGTACCTACACAAATTATTACAAACATCAATCAAAAACAAAACAAAACAAACGCACTCACGACCATTAACCCTTGCGGGGTAGTCAGAGGTTCAGGTGTCCATCTCCACAATTGTGAAGGTTACTACCTTTATTCTATGGCCACCTCAAACCCACGTGTTGACCAGATAGTCATTACTCAATGTGACAGGTGGTCAGCCATGTCGCCATTTACAAGCACTAACTGTTTATCTGTTCGGGGAACAGGTAGGTTTCCTGACGATGTTTTCCCTCATGGTAAATATCAATCATCTCTTATTGTAATTGGATTTCCACTCCTACACTTCAACTGCTGTACATACATGCATATACTTTCATGTCCTGTAATCTTTCGAGGTGGACAGAACCTTGGAGATATAATATCTCCTCTCAATATTCGGGTTGCAATATCATAATGAAACATTAGTGACAGGTTACTAGGCCATCATCTAAGTAATAAAAAAGCATTTATTTACAGCCACAAAAACATACACAATACAAATATTTTACAATTAAAACTTACAAACTAGAGGGTATAACTTGTGCATGTTTTTGTCGCAGCAAAAAGGTCCTCACTCAGCTGGGTATGTTACGTTTGGTGGTAAACGTAACACTGCTATTATATTATTAACAGAAAATTAACAACAAGAGCTGAATAAACATACTTATTAATGAGTGTGAACTATAAATAAATTATTGTTAAATAAATTATTTTGTCACATATTATGATAGATTCTATGTACCCTTACTGACCGCCTACGACATGCCGGGAAGAATAACAGCTATTTAGCAATCTTTTTCACAGCCCATAGTACATATGACATTAAGATGCCTGTATTTTCAATTTACAGCTATGTCCGGATTCCCATCTCTGCTACATGTGTTGCCACATGCTACACAAGCTGTGTTTATTCCGTTCCATGTGCTTGAAGCGCAGTCTGGAATATCCTGTGTTGTTCAGGTAAGCAAAGTCATACATTCACTTCATGCGTGTTTCTCTACACTGCTTCTGTTTCAAAAGTGGGAAACAAAATCATTCATGAATCCCAATTTTTCTGGCAAAACCTTCGATTGGAACACCCTTACACATATTGTTCAGTTTATAGAACGTTAGAGATGATATAATTACCTAGGATAGTCAGTTTTAGCAAGAATATTATGATGATTTATGGAACTTTGCTGTCAGGTTGCTAGCCTATCGCCCAATACATTCTTCATACTCCTAGTTGCCTCCTATGACATGCCAGGAAGAATGGCAGTTAGTTAGCATTCAATTTATGTCTCAGCTAGTACAGGACAGAGTGAGAGTGTAGTGAGTTAGTGAAGAGAATTAGCTTATTTTTAGAAATTTTATCCCTCACCATCTAAAGAGGTGTAAGGTTGTCTTAGTCTTACTATAGCTAATAAATCTTTCAACAGTTACAGTCTAACTTTAAGACTTTTTACATTGTAGGATCCACTGTGTCCTACATGAAAAGAGGAAGCTTCCTACCTGGGCAGGTGTTCGTCCAGGCTAATGGCCTGAGTTGGAAATTTGTATATATCTTGTTTCCGATAAATATTTCACTTGCGCGTTCTAGGAATTGATTTGTGTGCAATTATTATATTTATTCTTGACTGCGTCATCTGTGGTAATTATGTTTAACTAATTGCGACTTAGGTTTATTTAGGTTTCTCTGTGTGTGTGGCGCTCTAGAGGTCGCCACAGTACTCCCCTTCTTATAAGGTTTTTGCGTCATTTGTTACTGTCGTCATTGCTCGGCTGTTGTCACTGAATCAGCAATTCACCAGGCGGTCAGTGGATCGACTCATATTACCTGAGAGATGTGCCACACACACAGAGAAACCTAAGTAAACCTAGGTTGCAATTAGTTAAACATAATTACCACAACATTATGCCACTTCTACTACTATGTCTTATCCCAATATGTACATATGTATGGGCCTGTAAGACTCATACACCCGATGTGATACTTGAATGTAGTAGGTAGTTGTAAATGATGAATCAAATCAAAGGAATAAAGTCTGGTTTATTGTTATATGTAAAAGATGACTTATCCTTGCTTGAGAAGTGTCTCGGTTAAAAGTTATGAAAGTACTTGTTTGTTATTTGGTCAAATTAGACAGACAGACTAGGAAAGCATATTGATGAATCATACAATATATACATTCATTAATCCCTTTCTCCTATATAATATCTCCTAGATCACTTTTAGCATGAATATTGGGGTGGCAATGTTATATGGATCATTTGTGACAGGTTTCTATTGACCCCTAGTCCTTTAGTCGCCTCCTAGGACATGCTAGTAAGAATGGCAGCTAGTGAACATATTTTTATGTCCCAAGCTAGCACGGGACTAGTATTGTAGTGAGATTTTCAAATATTATATGATAGGTTTCCTAATAAAAATACATTTACAATATGCGTTGAATATTATGGTGAGAGAAAACATGAGGAAACCTGCTTGTTTCTTGTTCATAGTCATTGCTTGCAAATGGTGACATGGCTAACCACCTGTTACAATGGGTACTGACTTTAGTCCGCACATGGGTTTGAGGTGGCTATAGAATTACTACCTTCGCAATTGCGGAGATGGACAGCTGAACCTCCGACTATCCTGCAAGGGTTAATGGTCGTGAATGCGTTTGTTTTTATGATACCCAAAGCAATATTTTTTGCTTTACAGTGAAAAGGGCACTATAAATCTACAAATATACGATTTGGACAGCGTTAATATTTGTACACAGGAATCTTGCAAACCAGAGTTCGAAAAGCCGAGATACAACTTTGCATTGAACACGAAAATGTTCAGTTTCTACACGGATTATGAAAGGTATCCATTTTATTTTTATTATATAAACATAACATATGCTTCACGACTTGTGTATACACACTACATTTTTTTATTGTGGAGGAGTAGTCAGAGGCTTGAGTGTCCATCTCCGAAATTTCAAAGACATCTTAGGTAGGTTTCACTCGAAGCTTGCTTTCTACTAGATAGACAGCACCCAACGTGATAGGCAGTGAACCATTTCGCCGAATATAAACACGAGCTATTACCTATCCGAAGTGATAGGCAGGTGTCCTCATCATTGACGATGTTTTCCCTCACCACTAGCAACTAAATTATGTGCAAAAATGAAAAACATATATTTAATATTCATTCATTGGTACAATATGCCAGAGCCGGGTTTTTATTCTATATACTTTAGTATATGTATTAAAATATAGTCATGTTCTTCAATATTAAAGGAGTAAAGAAAACAAAAATATCTCCTTGGTAACTTGAAGCATTGTTCAGGATCATAATAGCATTAATATTGAAAACTCTATGTTGGCACATCCATCACCCAGTAGATTTCATATAACCCTAGTCCCTTAGTCGCCTCCTATGACATGCATGCATTCTATTTAACAGACTAGCATGGAAAAAAAGAAATATTTTTATGTATATTTTAAAATTTTTCACATAATACACTTACATCCACGTTCTTGACAGTCAGAAACTTTGAGACTCGATAGTATCTGCAAGGTGAAGTTAGGCACACGCCCAATAGATCCATTTGCATACATACATACACATCACGCCTGTTTCCCTGTAGAGGGGTAGGCAGAGATCACGGATCCCCATTTGTTCCTATCCTGACAGACCACTTTCACTTCATTGACACTCGTACATCTTCTTATACACACTCAGCGGTTATAGGTACTCCTAACGTCACCCTTTTTCAATATAGCGTCTATCTGATTGTCATATGTCTTATTGGGCTGGCCATCCATTTGCCTCTAGTCCCTAAATCGCTTCCAACGACACACCGGGAAGAACGGCAGCTAGTTAGCATTCTTTTTACGTCCTAGACTAACGTATATTATGTATCACAGGTTTAATGACAATACCTGTAACAGTTATTCAGAATACAATGATAATATACTACAATTGCATGATAATTTAGATTATGAAGCATCTAATACTGAATTTAATGATGAATTGTATAAAGATACAGAAAATAAAGTTGATAATAGTGAAAATATTGATGAAATTAGTGATAACGTTGAAGAAATCAATGATGGTGTAACTAGTGATAATGTAGAAGCAAACAATAGTGATATAGGTGAAAGTAACGATGAAATAGAAACACGTAATGATGAAATTGAATCAGAACACGAAGAAGTTGATAATTTAGAAACAGAAATCAAAGATTATCAAAGTCCAGTCAACCTAGCAACTGAATCACAAACAGAAGAAGAGTTAACGCAGCAACACGAAGAAGTGAAACAGAGAAAGCGCAAGAAGTGTTTCGAGAAGATAGTACTGAGTTTGAAAGAGCAGAAAGCGGTTCTAGAGAAGCAGAGAGAAGAGAAGAAATATGTAGAAGCGGAATATAAGTGTCATAGGTGTGCTTTAGGGTTCTTGTTTAAGGATTCGTACCAGACGCATATGGTTAGGCATGAGGAGGTAAGATTTTGTATTAATAATAATAATATTTGGACATTATTACACCAATTGAACTGCCCCCTTGGTAAGTACATTTAAGACTTGTGTTAAGGGTACTATAGTGTATTCGCGTTAAGAAAATAGTGACGTCATCGTGTACCCACGATTTGACCAATGAGACGTGACAAGGGTTGTCTGCGATTGGTCAATGTGACTTGTTTTCTCATTTACTCACGCCTCATTGGCCAGTTTAATTTCTGTATATAATGACGTCACTATTTACTTAATGCGAATAGACTATAGTTATTTTTACACATACATTTACTTATTACATATACATTTACTACGTCCTTTAATCTATTTCTGGTAGACAAAACCTCGGAGATATAATATGTTGTAGGTAATATGTAGGAATGTTTAGAATGAATATTAGGGGGTTGCGTTGTCATAATGGAATATTGGCGACAGGTTGCCAGCCTATTGTTTAACAGATTCCATTAGCCTCTAGTCCCTTAGTCGCCTCCTATGACATGCCCGTAGGCAGGGCTGCTAGTAAGCATTGTTTTTAAGAATAATAAAAAGCGTTTGTAAATTTGTAAGCCATAAAAACATACACAACACAAAACGATTACATTTAAAACCTACAAACTAGGGGGTATAGCTTGTGCATGTTTTTGTCGCAGCAAAAGGGTTCCAACTCAGCTGGGTATGTTGCATCATGGCAAACGCAACGCTGGTATTATGTCAGAACCACTTTTACGTCCAACGATATTCAATTTAGTGCTTGAAAATAGCGACATGGCTTACCACCTGTCACATTGAGTACTGACTATCTGGTCAACACGTAGCTTCGAGGTCAGCATAGAATTACTTTCTTTAATCAAATTCGCAATTGCGGAGATGAAAACCTGAACTGACTACACCGCAAGGGTTAATGATTGTGAATGTGTTTGTTATTTTTTTAATTGATGACCGGTTGCCAGCTAGTCTCTTAGTCACCTCCTACAATATAGCATTTTTTACATCTCAGATTAGCCCACACACTTAAACATACATACATACACATCACGCCTGATCCCCTGTAGAGGGGTAGGCAGAGATCACGGATCCCCATCTGTCCCACTGACAGACCACTTTCGCTTCATTGACACTCATACACCTCTAACACACTCGGCGGTCATAGGTACTCCTAACGTCACCTTTTTTCAATATACCTTCTGACTATTATATGTCTTATTAAACCTAATAAAGTTATTATTATTTTAAACAAACACATGTAACAATTTAGTACTATAGTCTATTCGAGTTAAGTAAATAGTGACGTCATGATATACAAAAGTAAACTGACCAATAAGACGTTAGATAATGAGAAAACAAGTCTCTTCGACCAATGGCGGACAACCGGTGTCACGTCTCATTGGTCAAATCGTGAGGACATGATGACGTCACTATTTTCTTAACGCGAATACACTATAGCTTACACTTAAACTTAATAAACTTACTTTTATTCTAAACAAACACATGTAACAATTTAATACTACCGCCATCTGCATTCCCCAACAGTCAAACGGCCAGTACTCCTGCCATTTATGCGGGCTGCGGTTCGCGACCCAAAACGCCAAGTGCATGCACGTTATACTCCATAGAGAAGTATACAGATGCGGCGTATGTGACGGAGTTGTAAAGAGGGCTCATAGAGAGCGTCATAGAGTACAGTGCTGGGCCTTTTCTGTTCAGCAAAGCGCTTATTACCGTCTGACTATTATATGTCTTATTAAACCTAATAAACTTATTATTATTCTAAACAAACACATGTAACAATTTAATACTAGCGCCACCTACATTCTCCAACAGTCAAACGGCCAGTACTCCTGCCATTTATGCGGGCTGCGGTTCGCGACCCAAAACGCCAAGTGCATGCACGTTATACTCCATAGAGAAGTATACAAGTGCGGCGTATGTGATGGAGTTGTAAAGAGGGCTCATAGAGAGCGGCATAAGGTTCGGCGCTGGGCCTTTCCTGTTCAGCAAAGCGCTTAATACCGTCTGACTAATATATGTCTTATTAAACCTAATAAACTTACTTTTATTATAAACAAACACATGTAACAATTTGATACTAGCGCCATCTGCATTCTCCAACAGTCAAACGGCCAGTACTCCTGCCATTTATGCGGGCTGCGGTTCGCGACCCAAAACGCCAAGTGCATGCACGTTATACTCCATAGAGAGGTATACAAGTGCGGCGTATGTGACGGAGTTGTAAAGAGGGCTCACAGAGAGCGTCATAGAGTACAGTGCTGGGCTTTTCCTGTTCAGCAAAGCGCTTAATACCGTCTGACTATTATATGTCTTATTAAACCTAATAAACGTAGGGGCCGGCCTAATAAGACATATAACAGTCAGATAGACGCTATATTGAAAAAAGGTGACGTTAGGAGTACCTATAACCGCCGAGAGTGTATGAGAGGATGTATGAATGTCAATGAAGCGAAAGTGGTCTGTCAGGATCGAGACAATTGGGGATCCGTGATTTCTGCCTACCCCTCTACAGGGAATCAGGCGTGATGTGTATGTATGTATGTATGTAAACCTAATAAACTTATTATTATTATAAACAAACACATGTAACAATTAAATAATAGCGCCACCTACATTCCCAAACAGTCAAACGGCCAGTACTCCTGCCATTTATGCGGGCTGCGGTTCGCGACCCAAAATGCCAAGTGCATGCACGTAATACTCCATAGAGAAGTATACAAGTGCGGCGTATGTGACGGAGTTGTAAAGAGGGCTCACAGAGAGCGTCATAGAGTCCAGTGTTGGGCCGTGGCTGTACAGCAGAGTGCATGTACCCTCTGCCCACGGCAATTTCGGTGAGTGCCTTGTTTCTGTTTATCCGGAGTGTCTTTTAGTATAATAATAATATTTGGACATTGTTACAACAATTGAACTAGCTCCTTAGTAAGTTCATTCAAGACTTGTGTTAAGTACATGCTCTTCTGTTCTTCATACTAAATTGAGAAAATGTCTCCAATGTCATATGTAGGTATAACTCCTACGCGACCTACCCAACTCTACCTCCCACTTTTAAATCATTAATAGATTCCTTTTGTAACCCTCCTTTCATCCATCCGCTCTAAGTGCCCAAACCACCGTAAAATAAAGTTATGTGCTGTTGATATTTTAAATTTATATACTCTACACTTAACGGTCAATTAATGAACATTTTCTGCCATTATTATGCAATTTAACATCAAATAAAAACGACAAAAAATACATTTCGCGCCATTGCAAAAATGACATTCCTAAATATATTTTTTATGCCATTCCAGAGACTCGACCGCCTTAAAACAGCACATGAAACGCTTTCATTATGCCAAGGACAAAAAGAGGTTGTATACCTGTAACGTTTGCGGTAAGGTTACACACGAGCAGGCCGCTTTAAGGAACCATATCCTGTAAGTATATATACATACACTAGTGACCCGCTCCGGCTTCGCACGGGTATAAAATATATATCCTACTCCACTATTTAATGGATGTTATTATACATATAAACCTTCCTCTTGAATCACTCTATCTATTAAAAAAACCGCATCAAAATCCGTTGCGTAGTTTCAAAGATTTAAGCATATAAAGGGACATAGGGACAGAGAAAGTGACTTTGTTTTATACTATGTAGTGAAACACGGCCATTAACCCTTGCTAGGTAGTCAGAGGTTTGGGTTTCCATCTCTGTAATAGCGGAGGTAGTAATTCTATGGCCACCTCGAACCAATGTTGACCAGGTCAGTACTCAATGCGACAGGTGGTAAGCCATGTCGCTATTTACAAGCACTGACTATTACCTTTTCGGGGAACAGTTGGGTTCCTCACGATGTTTTCGTTCTCTAAAGTATTCGGTGTATTTAGGAAATGCATTTTTATTTTGAGATCATATATGTGAGTATACATGTATATATACACGCCTCTACTTTCCTAAGTGGTTAGACAGAGACTATCGATCGCCACCTGGAACGAGTGACAAATCTCTCTAGCCACATTCACACCCATTAACCTTCTCATGCATGCTCTTCTGTTTCTCATGAACTATAGTTAGGTTTAACTACTTAGCATTAAGTTCACATACAAAATCGTATTATATAAGATAAAACTGAAATTATCTATTTGGAAATGGGCTTGCAACCCTTTCAGCAACATTCCATATTGATAGCAGTTTAATTAGGAGTAATTACTTTAATTTTAATTTTTTAAGATTAACTAATTTTAATGAAAATTTTTCAATGGGAAACTTTTTTTTCGGACTCTTTTGAGTAAACAACCTGTTTTCCCGACGATGTTATTCTTCACCGAAATCAACGGTGTATGGACAATCTAAATGATTCATTTCCATGCCAGCGTTTCTTAACTTAGTTGATCAAACTACAACCAGGGTTCCAACGCTGTTACGGTCATTGTACATATATATATATAAAATATAAAAGAAAGAAACATCAATCGCTGCATGGAGACAAAAAAATAAAAAACAATAAACTTACCGTGCTATGAAACGGTATTGTCTCAGCATCTGCAGCTACACTGCAGCGCTGGTACTCCGCCAGTACTCGATCAGTCAGTCAGAGCAAAAACAAATTTAGTTTTTTTTTAGAGGTAAGACCTTTGAATTCTTACAAGAAAAGTACTAGGTTCAAATCCCGGCTCTGGCATGTACCAACGAATTAATTTAAAGAGTCGCTTACGGTGAGTGAAAACGTAGTGAGGAAACCTGCCTATTTCTCAGGATAGGTAAAAACGATAAGGTTCACTACCTATCACGTTGGGTGCTGTCTATGTAGTAAAACGCGGGCTTCGAGTGACCCATACCTAACATTCCTTCGGAATTTCGTAGATAGGCACTCAAGCCTCTGACTACAGCAACAATTAAAAAGTTAGTGTGTATAAACAAGTCGTGAAGCGTATGTAATATTATAAATAATTTATTTTGTGTATGTTTGTTATTTATTATATGCAGCTTGTGACAGTTTCCGAATCGGGTGCTGCCGGAGGACCATTGATGCCTAGTTGCATCGTATACAGAGGCAGCACCTTTTCACTGCAACAACGGTGTTCTTTGCATTTTTTTTCCATGTTTGTGTTTTTGTTTGTTATGTCACTACATAGTATAAAACAAAGTCGCTTTCTCTGTCCCTATGTCCCTTTATATGCTTAAATCTTTTAAACTACGTCCCTTTGTTCCTTTGTTTTAAACTATGTCCCTTTGTATGCTTAAATCTTTAAAACTACGCAAAGGATTATGATGCGGTTTTTTTAATAGATAGAGTGATTCAAGAGAAAGGTTTATATGTATAATAACATCCATTAAATAGTGGATTGGGCTATATATTTTATACCCGTGCGAAGCCGGAGCGGGTCACTAGAAAATTTTATATATGAGTAAGTATTATATCTGTATTTGTCACGATGAATGTTATAAATGAATTATTTTTTATGTGTTTGTTATTTATTATGTGCAGCGTGTGACAGCCTAGCTACATCGTATACTGAGGCAGCACCTTTTCACTGCATCAACGGTGTTCTTTGCATTTTTTTCCATGTTTGTGTCTTTGTATGTTATACAAACATACGTACGCTTCACGACTTGTGTATACACACTCCCTTTTTTATTATGGCTGGGTAGTCAGAGGCTTGAGTGCCCATCTCCGAAATTTCGAAGGCATGTTAGGTATGGGTCACTCGAAGCCCGCGTTTCACTTGATAGACAGCACCCAACGTGATAGGTAGTGAACCGTATCGCCGTATATAGGCAGGTTTCCTCACGATGTTTTCCCTCACCGTTAGCGACTGTAAATTATGTACGTAAATTAAAAGCACACATTTAAATTTCATGTATAATGTATTTATTAATTTTCTTTCCAGTAAACACACGAACAAACTGTTCAAGTGTTCGCAGTGCGGCCTTAGCTTCAAGAGCCCTTACACTCTACGGCAGCATAAACAGAAGCACTCAGCCCCTAAAGAGCAGTGCTACTGCCGGCCCTGTGACCAGTGGTTCGCCTCGCTCAAGAATTATAAGGCCCATGTAGCTCGCACGCAACGGCATAGGAGTGGGTGAGTAACTGGTGACATGCATACACAACTCCTCATACACACTCTGTGACTATAGCTACCGGTGAATTGAAATCGGCAAGTGTCAAATTGCGCTTAGAAAATGCCGAATTTGTCTCTTTTGCTAATACGCTACCAACTTCACGTTTTTGGTCATCCACTACCAACTTCACACTATTACTGATCTGATATTAAACTACATTAGTAAACTTGGATCCCCAGTAGGTTTCCTCATGTTTTCCCTCGCCGTAGTATTCGGTGCTTTACGCTAATGTTTTTACAATGCCATTTTGTTTATACATTCAATTGTTTACAGCCTTGAATCCAATCCAGAATGGGCGATGTTTCAAGACTTGAACTTGTTTAAAAGTCGACAGCGTTCGCGCCCTACCAACCGCGCGCCTCCCCGACCAGCGCTCTGTCATTTATGCGGGGGTAGTTTCAAGGTAAGAATGTACAGAGGCGACTAAGGGACTAGGGGTAAATGGGCTACATATATATATACATTTACGTTCTTCAATCCGATTCAGAGTGGATATCTCCTAGGTCACTTTTAGCATGAATATTGGGGTTGCGATGTCATAATGGAATATTGGTGACAGGGTGCTAGCCTTTCGCCCAATAGATTGTATTTCCTAAGTCATTTTCTCATATAACCCTCAGTCGTTTTATATTTCATTAGAGATTTTGATCACACTTTATCTAGTGTACGTATTTTTTTGTTTACTATGAGAAATAATGACGTTTAATTATTTATTATATACAAAAAGAACATTTTGGACCAACAATTTCGTTGACTCAGTCTACTTAGGACTCTTCTATAATGAAATGAAATGAGAACCTTTTTTTTTTAATATAAAGGATACTACTACTAGATACTATTACTAACCAACTAACTACTAATTAACAACTAACTATAACAATTACTGCTTCCGCAATTGCGGAAATGTACAGTCAAACTTCTGACTACCAAATGTTAACGATAGTAAATATTTAAATATGTTTTACTTGTTACAGGGCCAGAATAAACTAAATCGTCATTTGAAAGAAGTCTGTGAGAGATCTAAACTTGAAGAAGCTTTGGCATCATATTACGACAATAGTATGATGCATTGACAACTTAGTCATATAGTCGTTTATGGTTCGTCAACAAAGTCACTAGCTCAGTCAAAGTTGAAAATACAAAGAATTATTTTCGGCTGAATATTTAGTCAATTATGATGCCAAACTGGCTAAATATGTTTGTTTGCTTTTGGATTATATTTGGATCCTTAACTGGAACGAACCGAAGAACAAGGAAGAGAAGAATTGGAGCTTCAACCTCGTTTTTCTTCGTTTGTAGCAGATAGCGGCGGCTTTGGTGTAACAAGAAGTGCTAACGCCTTGGCATCAGTGTTTGTACTTTCGCCGACATAACCTTACCATAACCAAAAGACTGCATATAGGTTAGGGAAGTTAAGCAATGTTTAATGCGGTCAGGAACTGGATGGGTGACCACGTGTTGTTTTAAAGACTCGTGAGGAAACCTACCTATCATCAAAGATAGGTAATAGTTATATTATATTCATACATACATACATATCACGCCTGATTTCCTGTAAAGGGGTAGGGAGAGATCACGGATCCCCATTTGTCCCACTGACAGACCACTTTCGCTTCATTGACATTCATACATCTTCTCATACACTCTCGGCTGTTATAGGTACACCTAACGTCACCTTTTTTCAATATAGCGTCTTATTACACTTCCGGACACATCTATTGGCCCACCTTAGAGTTTAGGTTTGGATTGTTTGATATCAACAAACAGGCTCCAAATAGTCTTTTGTTTCTTTAAATTCTGTGTTCGAAATTGAAAAAAAGACTATTGAATGACATTGTGATGCCAGGTTAAAAACTGCATAAAAACTTTTAACTCGACCTAATAAAATAATTTGGCTTGGACCAAAAGAAACTGAAAATGCTAGGTGGGCCAATAGATGTGTCCAGAAGTGTATATTCAATAACATGATTTATAGTCTGGGACGTTGGGTGTGTGATATTTGACTATGAATAGTAATGAAAGTCGTAATAATGAAGGTTATTCAAACCCCTGAATACCCCGAAAGGGTTTATGGTCGTGAAGGGTGTATGTTATGTCCAATTCTGTGATTTAATATTTAACATGATGATAGTAAAAATTGTTGGTAAAATAAAATACGTTATTGATATATAGAATCTTTTATTTCACTTTATTATAACAATTTTATTACTTATACCTATTTTACTTCCAATGTTTTAACTAATTAACACTTAAAGTTACTTAAAGGCTTAAACAAGTGGCATAACGCTACATACATACATACAACGGTAGAGTCATAGTTGTAAGATAACCAGTGCCACTCAGTATATTTCGACGTTCAATGAATGTACTATTACTGTGCTTATCACTACATAGTATAAAACAAAGTCGCTTTCTTAGTCCCTATGTCCCTTTGTATGCTTAAATCTTTGAAACTACGCAACGGATTTTGATGCGGTTTTTTTAATAGATAGAGTGATTCAAGAGGAAAGTTTATATGTAATAACATCCATTAAATAGCCAGAAGTGCGAAGCCGGAGCGGGTCGCTAGTATTGAATAAAAATCTTTTGACTTTGATTTTATACATACATGTCCTTAAATACCTTTCGGTGTGGACAGAACCTTGAAGATATAATATCTCCTAGATCACTGTTTAGCATGAATATTGGGGTTGCGATGTCATAATGGAACATTGGTGACAGATTGTTGCCCATCGCCTGATAGATTCAATTGACCCCTAGTCCCTTAATCGCCTCCTACGACATGCCGGGAAGAACGGCAGCTAGTTAGCATTCTTTTTACGTCCCACCTAGCACAGAACTGTATGGGATACATTTATAAAGATCAGGTTCCTTGATCCCGTGCTAGTCTAGAACGTGCAATGAATGCTAACTAGCTGCCGTTCTTCCCGGCATGTCGTAGGAGGCGGCTAAGGGACTAGGGGTATATGTAATCATTTGGGCTATGGGCTAGCAACCTATCACTAATATTTCATATAGCATGATAACTCCGATATTCATGCCAATAAGTGACCAAGGAGACGTTTTCATGTCTCCAAGGTTCTGTCCACCCCGAAAGGGAATATAAGGTTTGATTGTATATGTATGTGTTTTAGTGAATGCGTAAGACAATCTTATACATGTTGATTTATATTATATCAAGGTTTTAGCACGTTTCTAAGGACCTAAGTCCCTTACTATTTATCCTTGTAATAGATTAAAACACTGTAACGCCGCGAAGGAAACTAAACTATAAGCTCCCATACAGGACACAACGATATTATTCAAAACCTTTGACAGTTCCCCCCTAACGTCAGTCTTATCGACATTTGACATTGACGTTTGCGTCCTGTCATCTTGACACCACTTCTTCCGCCACACGTCAGTTATGTCAGTCTTTAAAACGCTACGTTGTGACTGTGAAGGTTGTGTGCTGTCAGTTTTTTTGTTAGAATATCTTTTTATTAATATTTCCAGTAAATGGAATATTAAGCTTAAGTTTTCCATTTCGTTAATGTTGTGTATTTCGTAGAAAATGTCGCTGTTGGATATTTTCGGGTGTATGTTTTTTAAAATGTTCGTTAGCTTTTCCAGTGTGTATTCGGTTATGTCAAATGATGTTGTCAAGAGTAAGAGGCGGTGTAGAGAGTCGTTTTTGCTTGTGATCTGTGAACGAAATACATATAATTAGAATACAATTCACAAATCTTCATAAACATGATAATCATAGCCTTTTATACAATAAGATATAAAATAATAACTGAGTAACATGATTTATCAATGCAGTAAAAATGATTTACGAGGTTAGCAAGTGGGTTTGAGAAGACCCTAGAAACTCCTTAATTACTGAGATGGACACGAAAACCTCTGGCTATCTTGCAATGAACCGACTGCAACGACAAGGGAAATCTTTATCAGGACACCTGTTCCCTGAATAGGTAAGAGTCAGTGCTTGTAAATGGCGACATGGCTCACCACCTGTCACATTGAGTACTGACTGGTCAACACGTGGCTTTGAGGTGGCCATAAAATTACTACCTTTGCGATTGCAGAGATGGAAACCTGAACCATTGTCCACCCCGCAAGGGTTAATGGTCATGAACGCGTTTGTCTTTTTATCTTCGTGTGAAGTATCACCCTTCCCACAAGTTACTTTACGTATCCGCACATACCATGACATCTCCACAGCTTTCCGTTTCCGCTATGTCCGTTAAATAACGGTCGATTTTTTCAAATATTTCATCTATAAACGGCGGGTAGTTTCCATTTCTATGCAACGCTTCTATCAGGTCACCTAGTACCTACAAAGATACATTTTAATTTACCTGCATACATCCAATTCACGCCCGTTTTCCTACATTAGTAGGTAAGCAGTGATTATTTATACATATTTCTATAACCTGGATATCTTAGTACGTAATTTAAAATGAACTGAAATGCTTTTATTCAACATAAGGATCATAAAATCACTTTTTAAAAGTCAAAAAAATATTTTTTCACATAAAAAATTGACATTCAAATTATTTAATCCTAAAAAAATGAAATAAATCTAATTAAGCTATTGGCATTCCGTAAAGAAAATCCAGAAGCCAAGCCAAGAAATGCCAAGATGCTCTGGAGACATTATTCAACACAAATTCAGTTCAGTAATCTACTTACAGTCTTCAGCCAGACAAAGAAGATCTTAAGTACGTGTTAGAAGGTTATTTTCAATATACCGTCTATCTGATTGTTATACGTCTTATTAGGCCGTTATTCACGTTAGGTGTACCTATAACCGCCGAGAGTGTATGAGAAGCTGTATGAGTGTCAATGAAGCGAAAGTGGTCTGTCAGGATCGGGACAAATGGGGATCTCTGCTTACCCCTCTACAGGGAATCAGGCGTGATGTGTATGTATGTATGTATGTATGTTAGAAAGTTATAGATATAATAACATGACTTGCTTTTTAGGTTGCAAAGCCACTACTATGAATGTACGCCATGACATGCAGTGAAAAAATCTAAATAAAAAATAGAAAAAAAATAGATCGAGATTTCCTTACCTCTGATATGTCCGTGACCAAATCCATGACGTGATGGACTAGCGTGCATTTGGTGATGTACAAAAGAAGGGTAGTCGCTGATTGATTCACCCAGCTCATTGAGTTTTGGGACGCTAGGGAAAATGATGATATTAATTAGTATATGACATACATTCATACGTGGTACGAGTATTATAGCAATACAGTCTATTCATAGTATCTAAACTATCTGGGTAGTTCCCATTTGTTCTATGGAACTGTGACGTAATATAACTGTTGCCACTTTTTTTTCCCTTTAGTTCTATGATAGGACTATTGGAAATAAATGGACTAATGGACTAATGGACTCGCAATGTGCATTGACGAAACAACTTTTGACATTTTTAACTACAACGGGACTTAGGAACACGGTTACTCAGCCGACACATTTCACCAGTCACAGTGCAACCCTCATTGATTTAATCTGTTGCCAATCGTCAACTCGCGTCATCAACACAGACACAACACGTATACCTGAGCTGGGTGGGCATGCTTTTGTAACTACCACAATAAAAATAGCCAGGCAGAAGCAGCTCAGAAAAACCATAACATATCGCCCTATCAAACATATTGACATTAATTTATTCAACGACGACTTACGACAAATTGACTGGACTGTGTTACAACGGCATGACACTGTTAATGACAAGGTGGTTCATCTTAATGCTTTGGTGGCTATGCTGTTTGACCGACATGCACCTTTGACATCCTTTAAGGGTAAACATGACTCTCAACACAAACCGTGGCTCACGAACAATATCAGGCATTTGATGCAATTAAGAAATAAAGCACACAACAAATACAAAAAATCAAAACTTGAGCTTCATTTGCGAGAGTATAAGGACCTAAAAAAGTTTGTGACCACATGTATGCAAACAGAAAAGAGAGCTTACTTTGAATTTCACGTAAACAAGTACCTAAAGACTCCGAAAGTTCTCTGGAAAACACTACGCAATTCTGTTGTGGACTTTAAGCCCAAACAAGATCTACCACCGCACTTTGACGACCCAAACACCATTGCACAACACTTCCTTGACACTCCAGGCCCCACATCACCCCCACTTGCTCTGCTCCGCTCTTTTCATGAGGGTCATTTCGGTTCTTCGACTTTTGGGTTGCATACGGTGAGTGAGGCGTTCGTGGCTAGGGTGATCCGGTCCATTAAGAGTGATGCAGTTGGTTATGATGGTATATCAAGGGACATGGTTCACCTGATGATGCCAGAAATGCTGGAGACTATAACGGGGCTTGTGAACGCTTCCATCGCGTCGGGTGTCTTCCCAGAGGCATGGAAGACAGCAACGATCAGGCCAATCCCTAAGGGTGACGACCCTGCTGTTGTTTCGGATTTGAGGCCTATCAGTATTTTGCCTTACTTGTCTAAGATCCTTGAGAAGGTGGTGCATGGGCAGGTAACGGAGTACGTACATACACACAACATTCTACCACTTTATCAATCTGGTTTTCGGAGACAGCATAGCACCACCACTGCATTGATGGACGTATTTGACAACATTTTGACAAACGAGGACAATCATAACGCAACAATACTCGTGCTATTGGACTATTCCCGTGCTTTTGACTGTTTGAACATTGACCTCCTATTGGCAAAATTAAAATATTACGGTTTTAATGACTTGACTATTGAATGGTTCAAAACATATTTAAATGGACGCAAACAAGTAGTTTCATTGACAAGGCCAGATGGTACCACGATACACTCGACAGTTCACACGACTAGTAGGGGAGTCCCACAGGGCTCTATCCTAGGTCCGTTATTATTTATTTTATATACCTCTGACATTGCACTTCACATAACTAACTGTAAATATCATATCTATGCCGATGACATTCAACTCTACACACATATTGACATGAATAATTTTGACTCTGCTATAGAAGCACTAAATGAGGACTTGAGTAGGGTTTATGACTGGTCTGTAAACAATTGTCTGGTCCTCAACCCTGTCAAAACCAAGTACATGGTGCTGGGCAGCCAGCGAATGGTGTCTGGTGTCTTGTTGAGGGGCCCACGTATTTCTGTCAACAGTATCGCCATAGACAGGGTGGAGGAGGCTCGAAGCCTGGGTGTCGTGATGGATAGTGGGATGCGGTTTGAGAAGCACGTCGCTCAGCTGGTTTCAGCGTGCTTCCATCGTTTGCGGGTTTTATATCAGTGTCGGGGGTTTCTGAGTGTAGACTTGCGGGTCAGGCTTTGCGAGACTTTGGTATTGTCCAAGCTCAATTATGCCTTGACAGCGTACGGCCCGTGCCTGTACAAGAAGACTCGTGGGCTTTTGCAGCGTGTGCAGAATGCTTGTGCCCGTTACTGCTTCCCCGTTCCACCCCGAACCCATGTTTCACCATTCTTGAATGGTTACAGACTACTTAACATTGAAAACCGACAAAAACTACTTCTTAGTTGCCTACTCTTTGATATCATTCACACTAAACAACCGCAATACTTATTCAAAAAACTAACATGGCGATCCCAGCATTTTAAGTCATCCCGCGCTTGTGTGCCGCCGCTTGTTCTGCCCCGACACCGCACCACTGCCTTCAGGGGTGCTTTCAAGTACGCCGCCTCTAAGTGCTGGAATAACATCCCCCCACCGATGAGGCGAGTAACATCTAAGCCAAGGCTAAAACATTTACTCAGGGAACATTTCCTCAACCAGCAAAAAGAGGCGTGTGCTCCTAACGTTGCCCTTCGATCCGGCCGCTGCACTGCACCGTGTTGACTGGACAATGACATGTGATTGTGACACTTTAATACTTTAATATTTTACGTTATATATCTCTGTATTGTATGTATTTGTAGATATATGTATTGTACACAATGTAAACATTAAAAAAACATTTATGTACTGTATATTTTCAATATGTTATTACAATACGTAACACAATATTTTATTTATAGTTAACACTTATTAATATGTATGTTTATTAAGCTCTTATTGTTAATATTGCCCTCTTGTTGGTTCTAACATAATATCAGCGTTGCGTTTGCCACCAAACGTAACATACCCAGCTGAGTTAGAACCTTTTTGCTGCGACAATAACATGCACAAGCTATACCCCTTAGTTTGTAAGTTTGATTTGTAAAATATTTGTATTGTGTATGTTTTTGTGGCTGTAAATAAATGCTTTATTATTATTATTATTTATTAAAAATAGCCCAATAGTTCTATAGGACAACAATAGAACAGTAAAAGTTTATTTTATTAATTGTTCTATGGCGAATTTGCAAATGCAACCTCTTTGATACTCATACTTGTAACTCTTTATATCTCGAGTGTTTCATCAGGATCGTAACCTACAACAACTTTTTTTAATATATAAATTGTTAATCACGAATTATGTTATTAAGGTTGACCATGTGTTTTTTATTATACTTACGCAAATGGTTTATGTAAGTTGCCATTATTCTTTTCTTGATATGTTATAGAATAATTTATTATTTATTGTATTATTTTATCTATACTCTTTATATCGAACTCAGAACAACTACTACATAACGAATATGAACAATAACAAATAACAACGAGCCGAAGACAAAAAAAATCAAAGTATTTAAATCGATTATTTTTTCTTTGTGTTTCACCAAGCAAAGTGCATTATTCAATCCATGGCAACCAAGGATATTTAATTTAAGCACCACGATCATTACAAAAACTTGTCATAATTGTTCTATATAACTATTGGGCCATTTTTATTTCCAATAGTCCTATCATAGAACTAAAGGGAAGAAAAAGTGGCGACAGTTATATTACGTCACAGTTCTATAGAACAAATGGGAACTACCGAACTATCTCTACTTTGCAATACAAACAAACAAATGCATTCACGACCATTAACCCTTGCGGGGTAGTAAGAGGTTCAGGTTTCCGTCTCCGCAATTGCGAAGGTAGTAATTCTATGGACACGTCGGAACCCACGTGTTAACCAGATAGTCAGTACTCAATGTGACAGGTGGTAAGCCATGTCGCCATATACAAGCACTAACTTACCTGCATATTGACTATTCGATGCATTTCGTAAATGTGTTTTTGTTACAAAAATGTACATAGAAATTCATTAAACCTCATTTCCATTGGTACGCTCAAACGGGATTTGAACCCTTTGAAACAGGATTTGTACCCACTGATACAGAGCCAAGCCCCAAACAACTGAGCTACGTCGATTTACTGCGCTACTTTGCAATAATCATCTGTTAAGTACTGACTATCTGAAAACACATACACCATACATACATTGACACGCATTAATCCCCTTTGGGTAGAAAGAAACTTTCAGACATTAAAATATATCCGTGATCACTCATTACCATGCATATTGGAGCTGTGACATCATATGGAACATTGGTAACAGATTACTAGCCCTACACCTAACATACTCGTATTCCATTGACTTAAGTTTCTTAGTCGCCTCCATGCATGCCGGGAAAAACGGAAAAACTTACGCGATAAGTCCCGTTTAGTATTTAGTATTAATCATGAGTATAAAAAGCGAATCTTTTAAAACTATAAAATATCTTACCATTTCTCAACGACGTACTCTGACTGTCGCTTCGATATCCAGAATCCGCACAGTTTTTATTTTGAAAATCGTTCAAAAACACTTTCACTTTATTTAATTCTTCAATAATTTTGAACGGCACTGCACTTGTATTATCCGAAACTGTATCAAAATTCATTTCCGTATCATTAATTGAATTTCTATCAAGTCTGTTGTCTATGTATATTCCTTTTTGACTATAATGTCCTTCTACGTTATTATTTCTATATTCTATTCTATTACTATGATTATCAGTATAGTTATGATAATTAAGCACTGTATCTTTTTCCTTTTGACTATAGCCTAATTCTGTTATAGAGCTATCATTTCTATTCTCTATTCTATTATTATTATTGTTAAGTACTATATCTTTTTGACTATAACGTCCTAGTTCTATTAAAGAGTTATTATTTTCATATTCCATTCTTTTATTGGTACTATCATTAGTATAGGTATGATAGTCATAAGTTAAATCTTTTTGTTTTTGACTATTTAGTCCTGTTATGGAATTGATAGTTTGATATTCATTTCTATTATCATTTCTTACATTATTGTTGTCAATAGTAGTATAATTATGATAGTTTTGTTCTACATCTTTTTCTTTCTGACTGTTATGTCCTATTTTTGTAACAGTTTTTATAGTTTCATAGTCATTCATATTATGAGTATAACTATGATAGTTACACAAACTATCATGCTGTGCTTGGATCGGAATAATAGTATAATCATGGTCGATTTGAGTTATAGGATAGGCATTGCTATCTGTGTCCATTTCATATGTATTATCTTTTGTATTGATCTTTCTTTTGCCTTTATCAATGTTTTCTTTGTATATAACATTACTGTTTTCGATATTTTCATCTACAATTACTATGTTTGTTTGTGTATCTATATCGAAAGGGGAAAATTCTTCATACAATTCATTATTTAAGTCTTTATTATTATTCTTATCTACATCCATATTTTCATTATGTCCGCGTATACTATCATTTTCTCTCAATATACTTTGAGATTCATCACCAAATATATTTTGAGATATTATCTCATTGATATTTACCACTTCTGACGTAGTATTAATATCGTTGTCTTTTGTTAATTCTGTATTCTTATTAGGTATAGCTTTTTCATACTTTTTACTATCTTTTTTGACACCTAACACGTATTTATCTAAAATAGCATAGCTACTAATTTCCTGACTTTGACTTATATGGGTGTTTTCTTGTGTATAACTTGGTATTGTATACAGCTGTGTCTGTTGTGAATCTATTTTGTTGTCCATATCAAGTTTTTTAGCTATTTTTGAGGCTAGGTCTTTATTTTCATGCTTTTCTGTGTTATTTAGATCGTTATTTGGATTTGAATGAATAGTTTTACTAGTAGTGAATAGAATATCATCTAGATCTGTAGCTGTATCAGTTTGTTTATTATCTATCTTAGCTTGTACTTTATTTATAAGAAAGTTTGTTTTCTCGTTCACTTGGCTTATTGGCTGAAAAATAATAAATTGAAGTTGATACCATACTCTTTATAGAAATCACGTTAAGGTTCACTATGTAGTAGTCAATATATACTAAGTAGTATCATGTCCTGTCCTAGACTGGGGCGTAAATATAATAATCATATTTGGACATTATTACACCAATTGAACTAGCCCCTTGGTAAGTTCATTTAAGACTTGTGTCAACATATTTTTAAGAAATATATACATATTATACATAGATAAATACATATATAGCAAATATAATCAACGACCACACTGGAAAGCAGTAGAAAAGCGTAGTTCTTAACTCTGCCTTCACCGGGAATCGAACCCGGGATCTCACGATTTGCTTTCCGGCGGCTAACCGATCGCGCCACGGAGGTCGACAAAAAAAGAAAGAATTATAAGTATCTGCCGTCCTTCGCCGTTGTAGCAGGTGTTTAAGGGACTAGGGGTAAATAGAATGGGTTTGGAACTACAAATAGTTAGCATTCTTTTGCGTCCCAGACTAGCAAGGGACGTTACGTATATACATACAAAAATCACATTCATTTTCCTATAGAGAGATGAGCCGATGTCGCGGTAACCCTTTTATATCCTGACAAACTACTTTCGTTCTCAAACACTTACGGCGGTTATAATATAGTTATGTTAGGCGTACAAATAAGATGTATTGAAGTATGTAGACGTTAATTAAGGTGTCTTACAACATAATTCATAAGGTTTACGTAACGTGAAGAACAGAAGAGCATGTATGAGAAGGTTAATGGTAAAGCCAGAGAGATTTGTCAGGATTGCTCCAGGTGGCAATCGATTGTCTCTTTCTATCCCGTTGGGGACGTTAAAGCGTGATTTTATATGTATAAATTTAACTAAAGTTTGTACGCATAAATCATAAAACTGATAAAACAGTAATATTTAGCATTATGTAACTAGTCTTTACACCTTCGCATATTTATATCAAGAATTTATAAATCTCCCGTCCGAAGCTATCATTAATTTTTATACAAATATGCTAAATATAAAGAAATATTTTAAGCACCCTCTTCTAAAACATTTATATGACAGGTAACACTTACCTTACTAAACAGAATATTATTCTCATCGAAATCATTCAATATATTAGGACTTTCAGTTCGTTCATCACCAATTTGGGTGTCTCCATCATCACAAGCTGTTTCTTCATCATCATAATCAACCAAAATGATAATATCATCATCCAGTTCAAAATCATCACTGTGAATGCTAATTGAATCCATAGTTTGTTCACATTGGTGTTTTAAATTCTCTATATGGGTTTTTAAACAGATTTTGTGTGGTTTCGATTTTATTACAGCTACTGCGATAGCTAATTTGTACTTTTGTGTTAGATATTGAGCTGAAATTGATGTAGGAATATTGAAAAGTTCTCATATGATAGAGTTCGTAAGATTTTATACGTATTTAGAAATCTAAATATTAAGAACAGCATTACGTAAATTCCTCATCATGATAAATAATATATATAAAACAAGGGCTTTAATATTAGGTATAGATTATCAAGCGGCCTTAAAAAAACAGGAAAATTAAACAATATATAGGTAAAATAGTATTGAAAATAACAGTATGCTGGTAATGGATTAAAATTAATTCCTAATATAAACCAAATATCCTAATCCTATCCTAACATCTATAAGGATAATAAAAACTTACCATAATCATTAAAACTCATTTTCGTTCGACATAGCGTACTAATTAAAATGAGCGCCTGTGAAAAATCGAAACACATTTCACATGATTTGGCGCCATTAGTATAAATCAGATTATGAAATGATCGTTTTCAGCCAGTTACATATTTATTTTAATATAATTAAATAATTATTTTAAATAGTATCTAATAAGTATCTTAAATAGAATTGATAATAAAAGACTTGAATTAAATATTGTGTTTAAAACGCCAATGTTTGGGTTATATTTATCTGGATCATTTACAAAAAGAGTATATATAATATAGATACTTACAGTGAACGCCTTTGTTTGTGAATAAATAAAAAAACAATACACATGGAGGTTACGCGGGATTTTTATAAATAAATACGTAAAAATGTTTACAAAATGGCTTTGTACACCATTCTTCTCGCCTTAACAGTATGTTTAATTGCATTGGTGCTGGCTATTATTAAAAAACCTTTTTCGAATGGACCGCGGAACAGAAAACGGAAATTTTGACCAAAAATATAGCATTGAAACAACAACGACCGGGTACGTATATTTTAAAGTTTTAGATACATATATACTTATATAATCACTGTTATTTTGCCAATAGATTCTATATACACAGTTACATCTTCAGGTACATATCACGTTCTATTTATCGTTCTTCCTTTCTTACATTTAGCTTGTTGTTTAGTAAGTTAGAATAAAGATTGTTTAAGATCGAATCGAATCTACCTTTTTCACATACGTGAGAAAGCATATAAAATTACATACCTCACGACCATCATCCCTTAGGGGTAAGGCCACAGACCTCTGGTAAGGCAGAAGTTCGCAAGTCTATTATCTCAACTCAGGAATACTTACTTCATTTAAGGCCACATCTGACGATTTTTAACCAAATAGCACGTAGCTTGATAAGCGGTTTTCTATGGTAACATATTAACTCACTTTCTAATTGAATTTAATATAATACAGTTTTCGCAAAAAATATATAATATTGTTTATGTATGCCAATATACCACATTTTCCCGTACCTTGCGTGACGTTACGTAAGTGTATCTTTATCTTATATGTTTGCTCCAGCGGTATGCATGGTGATCTACGCGGAGAAATGCATCCTGTCACACGGGAAGCTGTCAAATGACATTGACGTGTACGAGAACTTCACGGGCTGTCAGATTGGCATCAACGCAGTACCGAGTGCCATGGAGGACACGATAGATGGCGCCAGCAGAGTTGAGGTTGTTGACGGTAGGTGGAAAATATACATACATACACATCACGACCGTTTACTTGTAGAGGGGTTGGCAGAGATCACGGATCCCCATCTGTACCGATCCCGACGAAACCTTTTCAACTATCGGCGGTTATTGGTACTTCTAACGTAACCCTTTTTCAATATGGCCTCTGTCTGACTGTCATATGTCTTATTGGGCCGGCAGATGCCGATGATAAGTGAAATGGAAGGGTCGTTACGTAGATACGTAACGACCCTTCCACTTCACTTATCATTCATCCGCATAACATGTCTAAACCATAGAAGCATCCCCTTTTCAATCTTAGTTCTGCATCTTCTGTCAAGATTGTGAGTGTATATATTATTTTATACACCCCTAACTGTATATCAATCATCGATTGCCACCCGGCACGATCCCGACAAATCTCTCTTGCATTACTCACACCCATTAACCATCTCATACATGCTCATCTGTTCTTCACACTACACCCGCCTTGACAAGAATGTCTCCAATTTGATCTGTTTAAGTTCTACGCCGCGTACCCCGTGTAACTCTATCTTCCATTTTGGCTTTATAGATCACACTTCATAGACACTCATACGCCTGAACTACTTACAACTACTTTCGTCAACCGTAAAGGTAAAGAGCAGTCATTGATTCTTTTAACCGGTTCAAGACTTTATCCCTGATCATTTTCTGTATCAGTGGGTACAGGGTTCAAACCCTGCTTGAGTATGTACCAATGGAAATGAACCATGTACCATTTTCGTAGTAAAAACACATTTACGAAATGCATCCAATTATACGATGAGGGAAAATATCGCTAAGAAACCTACCTGTTCCCTGAACAGGTGTTAGTTAGTGCTTGTAAATGGCGACATGGCTGACCACCTGTCACATTGAGTACTGACTGGTGAACACGTGGGTTCGAGGTGTCCATAGAATTACTACCTTCGCAATTTCGGAGATGGAAGAACCTCTTGGAGTGGTCGTGAATGCGTTTGTAGTATTACACTAGTATTACATTATTATACCTACAGTTTCAGCTGAACTAGCAATTAAGGCGGATTCAAGAGCAGAAAGGTTTAAATCCGATTGGTTCTATGAATTGGATGAAATAGGCACTGAACGCGAACAGGTAGAAGCAGAAGAAAAAGAGACAGACAATGCTAAGAAAGAGACAGACAATATTAAAATAGATGAAAGAGAAAGCATTATAAAAGATGAGAAAGAAAATAATACAAATAATGAAGAACAAAATGTTGAAATAGATGAAAAAGAGAGTATTAAAACAAATAAAGGTGTAAATTTTAAAATCGATGACGGAGAAAGTATTGAAATTGGTGAAAAAGAAAATGTCAAGGCAGATGAGAAAGAAAATATTAAATTAGATGAGACAGATATAAAAAATAATGAACAAGAAAGTATTAAAATAAAGGAGGCTGAAAATATTAAGAAAGATGTACCGGAGGATCTTAAAATTGATGAAGAAAATGATAAAAAAGATCGTAAAGACAATGTAACAAAAGATCAGGAGAAATAGTGAATAAAATTATAGATGGTATTTTTTAGTTTAGTAGGAAACTTTAAAATTGCGTAAAAATAAATGTGATAAATAACGATTGTAGACTTAGTAATCTTCTATATAAATAATTGAATAATTATAATTTATTATATAATATATTTGTATACCTATCTGTTGCTTAAAATAATAATTTACCTTTCTATTTATGCTCTAATTTCATAAATAACTAAGATTTCGGTAATCTGTTACAAACAATAGGTGGAGTTAGTAGATAAATAGAACAAGTAATATAAATAGAAGAAGTAACATAAATATACAAAGCTAAAATGTGCCGTCGAAAACCGAAAACTTGGTCGGAAATTTTCAAAGAAAATGCCAAATGGTACAGGAAAAAAATAAGAAGGTTTCTACATTATATTGAACAACGTATTTGAAAAGGGTGGTGTTTAAATGAACATCAAATAATATGAAAATGCACACGAAAACTATTGAATTGTACACCAAAATATCAATCATTTAATCAATCAGCCTATGTCAGTCCACTGCTGGACGTAGGCCTCCCAAAGGGTACGCAAAACACGATCACTCGTGGCCCTCAGCCAACCACTACCAGCGACCTTTTTCAGGTCATCAGTCCATCTAGCAGGGTGGAGTCATACACTACGTTTACCGAGGCGTCAAAATAATACAGTCCCAACCCAAACCTAACCTTTGGTGTGCGTTTAGCTATATTTTGGTGTACATTTTAGTATTTTTGATCTGCATTTAATTATTTCAAAGTGCTATCAGACACGAGCGTCTGACTACCTCGCAAGGGATATTAGTCGTAAAGTGTATGTGGACTATTTGTGATATTATGGATTTGGACAACGTATTAAACAAAATTCATGGAATAATACATATATTTGAGATTTCAATTATGGTTTTATTTACATTTTCCATAAACATAACAAATTGGAGACATTCTTCTAAGGGCGGGTGTTAATAGTGAAGAACAGAAGTGCATGTATGAGAATGTTAATGGGTGTGAGTGAAGCAATAGAGATTTGTTACACGTTCCAGGTGGCGATCCTGTTAGGGAAGTAGAGGGGTGAATATGTATGTGTGTATGTATAACGCTTCCGGAAGGGCCGCTCTACTGCGACCGCCTTGGCGAATGTGGTCGACGACGTTCTGCAGGCCCAGGGCGATGGCATGAGCACCCTAATGGTATTACTCGATTTTTCTAGAGCTTTCGATAGTCTGAGCATACCCTTGCTTTTATCCAAGATGTCGTATTATGGTTTTTCTACCGGTGCTGTGAAGTGGTTCGACAGTTATCTATCTCATCGAACGCAAGTCGTTGGGCTGCGGGGGATGGACGGTGGAACTCGGTGGTCTTCCCCTCGTGTGTTGACGAGGGGAGTTCCGCAGGGTTCTATCTTAGGTCCTCTGCTTTTTATACTGTATAGCGCGGATGTCGTTAGCAGTATCGAAAGCAGTCGATATCATCTCTACGCTGATGATTTGCAGCTGTATGCGTCCGCCAAGCCTTCGGGAATGTCGGAATGCATACGGAGCATTAATTCTGAGCTCGAACGAATTGCGCGTTGGTCTGATAGGAGTGGTCTTACGCTGAACCCTTCCAAGTCTAAGGTTTTAGTTCTTGGAAGTCGGTCGCAAATTCGAAGTACGATGGATGTCCTTTCTACCAATGGTATAGTTGTCGGGGACAACGTCATAGAAGCGGTGGAGGAGGTTAGGAACCTGGGCTTACTGATGGATGGTGAGCTTCGTTTTGAGAAGCACGTCCTCAGTATGGTCGGGAACTGCTTCTACCGTTTAAAGGTGCTTTACAATATCCGCGAATATCTCAGTATCGACTTGCGTGTCTGTCTGAGTGAAACGTTGATACTGTCGAGGCTTAACTACTGTGATGTTGTTTATGGTAGCTGTATACTTGGTCGAACTAGGAAACTGATACAACGGGTTCAAAACGCATGCACCCGTTTTTGCTTTCATATACCTCGCCGATCCCGCATCACTCCGTACTTGAACGACGCGAACTTGTTGAACATGCAGTCGCGGAGGCGGCTGCACTTCGCGGCGTTGCTGTTTGGTGTCATTCGGTCGGAGAGCCCTTCTTACTTGTACCAAAAACTCAAGTGGTCAACGAACCCCCGTCACTTTAAGGTTAGGGCTACTTTGCCAGTGCACCATTCGGCAGCGTTTCGGGGATGTTTCAAGTTCGCTGCGTCCAAGTGCTGGAATGATATACCGCCACCTATCCGTGACGTTGCTTCTAGGACAGTCTTCTGCCGTAGGTTTAAGGCTTATCTGCTGGAGCAACAAAAATCCTTACCCTAAATCCTACCTATGTCTAACCTTGTCGGTGCAAATACCAGATATTTATATAAATGTGTTTGTTTTAATATGTCTGTATATGAAATATATTAATGTGTGGTTAAGTGATACTTGTGATGTACTGGATATATAGGTATTGAGTTTAAACTGTATATATTATATGGATGTATGTGTTGTAGTGGTATGTATTTGTATATTTTTAAATATGTTCCTGAATTAATTTATATATGTATGTGTACATATATTTACATGCGTATATATATTTATATATATGTTTGTATATTTATTTATAAATCTATTATATATAAGTTATGTATGTAAGTAATTATTGCGATGTTCATTACAATTATATAATTGTGTGTACGTTTATTATCTTTATTATATGCAGCTTGTGACAGTCTTCGAATCGGGTGCTGCCGGAGGACCAGTGATGCAGCCTAGCTGCATCGTATACTGAGGCAGCACCTTTTCACTGCATCAATGGTTTTCATTCTTTATGTTTATTGTTATTGTTTGTGTGTTTAATGTAATTTGTGCAGTTGTGCAGTGAATAAAGTATTTTCTTTCTTTCTTTCTTTCTTTATAACAAAGAATTTTACATTATTAAGTGATTTTTTATTATTTTAGTTCTTTAATAAGCCATTCACCACTAAGGTTATGTCGGCTCAAGTACAAACACTGATGCCACGGCGTTTGCACTTGTTATTCAGTCGCCATGGTTACACCAACGCCGCCAGCCGCTACAACCGAAGAAAAACGGTTCTTCGGTTCGTTCCAGTTGAAGATCCAAATATAATCCCAAAGAAAATATATTTAGCCAGTTTGGCATCACAGTTGACTAAATATTCAGCCGAAAATAATTATTTGCATTTTCAACTTTCACTGAGCTGCTGACTTTGTTGACTAACCATAGACGACTGGTGACTATTATTAATGAGAAAAATAATATGGTGCTCTGATATTATTTTTCTCATTAATTTGGAAATGACATACAATCTTTCAGACCGCAACCTTTTCTTATTACACTATTCTTCATTCTACCATTCAGCAATAATTAATTAATGTAACATTATTGAAAAAGGGTGACGTTAGAAGTACCTATAACCGTCGAGTGTGTTAAGGTGCGAAAGTGGTTTGTCAGGATCGGGACAGATGGGGATCCGTGATCTCTGCCTACGCTGCTGTAGGAAAACGGATAAATATACAAATACAAAGTATACATATATGTGCCTACATAATAAATTCTGCTAATCTGGGAAGTAAAAGGAATGCTAACTAGCTGCCGTTCTTCCCGGCATGTCGTAGGCGACTAAAGGACTAGAGTTATATATGGAACTAATTGGGCGATGGGCTAGCAACCTGTCACATATGTTCCATAAGACATCACAACCCCAATATTCATGGTGAAAAGTGACCTAGGAGATATTATGTCTCCTAGGTTCGTAAATGGATTGAAGGACGTAAATGTATATGTATATAATATATTGCCGAAACAAATTGTATCTAATAATTAATTTAAACTATACACAAGAAATAAAAACAACTGTGTTACGTATAAAAAAGTTTTTATTAAAATATAAAAGTACATTTATACAATAACACTAAATTATTCTACGGAATGGACAGTAATTCAGTTCACATTTTGTTAGTTTATATTATACATCTTTTCATTTATAATTACGTCTATAACCTCAAAAGGGATCGACAGAACCTTGAATATTAGCCATACTACTATTCCGCAATAGCGGATATATAAGCGTATTTGGTACTTAAGTTTCTATTAACCCTTTTTGGGATTATAGACGAGAACATATATTAATGGTCCGAAGTTAATTTATACTATTTTACGAGTCATAATAGATATTAATGTAAACTTAATTTACAAAAATCTTTTTATTATATACAATTTGTTTTATGTAAACGGTATGGGAAAACATTGTAAGGAAACCTACCTATTCCCCGAACAGGTAATAGTCAGTACTTGTAAATACCTGTCACATTGAGTACTGACTTGGTCAACACGTGGGTTCGAGGTGTCCATAGAATTACTACCTTCGTAATTACTGAGATGGATATATGAACCTCTGACTACCCCGCAAGGATTAATAGTCGAGATGTATATGTATTATTAAAATATTTGATATTCTTAATGTACTTCTTAGACTAGATTAATTGGTCTGAAGACCGACTAAAATTAAATAAAAAATCATATTTTTCGCTATAAATAAATATATAAAATTTTCATTAAAAAAGTGTATATAGAAAAACTATAAATAAAATTACTATACCGCCGAATATGTATGCAGACGTTTATACATGTCAGTAACAAATAATTGATATGTTATGCAGATGAATGATAGTAGATTGACAAAAGGAATATATGTGGGTGAAGTGGAAGGGCGGTTACCCATGGATTAATTAATAAGAGGAGTGGGCCTTACGCAATATTTGTATGGAAATTAGCGTGGTATTACGCGGGGTGAAACGAGGTGCGTGTGATGGAGGGGACATATTACAACCAATCAAAACACGGCATTGGTCAATCAAATTAGGTATCTTCTTTCTACTACACATTTTTAGACTCCGCAACAATTAAAACACGTCATTTTAGACTCCGCACCGCGTAACGGGGACCGCGCCTTTCGCCGGATCCTCTTTAATTTAATTCGTGGGCCCGCCCAATAGGACATATGTCAGTCAGATAAACGCCATATTGAAAAAGGTTGACGTTAGAAGTACGTATAACTGCCGAGTGTATATGAAACATGGAGTTAGTAATAAAGGGATATTTATATGTATGTAGGGTTTAGTAGATATGTAAGTATTACATTAGCAGTAGTAAAATGTTTATATTATAAAAATACTTGTTTTGGATGAAAAAATATCGAGACTTTTTATATTTATATAAATTGGGCGATTATTTAAAACATTATATATTATTCGGATATGTTTATACATATAAGAAAATGTTTATGACGGTTAGTTAGCAACTTGTCACTAATATTCCAAATGTATACTGCCCGAACCATGATAAATAATATATAACAATATTTTTTCACCCAAATCTTTTTTAACTTTAATCACGAACACTGAAAATACAAAAAAATCACAATACAACAATTGACTTGCACGTATATATGTACATTTTTTTTCTAAAAGAGATCAAAACTAGATTTTTTTCACTTACATTTAATGTACAATGTTTTTTGGACCATATTTTTCTTAAAATAACTAACAACTACGTATGTAATATGTACTAAGTTTAGAAAATATCCTTTTTTCTCGAAAAATCTTTAGAAAATTATGTTTTTATGTTATTTGAGATTCCATGCGTTTTAGATTATTGTATATGTGAAAATGTGTCGAAAACATTAACTAGCTGCCATTCTTCCCGGTAAATGGAATCTATTGGGCGATTAGCTAGCAACCTGTCATCAACATTTCATATAACATAAACCGTATTAAAGAACAGAAGAGCATGTATGAGAAGATTAATGGGTGTGAGTGAAGCAAGAGATTTGTCACCCGTTCCAGGTGGCGATCGATAGTCTCTGCCTACCTCGTTAGGGACGTAGAGGCATTTATATCTGTATGTATGAATAATAATTAATAAATTTTGATTTTTCTTAGTGTTCCGCCATCTTTTCTAAGGTGTTACATACACTACAGAAACCTAATCACATTAAATATCATCTGAACGTGAATTTATTAGACTTGATTGCAGATCTTAACTTTTTAACCAACGGCGAAGGTTGTATTAAAACTGAAACCTCCTTTCCGAACGCACTTAACCTGTTTAAATCGTCTTGGCCTCCCTGAAAAATAAAAATAATGTTACTTCGACGTAGCTCAGTTGTTTGGGGCTTGACTTTGTAACAGTGGGTGTCGTAGTTCAGTTGTTTGTATCAGTGGATTCAAACTTCTGAGCTTGTACCCATTTCTATGTACATTTTCGCGAAAAAAAAATCGTTTTCTAAATGCGCCAAATATGGTGAAGGAAAACATCGTAAAAATTCTACTTATTCCCCGAAACAGGTCATAGTGGGTGCTTGTAAATGGCGACACGGAGTACCACCTGTCACATTGAGTAGTGACAATGAGTTCGAGGTGGCCATAGAATTGCAATGCGGATATGGTTCCGAGAACATTTCAATAAACTCGTTCGGATTAGTGTTGGTGAAACTATTTTTCTTTCGTTATTTGTTTGTTATAACATTGACAGACCAACCCCGGTCGGCCATAATGAATGCGAACACTATTCTGCCAAAAATCGCGTAATGGAGCCAAAGCTCACTATAGTCTATTCGCGTTAAATAAATAGTGACGTCATGTTAATCAGAGGTCAAACTGACCAATGAGACGTGAGTAAATGAGAAAAGAAGTCACATTGACCAATAACAGACAACCCCTATAAAATCTCATCGGTTAAATCATGGAGACCTTGATGACGTCACCATTTTCTTAAAGCGAATATACTATAATGCTTTTTATGAAAATATAATTTCAATTTTACAGTATGAAGTTTTACGTGCAATAGCAAGTATAAATTTTCTCCATTATTAAGGCCAATTTAGACATTTTTGCTGTCATGAACGGTGTAATTTGACACTTTTGATCATCCAATATCAACTTCACATTACTACTGTTCTGATATTGAACTGCGTTTGTGCTAAAACGCATTAGTAGCCTTGGGCCCCAGATATAGTACTTAGTAAATATTATGTTCATGTTAATGTATGTAAGAAACGAAGTGTAATTAATATAAACTTTTATTTTAAACCATTTCAAGTTCCACGTACCTTGACCAGATTAATACTCCTCATGTTGACCTCTGTCACCGCATAGCCAGTACTGGGCAGCGAGGCCTTGCTAGCTGGACTATCAGCCTCAATCGACACTATGTTGCACTCCGAATCCAGCTTTATACCTGCATACAAACAATGAGACGTAAACTAAACAATAAAATCACTACATAGTATAAAACAAAGTCGCTTTCTCTGTCCCTATGTCCCTTTGTATGCTTAAATCTTTGAAACTACGCAACGGATTTTGATGCGGTTTTTTTAATAAATAGAGTGGTTCAAGAGGAAGGTTTATATGTATAATAACATCAATTAAATAGTGGAGTAGGCTATATATTTTATACCCGTGCGAAGCCGGAGCGGGTCACTATTATACAAATATAATATAATTTATTTGTTTTCTCACAAGTATGTTTGTGAGAGAACTGGTGCCACTGGCAGAGAAAAGGACACAAGGTATATATTTTATTCATTTGTGTTAATGTACAAACTAAACTATGTATATCTACGAATATCTCTAAAATTATAGTAAATAATTAATATTTATAATTAATAATAATTTAGAACACTAATACACCAATTGAACTAGCTCCTTGGTAAGTACATTTATGACTTATGTTAAGGGTACTAGTCAACGTACATTTAAGAAACATATTCTTATTATACACGTATAAATACATACATAGCATAAATAATCAACGACCAGACTTAAAAGTAGAAGAAAAGCGTAGTTCTTAACTCTGCCTCCATCGGGAATCTTTGGGACCTCACGATTAGCGTTCAGGTGTTTAACCAATCGCGCCACGGAGGTCCTCAAAGTGTATGTCATGTATTTTACTTACCTATACTATCTTCGTCGCGTTCCTTTTTCAAAATAAATATCTTCGCGAGCGGAACCCGGTGGAAGAGCAAATCGATCTAAAAACGAAGTAAAACTGTTAAAATACGAACCCACGTGTTGACAAAGTCAGTACTCAATATGACAGGTGGTAAGCCATGTCGCCATTTACAAGCACTATCTATTCTGTTCGGGGAACAGGTAGGTTTCCTCACGATGTTTTCCCTCACTGTAGTATTCGACGCATATCGTAAATGGATTTTTTGTAGGAAAACGTACATAGAAGTTCATTAAATTCATTTCCATCGATACATGCTCAAGCGAGATTTAAACCTGATACAGGCCCCAAACAACTGAGCTACGTCGAATTAAGATTATGAAACATATTGTTATATTCTAATGGCAATGCCAAACCGTAGTCACTATTTTGAATAGAATAAACGTTTCGTTTCATACTATCTAATAATTATAATAATAAGTGTTTATTTCAATTCTTCTCATTTCAATGATCTCAATTCAATTTGTATGTTAATATGGCTCTGTCTATTGCGACGATTCTGCCAAAATCACGTACCGGACGAATTAAACCTGGGTTATCAACTGTTTTTTTTAACTTTTACCTTTTTTACTTATAAATATTATTTATTAACTAAATATATATAACACATATATTTTTTCATTCCATACATAAAACAATACATACCGCTCCCCGCCTAGCACTAACCAGTGCATTAGCATTATTGACATCACGAGGCCTCGAACCCGCGACCGCAACCAGCCGGTCACCGGGCCTACCACCCCACCGCTGACCCTCAGGCGGCCATGAGGCTATCCTGCAAACAATGGGCGGGGTAAACAGAGTGCTAAGGGGCAAAATTAATATATTTCTATATTTGGTACACTATTACACCAATTGAACTAGCCTTTTGGTAAGTTCATTTAAGACTTAGGTCTGGGACGAAAAGAATGCTAACTATATACTATTCTTCCCGGCATATCGTAGGAGGCGACTAAGGGACTAGGGGTCATTATCATCATCAGCCTATCTGAATCCACTGTTGGACATAGGCCTCCCCCAAATGACGCCACTTCTCCCTGTCAGTGGCCGTTCGCATCCATTCGATGCCGGGCAACCTACGCAAGTCGTCTTCCCACCTTGCCGGGGGGCGCCCCACACTACGTTTACTGAGACGCGGTCTCCACTCTTGGACCTTTTTGCTCCAGCGACCATCAGTCCTTCTGCATACGTGACCAGCCCAACTCCACTTCAGCGTGCTAATTCTTTTCATAATATCGGTAACTTTAGTTCTCTGGCGTATTACCTCATTTCTGATGCGATCTACCAGAGAAACCCCGAGCATCTTCCGTTCCATAGCACGGAACTAGGGGTCAATGGAATCTATTGGGCTATAAGCTAGCAACCTATCATAAATATTCTATAATACATGACAACCCCAATATTCATGCTGAAAAGTGACCTAGAAAATATTATTGTGTCAATGTTCAGACATTCTTCTCAAGACGAATGTACGCAGCGTGAAGAACAGAAGAGCATGTATGAGAAGGTTAATGGGTGTGAGTGAAGCGAAAGCGCATTATCACCCATTCCAGTTCACGATTTATAGTCTCCGCCTATCCCCTTAGGGACGTAGTACGAATATATGTAGTCAGCGCTAAAAGTGCAGTCCCAGTAACTTTATATAAGGTTTACGTTTATAAGAACTAAACCAGTCGTCTATGGTGCGTCAACAAAGTCAGCAGCTCAGTGAAAGTTGAAAATACAAATAATTATTTTCGGCTGAATATTTAGTCAATTGTAATGCCAAACTTAAATATGTTCGCTTTGGGATAAGATTTGGATTCTCAACTGGAACGAACCGAAGAACAAGGAAGAGAAGAATTGGAGCTACGCTTTCGTTTTTCTTCGGTTGTAGCGGCTGGCGGCGTTGGTGTAACCATGGCGACGGAATAACAAGAAGTTCAAACGCCGTGGCATCAGTGTTTGTACTTCAGCCGACATAACCTTAGTGGTGAATGGCTTAATAAAGAAATAAAAAAAAGAACTAAACCTTATAAAAAGTTACTGGGACTGCACTTTTAGCGCTGACTGTACATGTATCTCACCATATCTCCTTCTTAAACTCAACGAAGAGTGGAGTTTTGAAGAGTCTTGCTGGCAATGCTGCGCCTCTCGCTTGGGCCGACGTTAAGGCGACCGCCTCTCGACATAACAGGGACATTAGGGGTACACCTGCAAAAGTATATATAGATATAGGATCAAAGATAAACCTTCTCTAATTATACGAAGTCCAATTTTCCGCTAGTAACTAGAATACCATTGTCTCATTGAGTACTGACTATCTGGTCAACACGTTTCCTATTATATATAAGTCAATTTTTCACAATATCTTTACAGGGCAGAACCCTAATGCGACAAAGGAAATCGTTAGTTGAACAAATTGCATTTGTAAATCTAAATAGCTAAAAATACGTGAGTTCGAGGTGGCCATAGAATTACTACCTTCGCAATTGCGGAGATGAACACCTGAATCTCTGACTACCCCGCAGGGTTAATGGTCGTCAACGCGTTTGTCTTTGTATCTGATTACCGCATGGGTTAATGGCCGTGAAAGAGTTTATTTCTTTATGTTAGAGACGACTAAGGGATATGTACTTACCATTATTGAGCGAGCTACTCCTTCGCCTACCCGTATCCACTCTGGCTTCAGGCCTGGACCGGGTCACCACTTTCAATTGCGGCTGCGCGCTGCGAAGCAATGACAACCGGTCAGATTTGAACATAACGCTGCTTTAAAACTAAACTAAAGAAACTCGAAAAACATTTTATTTTAAAAAGATTAAATAATAAGTACATAAAACATATTAAGTTAATAAAAAGATAAAAAATGTATTTATATTTAATCATTTTTTTAAATTATATGCAATTTAATGGCAAAAATATATCAACTATATTATAAAACAACGTTTTTTTGCAAAATAGTGTTTTTTTGAGTTTCTTCAGTTTAGTTTTAAAGCAGCGATAAATAACATAATACGCTCACTCTCTATGGATTGTCAACAAAGTCAGCAGCTCAGTGAAAGTTGAAAATACTAATATTAATTTTCGGCAGAATATTTAGCCAATTCTGATGCCAAACTGGCTAAATATGTTCGCTTTGGAATAAGATTTGGATCCTCAACTGGAACGAACCGAAGAACAATGAAGAGAAGAATTGGTCGTCGTTCTTGTTCGGTTGTAGCGGCTGTACGTTGGCATAACCATGGCGACGGAATAACAAGAAGTTCAAACGCCGTGGCATCAGTGTTTGTACTTTCGCCGACATAACCTTAGTGGTGAATGGCTTATTAAAGAAACAAAAAAACATAATACGCTTCACGTCTTGTGTATACACACTCCCTTTTTATTAAGGTGGAATAGTTAGAGGGTTGTGTTCCCATCTCCGAAATTTCGTGATACCAATACCAATGCGTTTTAGCACAACTCAATATCAGATCACTAATAGTGTGAAGTTGGTAATGGATTAAAAGAAGTGTAAAATTTCACCATTCATGACAGCAGCAGTGCCAGATTTCGCCTTAGACTTGGCAAAATTTGACACTGTTCCTAATCTAAGAATAACTACCCACTGTTACTGAAGTGACATTGAATGGATACTTAGCAAAAAGCATTATAGTATATTCGCGTTGAGAAAATAGTGACGTCATTATGTCACCACGTCTCGACCAATGAGACGTTTTAAGGGTTTTCTGCGATTGGTCAATTCAATTCATTTTTGTTAACTAATCATCTCATTGGCTAGTTTGCCTTCTGAATAACATGACGTCACTATTTTCTTAACGCGAATAGCGTATAGTGGACTTGGGCCCCTGATTAACACATTACGTACCTTGTATCTCTAGCTTCCCTGGTCGGACTTTCTGGTCGCTTCTGTCCTATACCCCTGATCTTGGTCAGCAGTGACAACTCTGTTAGCCCTCTCCGCCAAATAGGCTTTGCGTTGTTATTATTATTGTTTTGCTGTACTTGTTCTGTAAAGGAAAATATTTTAATGCTTATAGAACTTGCTAACTTTAATTATTTTAAGTCATAAAAATACATTTACGAAATGCGTCGAATACTACGGTAAGGAAAAACATCGTGAGGAAATCTACCTGTTCCCTGAACGGATAATAGTCAGTACTTGTGAATGGCGACATGGCTTACCACCTGTCACATTGAGTGCTGACTATATGGTCAACACGTGGGTTCGAGGTGGCCATAGAATTACTACCTTCGCAATTGCGGAGATGAAAACCTAATCCTCTGGCAAGGGTTAATGGTCGTAAACGCGTTTCTTTTTTTGTAATAATTTCCCTATTTCTTGATACAGGTGCTTGTAAAGGCGACATGGCTTACTACCTGTCACATTGAGTACTGACTATCTGGGGCTTTATTCCACTAATTAACAATGATGGCCATACAACTGCGTTGCTACTGCGTCTCGTCTGTAAAAGTGGTAGTCTATTAAAATTTTGACCTATCACAGTTGTACCTCGATAGTGACTCAATACCGCGTCAATAGTGCTTCAGTGGCAATTCAATAGCACATTAGCTTACGATTAAGCATAGACAATGCTGTCAAAACAATAGGGGAGTACCAAAACTAACGCGATTGAACTGATATTGAGGCGCGAGTGGAGTAGCTTTTTTGTACTTCGAACGCTGTTCTGTAGCGCTTCAGTGGCGTATAGTTGTTAGTGGAATACTAAAAGTGTCAAATTAATACTACTGACGTGCTATTGTATCACTACTGAACGAATATTGTGCCCAAAACGCATTAGTAGACTAAAACCCCTGGTCAACACGTGGGTTCGAGGTGTCCATAGAATTACTACCTTCACAATTGCGGAGATGGAAACCTGAACCTCTGACTACTTAAGCGTTGATGATCGTGTAGTGTATGTTATACAGGATGCTATGCCAAAATAATTCATTTTATTCATTTTCGACATCATGTTTTATACAGAAATTTACAGCTTAAGACCCACACAATCGATATTTAAAAAGAAAAGCAAGCGATCTCGAACTGGATACAGTTATTTTTTCAAATAAAGTATGAATGCAGTTTTTCTTTTTATCAAAATCGGTGACATGGTTCCTAACAACAAATCTTCGTATATCTTATAGTTTCAGACTTTCCCATACTGACCGATTTGAATGCGCCACCCTGTATTATTCTTATTTTTTTCATCTCAAACTACCCCGAAAGGGATTAAAAGACGTAAATATATATCTATGTAAAACTTACCGCCATTTTTCCTCAATAGTCTTGCCCTGTCATAAGCCGTCTGACTATTCGACCTATTAACGACCCTCAACTGTTGATTCCTATCCGACATTTGTGCTTCGACATTCCTACCAACATTTCTACCATTCACTACCGTAGTATACACGTTTCTACCACTACCATTTCTACCATTTTCCTCTCTGTTAACTTGTATCACGCTTCTTGTGGTAGGTGGTAGATTTGGTAGATTTCTCGTATTGCTACTATGTTGGTTGGTAGAATTTGGGTATAGGTATTCGTAGGTAGGATTGGAATCGCGGGTTTCTTCTACCTGTAAAAGAATAATAATGATATTTTAGAACGCTGATATACCAATTGAACTAGCCCCTTAGTAAGTTCGTTTAAGACTTGTGTTAAGGGTACTAGTCGACGTATATTTGAGAAATATACTTATTGTAGATAGATAAATACATATATAACCAATAACCAGACTGAAAAGCGGAAGTAAACCGTAGTTCTTAACTCTGCTTCCTCCTAGAATCTTAGGGTGGTTAACCAATCGCGCCACAGAGCTAGTCGAAAGAATGGACTTTATTATATATGGTATAGAGTTGACAATAAAACAGGAGCAAATTAACTTTTTTTTAATATCGGTTTACCTTTTTTTTTTTAATTTAATATAGGTGTCATTGCTATTATGCCAGAACCCGACACGCTACATTATTAGTCAACATACACACGCGATATACATGTCACGCCTGATTCCCTATGGGGGATAATCAGTTTCACGGATATTAACTTTCACGTCATTGACATTCATTCTACTCTACATGCATACCCGGCAGTTATAGGTAGTCCTAACTTAACCTATTTTCAATATGTGGCCTATTTGATCGCCGTAAATGGTTCTACGTAACCGTTATTGCGCCTCACCCTCATATAACTTTATTTAATTTGCTACCATTCATCCACGTAACATTAACATTTTACTACATAATAAATTAAATAAAACAGTCGTCTATGAATTGTCAACAAAGTCAGCAGCTCAGTGAAAGTGAAAATACAAATTTTTATTTTCGGCAAAATATTTAGTCAATTGTGATGCCAAACAGGCTAAATATGTTTGCTTTGGGATAAGATTTGGATCCTCAACTGGAACTAACCGAAGAACAATGAAGAAATAGAGCTTCAACCTCGTTTTTCTTCGGTTGTAGCGACTGGCGGCGTTCGCATAACCATGGCGATGGAATAACAAGAAGAGCAAACGCCATGGCATCAGTGTTTGTCCTTTTGCCGACATAACCTTAGTAGTGAATGGCATATTAAAAAAAAAATGTACAGTACCTGTCTTTGTGTATTATCAGTCTCCGCACTTTTCTGTGACGTGGACGCCATACATAACTTCTCATAAACACCACTATGAACTATATCTGTCCTGCTACACCCATTTTGCTCCGGCTGAACGTCCACATTCGTGGCCGCGTCACTGACAGCGTCACCTGTCAAACTGACAGTCGTCGTCAAGCTTATATGTCCGTATCCGGTTGTGTCGTTGACGGAAAAAATGGCGTCGTACCCGCCATCTTGTTTCTGCTGTTCTAAATTGACAACGTTTATGTATTTTTCCTCGTTGTTTGACGTTATTGAGAGTTTTTGCTTGAAATCGAAGTTGAATATGTTGTCTTTTGATATGATTGGTATTGCTGTGTGCGGTTGTTGCTTGTTTGATACTTGGATCACTGTTACATTGGGGCCGGGTTGCGAACTGTAAGACAAATATGAATATTAAACTTTATCATAGTTTTACAGATCCTATGAAGTAATTCGACGTAGCTCAGTTGTTTGGGGCTTGACACTGTATCAGTGGGTAAAGCATTCAGATCCCAGTTGAGAATGTACCAATAGAATGTTTTTTTATATACATTTTCGTAATAATAACTCATTTACGGAATGCGTCGAATACTACGTTGAGGGAAAACATCGTAAGGGAACCTACCTGTTCCTCAAACAGGTAATTAGTCAATGCTTGTAAATGGCCACATGGCTGTCACATTGAGTACTGACTATCTGGTCAACACGTGTGTTCGAGGTGGCCATAGAATCACTACCTTCGCAATTGCGGAGATGGAAACCTCAACCTCGGACTAGCCCCGCAAGGATTACTGGTCATGAACGCGTGTCTTTTTTACATACCTGCTAGATTCATCTCCCGTCTCACCAACCACAACCCTCTGCTTGAACGCATCACTTTTATCATCACTATGCACATCACTTTTATCACTACACTTATCGAAATCAGCGAAAAAATCATCACTATCAACCAACACACCATCACAATGCCTGCCTAACAGCACATTATCATTCAAACAGATATTCTGACCACATATTTTAGCTACATGCTTGCTATCTACAACTTTTACTTCATTTTCCTGACTTGTTCCCGGTAGCGCGGTATCCCAGTCTGAAATGTCAACGTCGCCTGTCAGACTGACGTTTTCCAACCTATCCGTCAGTCGCGCGGTCTCCGTCAGTTTGGGACTGTCAGTCAATCGGTCACAGTCAGTTACTTCGGTGGTAGGTTGTGATAATTCTGGTTCTCGTGTTGTGTCTTGAAGTGTTCTGGACTGTTCTGTGATATTGGTTCTGACTTCGCCGGTTCTCGTCTCGTCTGTGGATTGCTGGGTTTGCCGTGGTGCTATTTCTATGCCTGGTACTCTGGAAATAAGAATTTAGAGAATGGAATGAAGTTTTGGTATTTGTTACGATGGTTGACTAATTACAAAATATCTCTCGACAGTTTTCGGGTCTTGGATAATAAAATCTTGGAATCAATCCTGAAAGTTCCGGACTGTGTATGAATAGACAATTTCTAAATGGGCACATGTTCATATTAAATACAATGTAACAAGTAAACTTTAAGAAATTTTCCATTCAAATTATACCTATCTTACTATAATTAGAGACATTCTCAAGGCTAGTGTACGTAATATGAAGAACAGAAGAGCATGTATGAGAAGGTTAATGGGTGTGAGTGAGGTGAAAGATTTATCACTCATTCAATGTGGCGATCCATAGTCTCTGCCTATATTCCGAGACGTAGAGGCGTGAATATATATATATATATATATATAATATAAATATATGTATAATAGTAATATAAACCTAACATACGCTTCACGACTTGTGTATACACACTCCCTTTTTTATTATGGCGGGGTAGTCAGAGGCTTGAATTCTCATCTCCGAAATTTCAAAAGCATGTTAGGTATAGGTCACTCGAAGCCCGCGATTACTAGATGGACAGCACCCAACGTGATAGGTAGTGAACCGTATCGCCGTATATAAGTGGCTTTACCTATCTAGAGGGATAGGCAGGTTTCCCCACGATATTTTCCCTCACCGTTAGCGACTGTAAATTATGTACGTAAAAGAAAAACACATATTTAAATTACATTCTTTGGTACATGCCAGAGTCGGCATTCGAACCTAGGACCTTTCTCATACGAAGTCCGAGGTCTTACCCACTGGGCTACAGCCGCTTTTTTCCCTCACCGTATGTATAATAGTCTACTGTCTATTCGCGTTTAGTAAATAGTGACGTCATGATATTCAGAGGTTAAACTGGCCAATGAGACGTTAGTTAACGAGAAAAGAATTCACATTGACCAATTGCAGACGACAGTTGTCACGTCTCATTGGTCAAATCGTCGGGACATGATGACATCACTATTTTCTTAATGCGAATGTACTATAGACTAATATGCATACGGTGAGGGACAACTTACCTATCCCTCGAGATAGGTAAAGCCAGTGCTTATTAAACGGCGATGCGGTTCACTACCTATCACGTTGGGTACTGTCTATATACCTAACTTGCTTTCGTAATTTCGGATATGGGCACTCAATAGTGTTAAAATAGCGAATAGACTATAGTGTTAAAACACCTACCTGTCTAACGGCACAGCGGGTGTAGGTGGCAACGGCGACATGGGGTCCCGGGTTCCGGCCCGGGGCGGTAAGGCGACTGGCGCCGGACAATACACATTCTCATTCTTGTTAAGTATCTTTAACTCTTGAAGTTTGGTACGGAGAGTCGACACCCAATCTTGCATTGTGTCCCTGAAAATATATGTTTAACATATACATACATTCATGTACAGTAAACCCTTGTGGGGTGGACAAAACATTGAAAAAAGAAAGAAAAGAAAAACATCACTACATAGTATAAAACAAAGTCGCTTTTTATGTCCCTATGGGAACGCTATACGCAACGGATTTTGATGCGGTTTTTTTTAATAGAGTTCCAAGAGGAAGGATTATATGTAGAATAACATCCATAAAATAGTGGAGTAAGCTATATATTTTATACCCGTGCGAAGCCGGAGCGGGTCACTAGTTTAATAATAATATTTGGACATTATTACACCAATTGAACTAGCCCCTTGGTAAGTACATTTAAGACTTGTGTTAAGGTTACTCGTCAACGTATATTTAAGAAATGTATACATAATATATACAGATAAATACATATATAGCATATATAATCAACGACAAGACTGGAAAGCAGTAGAAAAGCGTAGTTCTTAACTTTGTCTCCACCGGGAATCTATGAGACCTCACGATTAGCGTTCAGGTATACATACACATTTATTTATTCACTGCCATACATACACATTATTTATTCACTGCTATACATGCACATTTTAACATAACACTATTTATACACACTTTGATACAACAACAATACTCGTACATATAAGGAGTAGGCACTTGATGCAGTGAAAAGGTGCTGTCTCAGTATTTGATGCTGCTAAGTTGCATCACTGGTTATAGCTTTAGAGTTATGTAATGTAATGTAATGGAACATTTGATGGATTATTTAATTAAGTTGTATCGAAATATGTCTGCAGAGTTTCTTGGCATTTCTTCTCTGCAGGATTTTGCTTTACGAAATGCCAATAGTTTATTTAGATTTATCTTAATTTTTAAGATTAACTAATTTTAATGACAACTTTTCCTATGGAAATGTTTTTTTTTTTGACTTTCAAGTGATTTTAATAATCCTCATGTTGAATAAAAAAGCATTTCATTTCATTTCTGAGACACGATGTAGCCAAGGTCACTTCATATCATAATGGAACAATATATATAGTGACAGGTTGCTAGTCCATAGTTAGTAGATTCCATTTACTCTAGTCCCTTAGTCGCCTCCTACGTCTAGTTAGGATTTTTTACCTTCAGAGAATAACATGGGAGCAAATTTACTTTCATTAAGTCATTATATGAACCTTATATTGAAAAAACAGAAATCAGTTAATATCGTTTCGCGAAGGTTGCGGTTTGAAAGAAGATGTAGTGACTAAGATTGAAAAGGGCATGCTTCGATGGTTTAGACATGTTATGCGGATGAATGATAGCAGATTGACAAAAGGACTAATATTATATGAGTGAAGTGGAAGGACGGTTACGTAGGGGCCGGCCTAATAAGACATAACAGTCAGATAGACGCTATATTCATTAAAAGTGACGTTAGGAGTACCTATAATTGCCGAGAGTGTCAGGATCGGGACAAATGGGGATCCGTGATCCCTGCCTACCCCTCTACAGGGAATCAGGCGTGATGTGTATGTATGTATCATTTCGCGATTAGATTATGTTTTTATTCTATACGATAATGAAAGCCCGGCTTTGCCAGTCAATTAATGATTTTGAAATAATAAGTAATGAAATAAATACTCCGTAAAAACTAATTTTGTGGATACATGTCGACTCTAAACTAATATATACTAATATTACAAAGCTGAAGAGTTTGTTTGTTTGAACGCGCTAATCTCAGCAACTACTGGTTCGAATTCAACATTTTTTTTTCTGTTAGATTGGGGAAGGCTTTAGGCTATATAACATCACCCTGCTACTAACAGGAGCGAAGAATATAATATAAAAATCAAATTATAATTACAGTGCCATCTATGTTACATGTAATGGAAACTTCAGAAAAAATAAAAATGTGGAAAATTATTTGATATTGCTTGTATTTTGTAAGTCCTGTTCTTTCGAATCCACCGTACCTTGCACGACCTTATTTACAAGATGTGTGTAGAACTAACTTTTATAGTTTTAAGAGATTCGCGATTTATACTCATGATTAACACGTAGACTGCCAAGCTAAAAACCATGAATTGGCCACGGAGCCGCGACGGACACCGCGTGACCACGATCGCTCTTTCACTTTGAAACCCTCTAGCAGGCCGTAGAATAGAGTTTCAACTGATTTTACTATGCAAAATGACCCGCGCGGCCCCGCAGTATATACATGCACCTTGGCTCAAAAATAATCAAAAAGACTTAGGTTTTTTGGGCCTTTGCATAGGTCATTTCGAAAAATTTTGGAAAATATGTAATATGTAGGGTTTATTTTTTTATTAATTGATTTAATAACTATATATAAGTTTTTAATAATAAAGTTACCTTTATTAACCCGACGTCGACGGGCAGACTGTCCGTAACCAAGGCTGCTGCAACGTAGCCGAAACGTCGGTTTAATAAAGGTGGCTTTATTATTTAAAACTTACGCGATAAGTCCCGTTAGTTATTAATCATAACTAACTTTTAGTTATACATTTAACTATTTACAATGAAAAACCCTTACCAATCGCCCGCAACCATCCTGATGCAGCCGGTGTCAGTGTGTATCACGAATTCATGCTCCGAATCCAGCTTTTCTAACTTGGGTTTAACCCCCGCTGTCACATGACGGGCGTAGAGTAACGAAGACCGCCATATTGGTCTGAAAATACAAGAAAAAGCATATAAAAAAATAAATAATTATTGTAGAGGTATTGTAACGGTGAGGAAAAACATCGTGAGGAAACCTGCCTATCCCTCGGAATTGGTAACAGCTAGTGCCTGTATACGGCGATACGGTTCACTACACACCGAATACTACGGTGAGAGAACATCGTGAGGAAACATGTATTTTTATTATGAAAATGTACATAGAAATGTATTAAACATCATTTCCATTGGTACAGGCTCAAGCGGGATTTGAACCCTGTACCCACTGATACAGAGCCAAGCCTCAAACAACTGAGCTACGTCGAATTCCTTTATATATAACTAGTGACGCGCTCCGACTTTGCACGGGTATAAAATATATAGCCTACTCCACTATTTAATGGATGTTATTATACATATAAACCTACCTCTTAAATCACTCTATCTATTAAAAAAATCGCATCAAAATCCGTTGCGTAGTTTTAAAGATTTAAGCATACAAAGGGACATAGGGACAGAGAAAGCGACTTTGTTTTATAGTGTGTAGTGATAGTTTAATTTCTTACCTATGCGTAACAGTCAACTGTGACATTTGATCTGGATATTGCTCTAAATAAGGTACTCTACCGTTATGCACACAAAACATCGTCCATAAAGGTTTGAGCTGCTGTTTCTGGAAATAATAATAGTGACATTTTATTAAAATACGAAATAAAGCGGTTCTCGATTGGCGGCCGCGTCTCGGTAAACGTAGTGTTGGACGCTCCTTTGCTAGATGGACCGATGACCTGAAAAAGGTCGCTGGTAGTGGTTGGCTGAGGGCCACGAGTAATCGTGTTTTGTGGCCTACTCTTGGGGAGGCCTACGTCCAGCAGTGGATTGACATAGGCTGATTGATTGATTGAAAATACAAAGTGACAACCTCACTTCAACCTACGCGTCCACTACGCGATTTTTACAGTATTGTCGTTATCAGTGCTAGTTTGGGATGTAAAAAGAATGCTAAATAGCTACCATTCTAACCTGTTTTCGAAATGGGCACTCAAGCTTGAATGCCCCGCCACAATAAAAAAGGGAATGTGTATACACAAGTTGTGGAGTGTGGTTATCACAAAGCGATATATCATAAAATACTTTATTTCCCAGTAATGAAATGAAAGGGTATATGTAGGCTGTATTTATATTGATTACATGCTAGTCTGAGATGTATAAAGAATGAAAACTAGCTGCTATTCTTCCTGACATGTAAAAATGCAACTAAGGGAGTAGAGATAAATGGAATTGTTTAAGCGATGGGCTAGCTACCTGTCACCTATGTTCTATAAAACATTGCAATCCCAATAGTATTGCTAAAAGTGACCTAAGAGATACCATAGTGTTATTGAGGTTCTGTCCACGTCAATAGGGGTTATAGGACATAAATGTATTCAAGGCATTTGATATTGTGTATGTATGTACATTATTGCCTTAAGAATAGTTGTTAGAATGCAAAACTCAGGTATTTAGGCAATCACCCCTTTGTCTTTTTACCTCTAGTTCCTTAGTCACCTCCTACGACACATCAGGAGCACCAGTCTACTATTGCGTTTTAGCACAAACGCAGTTTAATATCAGGACAGTAATAGTGTGAAGTTGGTAGTGGATGAACAAAAGTGTCAAAATTCACCATTGAAATTGACAAGTGTCAAATTTCACTTACAAAATGACCAGATTTGTCACTTATGGTCATCCACTACTAACATCACACTATTATTGATATGATATTGAACTGATATTTTGCAAAATGCATGAGTTGACTAACACCTGGAGGAATGTCAACCTTCATTCCACTTCTCAGACTAGGACAAACAAAATTTAAATAGCAATACAATAATAGTTAAATAGTTAGGTATATATCTGCTATAATTTTTTTATAACTTGTCTGTTTTTGTTCTCAGTGAAACATTGTATAATGTATTAAACTTAATTATTTCAGCATGTATTTTTAATTACTGTACCTATAACTGGTTTGTTACTGTTTTATTTCCTTTTAAATAAATAAAAAGTTAACTAACTAGCTAAGTACCTAGCGCAGTGATTGTACTTCAATCATTGTATATATGCTGAGCTGGGACCATTTCACTGGGCAATGACATGCAAATGTAGGATTTTATAACTTACTTGTATAAACTCCTTTTCTCTTTTTTTTTAATTTCCTGTCTGTGTATGTCAATGTGTTTGTATGAATAAAGCTTATTATTATTATAACTAACCTTATGAATAAGTGGTAGCAATTTATTCGTATTAACGTCATCAGGGATCCGTTTCAAATACGCATTCTTCTGTATCTCTCTGTAGTACACAGGACTGTCATCTTCGTTACGAGACATCGTTTACTAGTGTGGACGGACATTCAGATCTGAAAACGTAATACGTACAGTTACAATAGTCTGTTACGCTATCTCATGTTTATCAGGAATGTAAAAAGAATGCTAACTGCCGTTCTTCATAGAAGGCGACTCAGTCACTAGGGGTCAATAGAGATTCTTTTGAGGGATAGGCTGTCACCAATATTCCATATGACAACGTCATGATTAACCACCACATTAGATTTTGATTCTCAGGTAAAAAGTCGGTTTTAAGCTACCTTTAAGCTAACTATGACCATCACAAAATCTCGAAAAGTTAGATAAAACAGTAATATACTTTTAAATATACATTGTCAAAACAATGCAAAGCGGTTCTCTAATAGCGAACACGTCTCGGTAAACATAGTGTAGGATGTCCCCTGCTAGATGGACTGATGACCTGAAAAGGTTGCTGGTAGTGGTTGGCTGAGGGCCACGAGTGATTGTGTTTTGTGGCGTTACCTTAGGGAGGCCTACGTCCAGCAGTGGACTGACATAGGCTGATTGATTGATATACATTGAGAATGTGACAGGTGGTAAGCCGTGTCGCCATTTACAAACAAGTTTAAGGGACCCAAGTAGGTTTCCTCACACAGAACACAGCAGAACATGGTACTTGAACACATTGAATAAATTACTTTGAAGAATTCAATCAATCTAAAAGGCGTATGAACAATGCCTGAATATTACATACCCAAGTCACGCGTGACACTAATTAAAACTATAAACCTAGGACATATACAGTTTTAAAGTGACTCTCATATAAACACTACTAGAATAGCGACCAGTATTTGCACTGGAATTCACGCTTCGGAACGCTTAAGGTTGATTGCCTAACTAATTTAGAGGATATTGCAGCTAGCAGTTTCCTAGACAACTTTTTAAATAATTAGGAACGGAACTTACCTTATGTTGAAATCGCATCTAATTACTGCAAATATTTATGTTTATCTACGACATGTTGTGTTTTATCTTATTTGCCATTGTGTTGACTTGCAAACAGTAGGTACGGCAGTATAATAGGCGATAAAGTAAATAGAATTCAAGTTATTGTACGTAAAATAATGAAACAAAGCGTAACAACGTCGTTTCAATGCCAGTGGCCTTATAAATAAATAATAAAGGTAAAATGTCACTTGACTGACAGGTCAGTGTTGTCATACTAAGATAGATGAAATCTACCATTATTAAAATTATTCCTATCAGGTAATAAAACATTTGAACGTCCATTTCCTAAATATTGCAAATTAATAATATAACTACACTTAATTGCATGTAGTTATACATAGTTAAGCAATAAAATCCCCGTACTAGTCTGAGAAGTAACAATAATGCTAGCTTTGTTGACAGTTTCCGAACCGGGTGCTACTGGAGGACCAGTGATGCAGTTTAGCTGCATCGTATACTGAGGCAGCGCCTTTTTACTGCATGAACGGTGTTCTTTACAGTTTGGATTTCTTTCCATGTTTGTGTTTTTGAATGTTATGTAATGAATAAAGTTTTTTCTTTGTTTCTATCTGCCGTTCATCCCGGAAACTCTTAAAAGTAACATAAATAAAATTTATTGGGCGATAATCTATCACCCTGTCATATATGTTTCAAATAACATTATAAATTACAATATCATTTTGAACGCTAATCATGAGGTTCCGAGTTCGATTCCCGGTGAAGGCAAAGTTAAGAACTTCGCTTTTCTTCTGCTTTCCAGTCTGGTCGTTGATTATATATACTATACATATATTTATCTTTGTATAAAAAGTATATATTTCTTAAATACACGTTAACGAGTACCCTTAACACAAGTCTTAAATGTACCTAGCAAGGGGCTACTTCAATTGGTGTAATAATATCCAAATTTTATTACAACCATTGATGCTTAAATGTGACTGAGAAAATATTATTTCTCTAAGGCCCTCTCCATACCGTCTGAGATTAAAGGACGTGAATGTAAAGGTATTTGAGCAATATCATCCGAATTCAGTGTACCTATTATTATTATACTCAATGTGACAGGTGGTAAGTCATGTCGCCATTTACAAGCACTAACTATTACCTGTTACCTGTTCGTGGAACAGATAGGTTTCCTCACGATGTTTTACTCACGTTAGTAAAGGACGAATTTCTTAAATGTATTTTTATTACGAAAATATACATAAAAATTCATTAAACTTTATTTCCATTGGTACATGCTCAACCGGGATTCAAACCCTGTACCCACTGATACAGAGTCAAGCCCCAAACAACTGAGCTTAGTCGAATTATTACTATAATTCACTTCTTGTGTTTTCACAGTGTACTGAGCTGTATAAACAAGTCTCACGAAATAATTTAATATAAGTTATAAATATTTAAACCATTAAATCGTCTTGATTTCAATATAACTTCATCCAATACAAGTTAGGCCAGACTTAAGGCAAACTCTTTCACGAGTAACCCTTGCAGCTTAGACACGTATCAATCTCCGCAATTGTGGAGCAAACAAAACCTCGAAATTTTAGATATAGAATGTCATTACTTTTTAAAAAAATCAGTCACGTCATTTTCAACTTAGCTTTATTTAATAAAACCACAAATTATTTAAAAATATTGAATTTATTAAAAAATTAACTTACCTATCAAACCCAAGAGATAAAAAGTACATGAAAATATTCATTGCATCTAAGATTTTTAATGTATCATTTCGTTGCTACGTTATTAAGTTGCAATATCTATCTTTCAGGTACATTAATAACATACACATAAATAATTAGAGCTACTATACAAACTTGTATAATAATCGCAATAATTACTGCACCTATTAACATATCAAATAAATGTTATATTTTCTAAAAATCTTCTGTTTTCTCCGTAATGTTACCTATTGCAACACTGACCGCGACCAGCTGATTGTCATTCCATAATTCCAGTTGTAGACGCCAGTGTTAGTGATTTCTGTTTGTCATCGAAGTTTTAAAGGTATTTATTCCATTGTTACTTGAATATTTTGTCTCCAATATGTCTAGCTAATTTTGTCATAGACTGATATTAACTTTAATTCAAGAATTTAAGTCGAAATTCATTGTTTCTGGATAGTTTTTATGTTGTTGTTGACTAGTTGATAGAGAAGTGACGTATGTTGACATATGGATTATCATACCAACATAACAAGTATAAAAAAATATGCTTCGTAACGCTAGAGGTAAGATCTCACAACCATAGTTTGTTCTGAAATATTTCAGACATAATATTATAATTAAATATCTGCTGTTACACTATATGAATGTTGAACGTTGGATCAGGATTAATCGTACTCTGTAATTATCTACAATTGTATTGGATTGATGATATACTTGTGATAGTGAGTAAACAAGCCAATGTTCTCTGAGTCCATTCGTTATTTATTGAATTACTCAGTGAAGAAAAAAAATTATACGCCTAAAAAGTTTATTACCCTATTGCTGTTGGGTTGTGTTGTCGATACTGCTGTGTAATAAAAAAAAATAACCGCCAAAATAGCTGTCACCTAACCGATTGCTAGTCTTGTTATTGTTAATTGTGTTATTTTATTGAAAATACGTTAGTTTTCGTCAAAAATATTTCATAAAACTCCATTTAATGTGCTGACAAACCGTTTAACAATATATAACAAGTGATAAATCCGGTCGCAACATGGCAAAAGTGCACATCACAAATGTCGTGGTCCTTGACAATCCTAGCCCATTTCTAAATCCATTCCAATTCGAACTCACGTTTGAATGCATCGAGGAACTGAAGGAAGATCTCGAGTGGAAGATGATTTACGTTGGTTCAGCCGAAAGCGAAGAACACGACCAAGTCTTAGACACAATCTATGTCGGCCCCATTCCTGAGGGTCGGCATATGTTTGTGTTCCAAGCCCCACCGCCCGACGTGACGAGAATACCTGAAAACGACGCTCTCGGCGTCACTGTGGTGCTCCTAACATGTTCCTACCGCGGCCAGGAGTTCGTCAGAGTCGGGTACTTCATAAACAACGAATATAGTGAATCTGAACCGGAGTTAAGAGAGACGCCGCCGCCGAAACCTCAATTTGACAAGGTAGTCAGGAATATCCTGGCGTCAGAGCCGAGGGTGACGCGCTTCAAGATCAACTGGGCTGAACCGGATGCGGTTAACGCAGGGGAGGGTGGTGATACGAACATTGATGCACAGAATGATTCCTGTAGTGTTTCTTTTAATGCGGATAGCCAAATTAGTGGGATTGAGTTCCAAGGGAGTCTGAGCGGGTATGGAGATAATTCTAATTCGATAGCGCCTATGGAATGTTGAGGTTAGTATTTGTTTGTTATTTTAATCTAGAATATATTTTTTAATTCTTTAATATGCCATTCACCAATAAGGCTATGTCGGCGATTCTAGATATTAGTATCTTAGGATATTGAACTTAGTGCTTTAGTAAGAAGTTAATTTAATGTCTGCATAAATTATTCATATCATTTTATGCAAATGAATGATAGTTGATTGACAAAAGGAATATATGTTAGTAAGTGGGAGGGTGGTTATGTAGGCGTCGGTCCAAAAAGACAGACAGATAGAAACCATATTGAATAAGGGTGATATGAGTAGTACCTATAATACAGAGTGTGTATGAGGAGGTGTATGAATGTCAATGAAGCAAGTGGTTTGTCAGGATCGAGATAGAAGGGGATCTGCAATCTTTGCCACCTCTTTTCAGGGAATCCGGTGTCATCATTTAATCTCTTTGGGGATAATGTAGGAATTGATTAATACTGTTAGGTAGCTACTATAGTGAGCAATAGATTCAGTCTACAATATACTGAAAAGATATGCTGCCGTCTTCTCAATTATTATTTGTTGTAGATTAGTATGGGACACCATTATCTAACAAAATTACACAATTAACTAAATATATTTAATGAGTGGCAATATAAAAATTGTTAATAACATTAGTTAATGAGATATGCATATAAATTAGGTTCTAATTAGATTATAATAGGAATACAAAATAGTTTAGATTCTCTTATAAATTGCTAAAACATCTTGATGTAAGGCATCTATGTAATTTTCACTAGTTCTAGAGACAATGGATGGCAACTCTATGTATTAAATGTTTATGGTTTAGTCTGAAACATCAGTTTCATTTTATAATATTTTAGGACACTATTACACCAATTGAACTAGCTCCTTGCTAAGTACATTTAAGAATTGTGTTAAGGGTACTAACCAACGTATATTTAAGAAATACATACTTATTATACATAGTTAAATACATGTATAGTATATATAATCAACAACCAGACTGGAAAGCAGAAGAAAAGCGTAGTTCTTGATTCTGCCTCCACCGAGAATCTTAGGCATATCATGATTAGCATTCAGGTGCTCAACCAGTCACACCACGGATGTCGTCATTAAGTGCTTGCTAACTATCGGTTTTATGGCTATATAATTGCTTTATATGTATGGTGAGATATGTATGTATGTATACTATAGGCTATTCGCGTTAAGTAAATAGTGACGTAATGATATTCAGAGGCTAAACTGGCCAATGAGACGTGAGTAAATCAGAAAAACGTCACTTTAACCAATTGCAGACAACCATTGTCACGTCTCATTGGTCAAATCGTGGGGACATGATGACGTCACTATTTTCTTAATGCGAATATGCTATAGAAATGGGTTTCTAGGTATGATATGTACAATATGTATGCCATTGTAAGAAAAAAAAACAAAACTAACATTTTTTCAAAATATATACATATGTATTTAGAATCAGAAAAAAAGGCACATCTGCTCAGTGTTTTGTAGAATTCTATCTTCAAGCTATTCGGAGATACCATAGGCATACAATAAGTTTACTCTAAAAAGCAGAATATAGTAAAAATTTTAAGCCCAATTATCTCAGTTTGACCGAAATATAGATGTGCCCTCCTCTCGTATGACGGCAGTATATTTATGAATATTTTTATTTTCAACTAATACTTTCTGTACTATGTAACGTAGGGGCCTGCCTAATAAGACTTATAACAGTCACATAGACGCTATATTGAAAAAAGGTGACTTTAGGAGTACCTATAACCGCCGAGTGTGTATGAGAAGATATGAGTGTCAATGAAGCGAAAATGGTCTGTCAGGATTGGGACAAATGGGGATCCGTAATCTCTGCCTACCCCTCTACAGGCAATCAGGCGTGATGTATATGTATGTATACTTTTTGTACCGTTTATTATTAATGTACGTTTTATTCATTTCAGAATATAGTAAAAGTTAATCTGTGATGGACTGAACTGTCAAACCAATAGAAGATTTTTTTTAAACACCAAAAAGTTCCAGCCTGTACAGACTCCTTGGACGAGTTTCTGACGAAGGAGGTTACGGATCTGACCTGCATGGATGTATAGTACATTCGCATTAAGAAAATAGTGATGTCATCATGTCCCGACGATTTGACCAATGAGACGTGACAACTGTCGTCTGCAATTGGTCGATGTGAATTGTTTTCTCATTTACTAACGTCTCATTGGTCAGTTTAACGTCTATATATCATGACGTCACTATTTACTTAACGCGAATAGACTTTAGTGACATTAGTGTATATTTTTTTATTCATGTGTTCTGAAGTTTATAAAGTTGTGTTACACTACACATATCTGAATTCTCATGGGGTATACAGACTCAACAATACAAAACACACTCAACATACATTATTGCTAGAGGGATGTAGACAACAAATATAGACATTTTCATGACCATTAACTCTTTCGGGGTAGTCAGAGGTTTGGGTGACCCATATCTGCAATTGGGGAAATTCATTCTTTGACCACTTAGTTGTAATATGCCATATGAATTCAATCAGCCTATAGCAGTCCACTGTTGGACATAGGCTTCCTCAAGGGTATAACAGAAAACTATGTTTTTATTGTTATTTAACATCAAAATAACATTTAAAGTCTTACAGAAATATTAGGCAACTTACATAAAAGTATGTTTAAGATATGAATCATAATTATGTTAAATAATACTAAATTTCAGTTTTTAATTCATCATAATTGACCATAAACATATTGTCATGTTACATATGGTATAGAGTCAGTATTCAACTGAACATATACAGGGTGTGGCGTAAGGAATGGACAACCTGACACCCAAAGATAGATCTCAATGCTCGAAAAAATCTTCCTTAATTCATTTTTTTTATTCTGTAGTAAGCCATTCACCACTAAGGTTATGTCGGCTCAAGTACAAGCACTGATGCCACGGCGTTTAAATTCTTGTTATTCCGTCGTCATGGCTACACCAACGCCGCCAACCGCTACAACCGAAAAAAACGAAGTCGAAGCTCCAATAATCTTCTCTTCCTTATTCTTCAGTTTGTTCCAGTTGAGAATCCAAATCTTATTCCAAAGCGGACATATTTAGCCAGTTTGGCATCACAATTGACTAAATATTCAGTCGAAAATAATTATTTGTATTTTCAACTTTCACTGAGCTGCTGACTTTGATGACGAACCATAGACGAATGAATTCATTATTATTTTTGAAAAAATATGGCTTCCTGTCTTACTAAAACTATTAATATTTTATATATTTTTTGTCTATCGCCTTACTAACACAATGCGTTAACTATTTCTATTAACCCTATGAACGTTACGCCGTCTGTAAATCGAGAATACCGAAGTGTCACGAATTGGTTATAACTTCATAGTTCTTTGAAATATGACAAGATTTGACCAACAGAAACACTTTTGCCAATTAAAAAGCTGTTACCTATGAAAGGAATCCGAATGCCTCACAAACTTCATTCTTAATTACTTTTATAGGTAACTGGACGTCAGAGAGATATAGTTTTTTTACTACATAATAGAAAACAATAAGAAATCTTTCAAGTAGCCTTCATTGTGATCTATCTATGGGTGCGAGATTGTCCATTCCTTACGACACACCTGTATACAGACATAGACATACATAATTATAAAGTTCACTGCAGGAATTGAATCCAAGACTCATAGTTCTTAAGAAATGCAAAATAACTTTAAATAACTATTATTCTGTCAAGACAATAGAAGTAGGCAATACAAAAATTATATATTTATTTTTATCTTAAATGTACAGTCAGCGCTTAGAGTGCAGTTCCAGTAACTTTTTAAGGTTTACGTTTATAAGAACAAAAGACAATATTTTGCATTTTAAAACTGGCGCCACTATGCATTGTCATGGCCACTATACGTTCGCGTACTTCGAATGAAAAATATTGTCTTTTGTTATTATAAACGTAAACCTTAAAAAGTTACTGGGACTGCACTTTTAGCGTTGACTGTACGTCACCGTAACAGTTCAGTGACATACCAAATACATGCTTGTACTTCCAATCTTACATACATACACATCACGCCTGATTCCCTGTAGAGGGGTAGGCAGAGATAACGGATCTCCATTTGTCCCGATCCTGACAGACCACTTGCTTCATTGACACTCATACACACTCGGCGGTTATAGATACTTTTAACGTTACCCTTATTATACATTTACACGTATCCATTAACATACATATACAACAATAAATAATTATGTGTGTAAGCAAAATTCAACTAACATTGCAGGCCTTTTGATCACACCATACAGATATGAGGACACTACCTATTTTTCTCAGATCAGGTAATTTATCAGTACTTGTAAATGGCAGCATGATTTATCACCTGCTACATTAGGTACTGACTAACTGGTTCACATGGCCATATAGCACAATCTCTGTTGTTTTCGAGAAAGACATTGGCCCACTGACTACCCCGCAAGAGTTAATGTGTATGAATTCTTGTATTACCCTACACTACTTCTAAAGGCAGAATAAAAGCTATTTGATGTTATTTATAATTTAAAGACAGTTTACATATTTTTTGTAAAACTACCTACCCTCATTTGTTCAAATGTTTAGAAATCCTCAATTTGAAGTGTCATGGCGGAAGTTAGTGATTTTTGTAACTAATTTAACGATAAGTTTCTAGCGATTAAGTGATGTATTTGCGTAAATTAATAAAAATAATGACCTCGAATGTTTTCTTTTATTTTTGACGTATTTTAATATTGTGTATGGCTTTATTAACCTTACGTGGTGGACAGAACCTAAAAGCGAAAAAGCCTTTTGAATAAAAAGTTTTTTTTTGTACTGGACTACACAAAAATACAATAATTAAATAGATAATGACAAAACAAAAACATGAATAAACAAAGATTTCTATGTACTCCATTCTTACTGTTAAAGAACCCAAATCCACTAAAGCCTTTTGCTAAATATAAGTTCATTATCACTTCACTTACAGTGTAAAGTTCGTGGTCTATTAATAGTGTCATTTCGCCATTTTTTTTGTCACTTGCTGTCATCGACGGCGAAATTTGTCATTTTTACTATTTCTCTACCACTACTTCACACTAGAGTACCCGCCACATACGGTGGCAGTAGCCAAACTTGGAACTAAATTTGACGTTTCCGCCATTGCGTGTTATTTTGTATGAAAAGTAAATTTAGTATTACCAGCGTTGTGTTTTTTGCCCACTCTTTGTAATTTTTATGTTTGTTAAGGGTGATTATAATAAATTGATTTCCGGAGTTTCTTGTTAGTTCTTCTCCAAGCTAGGGTCTCCGCTGATCTAACCTCGGTAAAAAATATGTAAAGACAATGCTCAGTGCCATGTTTGAAATAATAGTTTTAAGAGATTCGCGATTTATACTCATGATATAAGATATAAGGGTGTGTATAAGATTGATTGCAGCTGTGGGAAATCCTATGTCGAACAGACTAAACGGTCTATTGCGGACAGAGTGAAGGAACACATAATATATGTAATATATAATAAGAAGGATAAGTCCCGTTAATTATTAATCATGTTTGAAATAGTATAATAAACATATTTTGACTTTGATATATTAATTTGTTTTATTTGAGTTTATAGCTCTGCAACCAAAGATCGTTACAAATGAAACCTATAATGTTTCGAGCCGTATGGCACAGTGAGTGCTAGTTTTGGCGTGTTTACTGGTAACACTGAATTACGCGACTGTGGCGACGCCTCCAACTGCCACCGTATGTGGCGCGATCTCTATTACTGAAGTGACATTGAACTAGGATCGTGATAAAAACGCATTAGTTGACTTGGGCCCTAAGCAAAATATGCGTAGCGGGTTTAATGATATAAACCCGAGTGTCCGAATAATATTTTATTAATATGGGACAATATTACACCCACTGAACTAGCCCCTTGATAAGCTAAATTAAGACAGAAAAAAATATGTTCATAGAGAAATAAATACATATGTATATATTCAACGACCAGACAGGAAAATAGAATGAAGCTTAGTTCTTGTTTCTGCCTCCACCGGAAATATAACACTGGACCACACAATGAGCGTTTAGGTGTTAACCGTTCTTGCAGAGGTCGTTAACAAAAAGACTTGATTTTACTGTTATAGTCAGCGGTGTTCATCACAGTGGCGTTGCCTTTATCAGTTTGTAGCGCCACAGTAATGATGGAAAGCGCGGACTATGGCAGTAAAATCAAGTCTCATCGCAGATGAAACCGTGTATAAACCTGTAAACTACCTACAACCCAATCGTTCACAAGTTTGAATAAAAATAACTGCGTTTTCGTGTTGTTATAAGAGTCTATTAATGGACTAGGGCCACTAATCAAGTGACAGAGTCTGTGTGATTGACACTTGACTGACAGTACTCGATGTCATTTTGTGTTGGACTGTTTGCCATTGTGTTTATCAATTATATTATAGTATTAGATCTTCACGTCCTAGAATCCTTTTAGTGTGAACAAAACTTCGAAGTTATCTTCATAGATTCCTAGTTTTTAACATTATAAATCGTCACAGTTTTAAAACTAGTATTTAACTGAACATCAAAATATCACAGCTAAGGAACCAAATTGGACCAACTGACATTTGTATTTAAAACATGCGAGTGTACTATTTTTTTACTATATAAGCCCGGGTCGTATCACGATAAATTAATAAAGATATAGATACTTTTATATCACCCGACGTTTCAACCCAGTTGCATAGACCGTGGTCGCGGGAAGACTGGCGTCTCAGTTACCCTCACAATTGGAATTTTTGTTAATTCAGTGCACGATGCACTACACTCACATAATCTGAAGACACGTCTGCAGATATAAAAAAATGTATGTACGTATGCGTTCACGACCATGAACCCTTACGGGGTAGTCAGAGGTTCAGGTGTCTATCTCCGCAATTACCAAGGTAGTAATTCTATGGCCACCTCGAACCCACGTGTTAACCAGACCCCAGTTGTTAGTACTCAATGTGACAGGTGGTCAGCCATGTCGCCATTTACAAGCACTAACTATTACCTATTCTGGGAACAGGTAGGTTTCCTCACGATGTTTTCCCTCACCGCAGTAGTCGACGCATTTCGTAATTTCAGATATGTCACGCGAATATAATTCCATGATTACCCGGTGACACGACCCGGGACCCAAGTCTACTAATGTGTTTTAACAGAAACGCAGTTCAATATCAGATCAGTAATAGTGTGAAGTTGGTAGTGGATGACCAAGTGTCAAAATTCACCATTAAAATCGGCAAGTGTCACATTTCGCTTTAAAAATTTGTTAATTTGTCATCTTTGCTAATCCACTACCAACTTCACACTATTTGTGATCTGATATTGAATTGATATTCTGCAAAAAGCATTAGTGGACTAAGGCCTCTGGTCTCATATAGTAAAAATAAACTGCCTTTTATCTGCCCAATAAGACTCGGACAATCGGCGGTTATAGGTACTTCTAACGTCACCCTTTTTCAATATGGCGTCTATCTGACTGTCATATGTCTTATTAGGCTGGTACCTACGTAATGAGATGTAGTCATACATATGTTTGTATCTACGTCTGTTTGATTATTATTAAGTGCATCAGTTTTATAGATAACTTACAAAGAAAACGGTATAAGAGCTACAACCTCCTTGAATGATTAGGTTCAGAATAAACACTTAACTAATTAGTATGTTACATACATACACGTCAATAAATGCTTTTCAGGTTAGACAAAATCTCGAAAACAGTATCTCCTTGGTCACTTTTTGCTATATTGTTGGGGTTGTGATGTTAAATTGAACACTTTTAAACTATTCTTCCTTCCAATAGATTCCATTCACCACTAGTCCCTTAGTCGCCTCCAAAGACATACCGGGAAGAACGGCAGCTAGTTAGCATTCTTTTACGTGCCAGACTAGCACACTTTTTACTTCTTGTCAAACCATGCGAATCTTAATGTAATGACCATGACCTAGTCAATTGGAGCGTATTACTTCATTTTAATGGAATTCAAATCACGTGCACTTTAAACGTACATATACCTACACATGTACTAAGTACTTATGACTACCGAGTGTGTATGAGGTGTATGAGTGTCAATGAAGCGAAAGTGGTTTGTCAGGATCGGGACAGATGGATCTGATCTCTGCCTACCCCTCTACAGGGAAACGGGCGTGATGTGTATATATATATTTATACTAAGTTGGCATATATACATTCAAGTCCTTTAATCCCTTCCTGTGTGGTCAGATATTTGATATAATATCTCCTAGGTCATTTAGCATGAATATTGGGGTTGCGATGTATATGGAACATTAGTGACAGGTTGCTAGCCCAGCGTCCAATACATTTTCGTCACTCCTAGTCCTTTAGACGACATGCCTAGGACGATTGACAGCTAGCACGGGAAACAATGAATACTAACCATGATTGACATTTTGCTTAGGATTTAAGCCAATGCCACGGTAACCGGTTTAATAAAAAAACGTTTTTGCTTTCCCTTCAATGTAAATTAAATAACAGCTAATGCTTTTGTTGGGCCGTAAATGGAATGTGAAATGTGTGTGATGCTTTTCATTACTAAATGTCGTAGGAGGTAATTTAGGGACTAAACTAGGGTTTAATTAATCTTATTAATAAAATCAAACGCATAAAGTTTTTGTTCAATATAAGTACAAGTACGTATAGTAAACACATTTGAACACAAAAATATATAGAATAGTTTAGGAACATGTCATCGATATACCATAAATATGTAGTATGCACGAGTAGGTACCATGCCATCGCATTCTCGATTATTATCTATTTGGATAAATAAATCGTCTTAGAACTTGTTTGAAATGGATTGAATAACGTAAATGTACATTGTTTGTCAATTGATAATCTCTCACACAAAAGCACATTAAATCACAGTAGTTGTTTAAATCCCCCCTTGATGTCGATACCTACTGAATACGTGTTTAATTTAATAAATATCAACCAGTTTTAAACAATATGTCGCCTCGGTTAGGTGTGTTTGTAATCTTTAGTTTTATTTTGACGTTTTGCTGCGCGGCAAAATTAGACCTTCCAAGCAGGTTGTCTAAAAATGAGGTTGGTGACAAAAAGGTTTTGTTAATCTTTTTTGTAGTTATTTAATTTTGTAAGTAAGATATTATGTAATACATGTTGTTGATATTGTTGTATGTGGCAAAACAAGTTTTGTAATACGAGGAGGACTTTTAAAGTTGTATTACGTGGATAGTTTACCGTTAGTGGATACTAAGGAGGTTGATAGGTAAAAGGTTGAAGATTTTAGCGAGATTAAAAAAGGTCCTATATTATTATGTTGTATAAATAAGATTATAATGCAATTAATTATTAGTATCAGATTTTTTATCATATACACATACAAATCGTGCCAGTTCCCTACAACGGGATTGGCAAAGCGTATCATACGCTTCATTAATATCGAGCACCTCTTTATACACACTCGGTGGTTATAGGTACAACTAACGTCATCCTTTTTCAATCTGTGTATTAAGGCGTTATTTATGCTAGATATGATTTACTCGTGGATGTAGTATCTCGTTGTATTATTAGTGTAAAGAGGAAGGGCTGTTACGCAGTGGTCCGCCCAATAAGACTTGACAGACAGGCAGACGCCATATTGAAAAAGAGTGACGTTAGAAGTACCTATAACTGCCGATTGTGTGTACGTTAGAAGTGCCTATAATCTCAAGTGTGTATGTAGAGGTAAATAGATACTAATGAAGCGTAAGTGGTTTGTCTAGATTGATACAAATGGTGATTCGTGTTCTCAGTCTAACCCTCTATAGAGAAGCGGGCGTGATGTGTTTGTATGTTATATTTAAGTTTTAGTCCAACCTGAAAGCACTAAAATCATAATTGTATATCTATTTGCATAAGCTATACCCTCTAGTTTGTAAATTTTAATTGTAAACGTTTTGTATTAGAGACATTCCTGTCAAGGCGGGTGTACGTAGTGAAGAACAGAAAAGCATTTAAGAGAAGGTTAATGGGTGTGAGTGAAGTAAGAGATTTGTCACTCCTTACAGGTGGCAATCGTGAGTCTCTTACTATCCCCTAGGGGGCCTAGAGGCGTGAATACATGTTTGTATTATGTATGTTTTTGTGGCTGTGAATAAACGCTTTTCTATTTATCGATTCAGTGCTTTTCAATGGCGGCATGGCTTACCACTTGTCACATTGATTACTTACTATCTGGTCAACACATCTGGGTGGTGTTCAGGTGTCCATCTCCGCAGTTGCGAAGGTAGTAATTCTATGGACACCTCGAACCCACGCGTTGATCAGATACTCAATGTGACAGGTGGTAAGCCATGCCGTGTCGCCATTTACAAGCATTATTACCTATTAAGGAACAGGTAGGTTTCCTCACGATGTTTTCCCTCACCGTATTATTCGACGCATTTCGTAAATGTATTATAATTTAACGGAACGTCGATAACACGATAAAATGTCCTAGATCACTTTAACATGAATATTGGGATCATGATGTTATGTTTTTATTACATAACTAGCGACCCGCTCCGGCTTCGCACGGGTATAAAATATATAGCCTACTCCACTATTTAATGGATGTTATTATACATATAAACCTTCCTCCTCCACTCTATCTATTAAAAAAAACCGCATCAAAATCCGTTGCGTAGTTTCGAAGATTTAAGCATACAAAGGAACATAGGGACAGAGAAAACGACTTTGTTTTATACTATGTAGTGATAATATAATACACGTTTATTTATTTATTCATATAACCATCCTCTTTTCGTTACAGACTCTTCCAAGCATGGCTAGCCAACGACTAGCTGCCTTTCGTGCCATCATGGCTTCACAACCGAAATCCCTAGCGGCATATATAGTGCCCACAGCTGACGCGCATAATGTAAGTATCCTGCTGAATAGGACGTAATAAGAATGCTAACTAGCTGCCGTTCTTTTCATATCATGGTAGTCGTGGTAGGCAGGTATCTTCACGATGTTTTCCCTCGCCGTTAGCGACTGTGAATTATGTACGTAAATTAAAAACACATTTTAATTTCATTCATTACATGCCAGAGACGGGATTTAAACCTAGGACTTTTCTAATAAGATTTTTTTCCCCTTTTTACTTACATATATACACATCACGCCTGATTCCCTGTATAGGGGTAGGCAGAGACCACGGATCCCCAGTTTTCCCGATCCTGACAAACTACTTTCGCTTCATTAACACTCATACATCTTCTCCTAAACATTCGGCGGTTATAAGTTCTTCTAATGTCACCGTTTTTCTTTCTGTCTACAAAAAACAAACGCGTTCATGACCACTCACCCTTGTGGGGTAGTCAGGGTCAGGTGTCCATCTCCGCAATTGCGGAGGTAGTAATATTGTGACCGGTCGTAAGGCGCCATTTACAAGCACTATTACCTGTTCGGGGAACAGATAGGTTTCCTCACGATGTTTTCCCTCACTGGTATTCGGTGCATTTCGTAATGTATATTTATTATGAAAATGTACATAGAACTTCATCAAACTTCATTTCCATTGGTACAAGCTCAAGCGGGATTTGACCCTGTACCCACTGATACAGAGTCAAGCCTCAAACAACTGAGCTACGTCGAATTACTGAACACTGCGTATTATACGTTATTATATTACATATTTATTTATTATACATATACATGATTATATTACACGTTATTATATACATTATTATATTACACTATTATACGTATATTTAACCCCTTTACAGTCCGAATACATATCCCCAAGCGACGCCCGTCGAGAATGGCTGACCCGGTTTACGGGGTCCGCCGGGACAGCACTCGTAACACAACAAGCGGCTTTAGTATGGACTGATGGACGCTACTACACCCAGTTTGAGAAAGAAGCTGATATGAAGCTTTGGACGCTTATGAAGCAGTGTGAGTGATGGTTACCTTGGTCGTGGATTAGAGGATATATATATATATATAAACGTACGCTTCACGACTTGTGTATACACACTCCCTTTTTATTAAGGGGGGTAGTCAGAGGTTCAGGTGTCCAACTCCGTAATTGCGAAGGTAGTAATTCTATGGACACCTCGAACCCACGTGTTAACCAGATAGTCAGTACTCAATGTGACAGGTGATCAGCCATGTCGCCATTTACAAGCACTAACTATTACCTGTTCGGGGAACAGGTAGGTTTCCTCACGATGTTTTCCCTCACCGTATAATTCGATGCATTTCGTAAATGTGTTTTTATTACGAAAATGTACATAGAAATTCATTAAAATTCATTTCCATTGGTACATGCTCAAGTGGGATTTGAATCCTGTACCCACTGATACAGAGCCAAGCCCCAAACAACCGAGCTACGTCGAATTTATGTAGATTATCACTTCACTACATAGTATAAAACAAAGTCGCTTTCTCTGTCCCTATGTCTTATTGTATGGTAAAATCTTTCAAACTACGCAACGGATTTTTATACGGTTTTTTTAATAGATACAGTGATTCAAGAGGAAGGTTTATATGTATAATAACATCCATTAAATAGCGAGAAGTGCGAAGCCGGAGCGGGTCGCTAGTTAGGGTATATATATATCAAAATAATAATTCGACGTAGTTGGGGCAATTGCTTGGGGCTTGGCTCTGTATCAGTGGGTACAGGGTTCGAATCCCGCTTGAGCATGTACCAATGGAAATGAAGTTTAGTTAATTTCTACGTACATTTTCGTAATAAAAATACGTTTATGAAATGCATAGAATTATACGGTGAGGGAAAACATCGTGCGGAAACCTACCTGTTCGTCGAACAGGTAATAGTTAGTTCTTGTAAATGGCGATATGGCTGACCACCTGTCACATTGAGTACTCACTATCTGGTCAACACGTGGGTTCGAGGTGTCCATAGAATTGCTACCTTCGCAAATACGGAGATGGAAATCTGAACCTCTGACTACCCCGCAAGGGTTAATGGCCGTGAATGCGTTTGTTTGTTTTTGTTATATATCAAAATTAGGTCGAAGAAATGATATGATTTTTATTTACTATTTGAGACAGGATATCACGATAAATTAATCATCACTACATAGTATATAAAAAGTCGCTTTCTTTGTCCCTATGTCCCTTAGTATGCTTAAATCTTGCAATGGATTTTGATGCGGTTTTTTTAATAGATAGAGTAATTCAAGAAGAAGGTTTATATGTATGTTTAAATACCACTTTAAATACCACATCCATTAAATAGTGGAGTAGGCTATATATTTTATACCCGTGCGAAGCCGAAGCGGGTCACTAGTAAAGATATAAATTCCTTTATATCACCCGAACCAATGACCGTTGGAGCAAAGCGGTTCTCGAATGGCGACCGCGTCTCGGTAAACGTAGTGTAGGACGCCCCCCTGCCAGATGGACCGATGACCTGAAAAGGGTCGCTGGTAGTGGTTGGCTGAGGGCCACGAGTGATCGAGTTTTGTGGCGTTACCTTGGGGAGGCCTACGTCCAGCAGTGGACTGACATAGGCTTATTGATTGTATAACCGACGTTTCGACCCAGTTGCATCGGTCGAGGTCGCGGAAAGACTGGCGTCTCAGTTGTCTGTCTACCCTCATATTTGGAATTTTTGGTAATTCATAATACGACACACTACACTCACACTATCCGAATTATGACACGACCCGGTCTCATATAGGAAATAAAATGAGTATAAATTGTGATTGTTTGAACATTATATGAAATGTCAGTTTAAAATAAAATGACATTATGTTCTGTCAGTCAAATCCATAAATTTACTGTTAGAGATCGCGCCACATAAATTGGCAGTAGGCAAACTTGGAACTAAACTTTACGTTTCCGCCATTGCGTGTTATTTTGTATGAAAGGTAAATTTAGTATTACCAGCGTTGTGTTTTTTGCTCACTCTTTGTAATTTTTATGTTTGTTAAGGGTGATTATAATAAATTGATTTCCGGAGTTTCTTGTTAGTTCTTCTCCAAGCTAGGGTCTCCGCTGATCTAACCTCGGTAAAAAATATATAAAGACAATGCTCAGTGCCATGTTTGAAATAGTTTTTTCAATTTATACTTAGATCATAAGATTCAAAGAGAGCTTGTGATAGGGCCTATTTTAAATAAACATATTTTGACTTTTGACTTTGATATATTAATTTGTTTTATTTGAGTTTATAGCTCTGCAACCAAAGATCGTTACAAATGAAACCTATAATGTATCGAGCCGTATAGCACAGTGAGTGCTAATTTTGGCGTGTTTACTCGTAACACTGAATTACGCAACTGTGGCGACGCCTCCAACTATCAATTTATGTGGCGCGATCTCTATTTGCTTAATCGTAGTTTAATTACAGTTCAGTAACAGCATGTAGTTGTAAGTGAAATAGCAAAAGTGACAAATTACAACGTGAATAACGTTAGGAGTACCTATAACCGCCGAGTGTGTATGAAATAATGTACGAGTGTCAATGAAGCGAAAGTGGTCTGTCAGGATCGGGTCAAATGGGGCTCTCTCTACCTACCCCTTTACAGGGAATCAGGCGTTATGTGTATGTATGTATGTACAAATTTTGCCAATCAAAAGTAAGTGTCAATGAAGCGAAAGTGGTCTGTCAGGATCGGGTTAAATGGGGCTCTCTCTGCCTACCCCTTTACAGGGAATCAGGATGTCTATCTATGTATGTATGTACAAATTTTGCCAATAAAAAGACCCATGTCCACTAATAATAAAAACACTTATTATTTTTTTATAACTTCCATCTTCTCTTATCTTCCGCCACAGCACTTCCAGACACTCCCAGCATGGAGAAATGGCTGACCACGAATCTCGCAGAAGGGGATATAGTAGGGGCTGACCCTACAACTATGAGGAGGGAGGATTGGAAACCTTTGAAGGTAAGTGGGTGGTTCTAATATGTATACATTTCTTAAATATACGTTGACTAGTACCCTTAACACAAGTCTTTAATGTTAACCAAGGGGCTAGTTCAATTTGTGTAATAATGTCCAAATATTATTAAATATAACTATACTCACCGTTGTTGAAAACATCGTGAGGAAACCTGCCTATCCCTCGGGATAGAATAGCCAGTGTCTATATACGGCGATACGGTTCACTACCTATCTGTTTGGGTGCTGTCTATCAAATGAAACGCGGGCTTTGAGTGACCCTTACCTAACATGCCTTCGAAATTTCTGAGATGGGCACTAAAGCCTCTGAATACCCAGCCATAATAAAAAAGGGAGTGTGTATACACAAGTCGTGAAGCGTATATGTGTATGTATGTATGTATGTGAGTGTGGTGCTAAAGGAAGGGGTAGTGTTGGATTTTTTTGTTGATATTTTCGTTCAGGTGTACGGTAGAATAGATCGGAACTGTGCCAGAATAACAAGTCATAAGTTATTATGTACATCAGCAAAAATGGAAATTTTAATGTTTATGTTTATTTGTTCTTAGGAACCATGTCATGATATAGGTTAGGTAATAATACCAGATAAAAGTTAAGTATCACATATCGTTAAAGAACAGATTTTAACTTGAAGCATGGCAAGTTTGAAGAATCTGCCATAAATAGTTTAGTTTTAACAGACAAAACTATCTTTAAACTTATCTACTGAACATTTGGAGTTTTGCAGAACCGACATTCTTAATAGGAGGGACCTTTAATATGTATATTTCCCTTCACAGACAGAGTTAGCCAAGGCCAATATGCAATTAGTGGCCGTTCGTGAGAATCTAGTGGACAAAGTTCGTGAGCAACTCAATGACCCGGCCCCGGTTAGGACCTTCAATCCTCTGATGCCATTGGGGGTGGAATTTACTGGTGAGTGTGTGTAATTCGACGTAGCTCAGCTCTTTGGGGTTTGACTCTGTATCAGTGGGTACTAGTGTTGTAAAGAACTCGAGTCTTTGAGTCCTAAATTTAGAGCTCGACTCTGCATTACACGACTCGACTCATAACAATAAGACTCTTAAGAATAAAGAACTCGAGTCTATATGAGCGCTTGAACGCGAGACTCGAGACTCGAGTCTTCTTTAGCGCTCGAGTCCTTTTTACGCGCCGAGTCGCGCTCGAGTTCTTTTCCGCTTTGAGTCATTCTTTTTAAAGCAGCCAATAATTATGCAAATTCCTGAGATTAGCGCGTTCTACCAAACAAATAAACTCTTCAGCTTTATTATATAAGTATAGACATTTATTCTAAATAAATCACTGTCAGCATTTCGAAGACCAGTTTGAAGAAGACTCGAGCTCTTTTAAGACTCGAGCTCTTTTAAGACTCAAGCTCTTTATAAGACTCGAGTCACTCGAGTTCTATTTAAGGTTTCGAGTTCAATAATGGCGCTCGAGTCTTCATGATAGGACTCAGACTCGGCTCGACTCAAGACTCCGAGTTCAGTTAGTTCACTGAGTCTTAGAAAATTGAGTCGAGTCTATCGAATAAGACTAAAAGACTCGAGTTCTTTACAACACTAGTGGGTACAGGGTTCAAATCCCGCTTGAGCATGTACCAATGGAAATGAAGTTTAATGAATTTCTATGTACATTTTCGTAATAAAAATACATTTACGAAAAGCGTTGAATACCACGGTGAGGGAAAACATCGTGAGGAAACCTACCTGTTACCCGAAGAGGTAGTGAGTGCTTGTTTTAGCGACATGGCTGACCACCTGTCACATTGAGTACTGACTATAACACGTGGGTTCGAGGTGACCATAGAATTACTACCTCCGCAATTGCGGAGAGGGACACACGTACCGATTATTCGGTGCAGCTCAGTTGTTTATTTCTATGTACATTTTCGTAATATAATACATACATATATTCACGCCTCTACGTCTCCAACGCCATAGTCAGGTACTATCGATCGCCACCTGGAACGGGAACAAATCTCTCTTACTTCACTCACACCCATTAACCTTCTCATACGTGCTCTTCTGTTCTTCACTATTTCTATTATTTTATTTGTTTACAGGCAAAACGTCGGGAGAGAAGGTGACAGAGCTACGTGCTAAAATGAAAGAGAAAAAGGCGTCTGCCTTAGTTATAACGGCATTGGACGAGGTTGCTTGTAAGTATATAAATAACTGTACTACATACATATGTTACATACACATCACCTCTGATTCCCTGTAGAGGGCTAGGCGGACCTCTGATCACGGATCCCCATTTTTCCTGATCCTGACAAACTACTTTCGCTTCATTGACACTCATAGACCTCTAACACACTCGGTGGTTATAAGACTTAAATAAAGAAAGAAAGAAACTTTATTCACTACATTAACAAAACACAAACATGGAAAAAATACATGTAAAAAAACCATTGATGCAGTGAAAAGGTGCTCCCTCTGTAAATATATGCATATATCATTCTTTTTACCAGATACCCTCAATTTACGCGGTTCAGACATAGAGTACAACCCCGTTTTCTTCTCATACTTGATCGTAAGAGAAGATTCAGTGATCTTCTTTTGGAAAGATGGAAATGTTACGGAAGATGTGAGAAGTCATTTTGTTAAAGAAGGCCTCAATAATGTAGTGGTGAAAAAGTACGGCGACGTTTTCGAGTTTCTACGCGAGATGGCGGTAAGTGTCACGTTTGAGTGGGAATTGGTTTTGTGTGATGGATTATAATGATTATAAACAGGGTTTTAAGTTTTAGTACATTTAGAATTAATTTTAAGAAGTTTTATTCATATACATTCACTTCCTTTCATCCCTTTCGAGATGGACAGAACTACAGAGATATAATATCTCCTAGGTCACTTTTTAGCATGAATATTGGGGTTACGAAGTCATAATGGAACATTGATGACTGGTTGCTAGCCCATCGCCCAATAGATTCTATTTAAGGTTGCTTTAGTCGCCTCCTACGACATGCTGGGAAGAACGGCAGCTAGTTAGCATTCTTTTTCGTCCCAAACTAGGATAAAAAAATGACTTTGTATGTATATATTTATTAGAAGAAATATTATAATTCAATTACTTTTACAACCATTACCCCTTATGGGTTAGTCAAATATTCGAATGTAGTTTTTCGCTAATTCGGAGCTAGTAATTCTATGGGTACCGCGAACCTACATTTTAAACGGGTAGTCAGTACTCAATGTGACAGATGTCTACCCTCATACAATGTTAATTGCGATCAGCACCCGACAAATGATGTGAATGAATTGTTCTTTGTATAGTTTTTAAGGTAAATAAAGTATTTTGTATTTTTTTTGTATGTTAAGCCGTGTAGCCATTTACAAGCACTGACTGCCCTATAGAATGATACTATAAAAGTCTATTTTTTAACAAACAAGTACTGAGTATGTCGGTTGCACATTTCCGATATTGACAGAGTGAGATGGGCTATCGCTAGAAGTAGAGTCAATGCCTTTGTTTTTTATTTATTTATTAAGACATCCAACAGCAAAATAAGTTCAAGAACTTAAAACTAAGAAACCATTAAAAGTAGCCAATTACAGGACATCCTTACGAGAGTATTACACAAATATTGTTTTGTTCTGAAATTGTTAAAGTTCGTTCATATTGAAATTGTATTATAATACTTCGTTCGTAAATAATGATATTAATATTATATTTTTAATATTTTGTTTCATTTCAGACCGATTTACTATCGAAAGGCCATAAACACATATGGCTATCGCACGACGCCAGTGAAGCCATACATAGTGCAGCTAGTGTGAGTATAACACATACATATATGAGTATATAATATCAGTATTGTAGGACAGTATTACACCAATTGAACTAGCCCCTTGCTAAGTACATTTAAGACTTGTGTTAAGGGGACTAGTCCACGTCATACTTATTAGACAAATACATATATAGTATACTAGCGACCCGCTCCGGCTTCGCACGGGTATAGAATATATACCCTGCTCCACTATTTAATGGATGTTATTATACATATAAACCTTCCTCTTGAATCACTCTAACTATTAAAAAAACCGCTTCAAAATCCGTTGCGTAGTTTCAAAGATTTAAGCATACAAAGGGATATAGGGACAGAGAAAGCGACGACGATAAAATAATTATACTATGTAGTGATGTAATTAACAACCAGACTGGAAAGCAGAAGAAAATGGTAGTTCTTAACTCTGCCTCCACTGAGAATCTTTAGGACCTCACGATTAGTGTTCAGGTGGTTTTAACCGGTCGTGCCACGGAGGTAGTCACTATGTAAATATACATACATACATATGTCGTTTAAGTTACAAATAAACGTAAACACAAACAACATACGCTTCACGACTTTTGTATACGCTTGACGACCTCCGTGGCGCGATCGGTTAGCCGTCGGAACGCTAATCGTAGGTCCCAGGTTCGATTTCCTTGGAGGCAGAGTTAAGGACTACGCTTTTCTTCTGCTTTCCAGTCTGGTCGTTGATTATATTATATGTATTTATCGATATAAAATAAGTACATATTTCTTAAATATACGTTGAATACTACCCTTAACATAAGTCTTAAATGATCTTAACAAGGGGCTAGTTCAATTGGTGAAAAAGTGTCCACATATTATTATTATACACACACCCTTTTAAAATGTAATTTTAATTTTATTCAAAATATGGTGGCGGGGCAGTCAGAGTTTTATGTGCCCATCTCCAAAACTTCGAATACATATTAGGTATGAGACACTTAAAGCCCGCGTTTCACTAGATAGACAACACCCAACGTGATAGGTAGTCAACACTATCGCCGTATACAGGCACTGGCTATTACCAAGCCCGAGGTCACGATGTTATCCACATGTAAATGTAACACGTTTAAATTTAATTCATTGGTGTGTGTGTGGGTGAAGTGTGTTGTGATTTCATACATATATTTTTCATTTACATTTTCGCAGGGTGGTGATGATTTGGTGGAACAACTTGGTTTGATCTCGGAAGTATCGCCGGTCGCTCTAATGAAACTTTACAAAAATCCAACGGAGTTAGAGGTGGGTTTAAATACATAAATCTCATAATATCTTTACTAAGATATAGAGACATAATATCTCCTAGGTCACTTTTTAGCATGAATTTTGGGGTTGCGATGTCATAATAAAACATTCGTGACAGTGCATTCGTTCCAAAACAATGCATTTTATTCATTTTCGACACCATGTTTCATAGAGACATTTACAGCTTAAGACCTGCACAATCGATAATTAAAAAGAAAAAGTGAAAAGGGCCAATCTATTTTTTCAAAGCAACCGGGTTCGATTCCCGTACTGGATACAGTTGTTTTTTCAAAGAAAGTATGAATGCAGTTTTTCTTTTTATCAAAATCGGTGACATGGTTCATAAAAACAAATCTTCGTATCTCTTATAGTTTCAGACTTTGCCATACTGACCGTTTTGAATGCGCCACCCTGTATAGACAACTACAATTATTATAAACGAGTGTATATAAGCAGCTTTAGTTATTTTTATTTCCTAGGGTTTCCGGAAGTGCCATGAGCGTGACGGTGTTGCCGTAGTAAAGTTCTTCCGGTGGTTGCACTCAGAGATTGAGGCTGGCAACAATGTCACGGAAATACAGGCTTCGGACAAACTGTTGGAATTTAGAAAGTAAGTTTAATTTAATAATATACATGTATTTTATTAACTATGTGAAACCGGGTCATATCACGATAAATTTATAAAGATATCTGATTACCTTTATTTTGCCCGACGTTTTGACCCAGTTGCAGTTGTTTAGTTTATAGGATAAATAAAGGTAATCAGATATCTTTATTAATTTATCGTGATATGACCCGGTCTCTCATAGTAAATAAAATGAGTATAAATCGCGAGTGTTTAAAAATAACTAATATACATGTATTTAAGTATCTAGTTCCTTTTAGGTATAGGTAGAGACTATCGATCGCCACCTGGAACGGGTGATATATCTCTCTTGCTTCACTCACACCCATTAACCTTCTCATACACGCTCTTCTGTTCTTCACGCTACACCCGCATTGAAAAGAATATATCCAATTTGATCTGTATATTATGTTCTACGCGGCCTACCCTATCCAACTTTACATTAGGTGGTATATATCAAAGTAAAAGAAAATAATATTAAAAGCATTATTCTGTGGTTGAATGATAGTAGATTTACAAAAGGAATATATGTGGGTGAAGTGGAAGGGTAGTTACGTAGAGACCGGCTCAATAGAACATATCACAGTCAGATAGTTAGATACTCAATGTGACATGTGGCAAATGACGCCATTTACAACTCTAACTATTACCTGTTCGGGAACAGGTAGGTTGCCACACGATGTATTTCATCACTGTAGTATTCGGTGTATTTCGCAAACGTATTTTTATTACGAAAATATACATAGAAAATCATTGCGATACCTTCATTTTCGATGCACATATTCTTATTTAAAGAGTCTTTTAAAACAGCACTTATTTAATATAAGGCCAACGTATAGAGCAGAAGAGCATGTATGAGAAGGTTAATTACTGTTAGTAAAACGAGAGATTTGTCACCCGTTCCAGGTGGCAAAATAGTCTCTGCTTATCTCCTAAGGGACGTAAAGGCTTGAATATATGTATAGGATCCATTGTGTCCTACAGGAAAAGAGGAAGCTTTCTACCTGGGCAGGTGTTCGTCCAGGCTAATGGCCTGACTTGGAAATTTCTATATGTCACGTTTCCGTAAAATATTTCAATTGCGCGTTCTAGGATATTGATTTTTAGAATTATTATTTTATTCTTGCTGGCGTCATCTGTGGTAATTATGTTTAACTAATTGCAACTTAGGTTTCTCTGTGTGTGGTGCTCTAGAGGTCGCCACATATGTATATACATATACTAGTGACCCGCTCCGGATTCGCACGGGTATAAAACATATAGCCTACTCCACTATTTAACGGATGTTATTATACATAGAAACCTTCCTCTTGAATCACTCTATCTATTAAAAAAAACCGCATCAAAATCCGTTGCGTAGTTTTAAAGATTTAAGCATACAAAGGGACATAGGGACAGAGAAAGCGACTTTGTTTTATACTATGTAGTGATAGAACCTCTAACCTTTCCCCCAGGCAAGGTGACCTATTCCAAGGTCCTTCCTTTGAGACCATTCCAGGGTCGGGAGCCAATGGCGCTATCATCCACTACGCGCCATCGAGGACTGGGGAACAGAAGGTCATTGGAAGCAACGAGATGTTCTTACTGGACTCTGGTGGACAGTACAAGTAAGTATATTTAATAATATTTGGATATTATTATACCGATTGCGATACGGTTCGCTTCCTATCACGTTGGGTGCTGTCTATCTAGTGATACGCGGGCTTCGAATGACCCATACCTAACATGCCTTCGAAATTTCGGAGATGGGCATTCAGGCTTTTGACTACCCCGCCGTAATTAAAAAAAGGGAGTGTGTATACACAAGTCGTGAAGCGTATGTATGTATGTATTACACCGATTGAACTAGTCCCTTGGTAAGTTCATTTCAGACTTGTGTTAAGGGTACTAGTCAACGTATATTTAACAAATATATACTTATTATAGATAGATTCATATGTAGCATATATAATCAACGACCAGACTGGAAAGCAGAAGAAAAGCGTAGTTCTTAACTCTGCCTCCACCGGGAATCGAACCCGCTCACGATTAGCGTTCAGGCGTCTAACTGACCGCGCCACGGAGGTCGTCAAAAGAGAGATACGAGATAGAAAGAAAGAAAGACATTTATTCGGACACAGAGAGACAGGTCATAACAAAAAAATAAAATAACGTAAGTCAGTCGTCTATGGTTTGTCAACAAAGTCAGCAGCCCAGTGAAAGTTGAAAATACAAATATTTATTTTCGGAGATTACCAGTGGAGGCAGAGTTAGGAACTGCACTTTTCTTCTGCTTTCCAGACTGGTCGTTGATTATGTGCTATAAATGTTAAATTTATCAATTATTTTTAAAATTCAACGTAGCTCAGTTGTTTGGGGCTTGGCTCTGTATCAGTGGGTACAGGGTTCAAATGCCGCTGGAGCATGTACCAATGGAAATGAAATTTAATGAATTTCTATGTACATTTTGGTAATAAACACATTTACGAAATGCATCGAATTATACCATGAGGAAAAACATTGTGAGGAAACCTATCTGTTCGTCGAACAGGTAATAGTTAGTGATTGTAAATGGCGACATGGCTGACCACATTGAGTACTGACTATCTGGTCAACAAGTGGGTTAATGGTCGTGAATGCGTTTGTTTTTTTGTTTTTTAATACATAAGTTTCATAGTTATATTACTTCTTAGCGACACCCTTAATGTATAACAAAGTAAGCTTGCAATTAAAGAACGGCTAACGGTGAGGGAAAACATCGCAAGGTAACCTGTCTATCCTTCGGGGTAGGTAAAAGCTATGCCTGTATACGCCTATACGGTTCACCACCTATCACGTTGGCTGACTATCTAGTGAAACGTGGGCTTTAAGTGACTCTGCATACCACAATAAAAAGGGAGTGTGTATACAATAAATACGACAATATGTATACGGCAAGGTGGGAAGATGACCTGCGCAGGTTGGCCGGCATTGAATGGATGCGGACGGCCACTGACAGGGAAAAGTCGCGTCATTTTGGGGAGGCATATGTCCAACAGTGTATTACTACAGCCTGATGATGATGTGTATATACAAATCTTGATGGGTAATTACAGTCAGATCAAGTAGCCAGAATCTTCTAGTTACGAAGCGATCATCCAATTAGAAAGGAAAATAATTCAATGCACATCAAAAATACTGAACTGTGCACCAAAATATAGCTAAACGTACATCAAATGTTAGGTTTTGTTGGGACTGTATTATTTTGGTGTACAATTCAATATTTTAGGAGTGCATTTTTGTATTATATAATATTTCTTTAAACACTACCCGATTCGAAATAATACAGTCACCACACAAACCTAACTTTTGCTGTACGTCATTTGAAAAGAAAACGGGTCTGCTACGCGTATGTTTTATAAACAAAGTATTACCTTTGTTACCCGACGTTTCGGCCATGGTCACGGGTCACGGACCAAGGCCTTTGCAAAATGGCCGAAACGTCGGGTAATAAAGGTACTTTGTTTATAAAAAAATACGCGATAAATCGCGTTTTCTTGTTAAATGAATAAAAATCGCGAGTATCTCATAAATGTTTAGCTATATTTTTGGTACATTTTAGTAATTTTAGAATGCATTTAATTATTTTCCTATTTAAAAGACGTGAATGTATGTTTATAGACGACCTCCGTGGCGCGATCGGTTAGCCGCCGGAACGCTAATGGTGAGGTTCCGGGTTCGATTCCCGGTTGAGGCAGAGTTAAGAGCTACGCTTTTCTACTGCTTTCCAGTGTATTCGTTGATTATATATGCTATATATGTATTTACCTATATATAATATGTATATATTTCTTAAATATACGTTAACTAGTACCCTTAACACAAGTCTTAAATGTACTTACCAAGGTGCTAGTTCGATTGGTGTAATAATATAACTAGGCGTTAGTTCAATATATGTAATGGTGTCCCAAATATTGTTATTACATGGTTATTTACAGAGATGGCACCACAGACATAACCCGTACCAGACACATGGGGGTACCGAGCGAAGAACAAAAGGAAACTTTCACGAGAGTGTTGAAGGGACAAATTGCGGTCGGATCCGCCTTGTATCCGCAAGGAGTTAAGGTAATAAATAACATACATATATACATACGCTTCACGACTTGTGTATACACACTCCCTTTTTTATTGTGGTGGGATAGTCAGAGGTTCGAATGCCCATCTCCGAAACTTCGAAGGCATGTTAGGTATAGGTCATTCGAAGTCTCATTAGATGGACAAATAAATAAATAAAATATAATATTATTTTATCGCAAAAGTAATCCCGTGCTATTGTGCGGCCGGTCTTCCCGACTCGTGTTAGGAGGCGACTAAGGGACTAGGGGTAGATAGAATCTATTAAACGATGGGCTAAACTGCTACCAACATGCTTATCTTAAAAAAAATTACTTAAAAACTTAACTTGAAAACTTAACGACGAAGACGCTTAAAAATATAATAATGTTAGCGTTTATTTAGAGTCACAAAACATACACTGTATAAGCAACTGTGTACTAAGGTAAATATATGCTAATGTCACTAAAGTTTGTCACTAAGGGTGAGGGTTGAAGTGGAAGTATTATAATAGGCGTGTGTCAGCTATGATGATTTATTGAAGACTGTTGGTAGGTGCTAAAGTTCATAACTACTGGCGGATTCGTTGAATGCTTATTAAGTAAATTATAAATTTTGTTAATCAAGATAAAATAAATTAAATAGCTTATTAGGTTACACGTGTCTAGGTACTTTGTACATTCTCCCGACTCCAAAAAGAATTAAAATTAAATTTAAACATGAAAGAAATGTGGCACTGATGAAACTATGATAGCCAGATGTTATATCTAAATAAAAATTATTTACTTATTAATATATCACTGTATGTTATATGTATGTACTGCAATGAAGTTCTAGTAGTAAACAAAAATATTCTAATGGCAGCACAAAATGATAATTAAGTATTAAATTATGTTAACAATAAATTATGCTAACAATAAATTATGTTAACAAAAACATTGTCAGATGGTTAATTGAAGCCTTAATTTTGTTTATCGAACACTACAGTTCTTCGGGCCATGGGGGAGGTCGCCTTGTCCAAACTTAACACTGAGCCACGATAGTCACTGTGAGGTTCTATTTCTATCACTCTGGCACTTGGTAAAACATTCATTTCAATGTTACGATTGTCAAAGTTAATACGTTTTTTCACTTGAAATATATAGTATCCGATCACTAAAAATGCTATAATCACAAGAGTTAGTAAAAACATAGATCATAGTATATTGGTGAAGATCATGCGATGTCACTTTCACTATTTGAGAGTTTTCTTTTAAGTTATCGATGTCACTCTTTATCTTGTCAAATAACACATCGTGAGTTTCCTTGTGATAGGTGTATTCTGGCAATGACGTATTGATCACTTCATTCAGAAGTGACATCTTCGGGACTTCAACAGAGGTGTCTATAAATAAGTTACTGCTCAACTGATTATGTGAAAATATAGTAAAGTCATTCGCCTTGACAACACAACCTTGACCTATATTAATAAGACCTTTATTAGTTAAATGTTTAGTTATCATATTTCCTGGACAAAGAATGCGGAGCACGCATTCTGTGCAGCACGCGAACAGCCAGGTGTCCGTTTGATGTAACTTGACCCATTTGTCGGAACAATCCGTTATCTCTGTTTTGCAATATCTTATTTCATTATTTGTTTTTAATTGTAAATCACATAACGAATTAGTGTTACGCGATTGTATGCTGTATTCTGGGTAATTCAGTTTGCAAAACAATTTTTGTTCATTTAATTGAATGCAGTTCGATATTTCATTTTCTGAGAGTGGTATAAAGACGTCCTTTTTTACATTGACAGCAATAAAATTGGTAGCTATGCTTGTAGTAATCATTTGTTTATTTTTGATGAATTGTGGCACTGTTATCACTCTTTCTAATTCGAATGTGTCATGAGTTATCAATGGGATTTTTATTTCAATTATAAGATAGGACTCTGTCAATCGCGCTTGGCCTCTTAATAGCTTATACATGTCAAATATGTTTTCTCTGAAATCTGGCAATGTCAATTCTGCGGGTAAATGGTCAGAAATATCATTCAAATGTTCCTGTAATTGTTTTGGTGGCAGTAAGTGCATATCAATGTGACCTTGGTAGGTGTTTGTCATGGTATTTATCAAAGTTTGCTGAATTGTTTTGAGATTAGCGATTATGCGATCTGCAGATGTACTGGCGGATAATGTGTAAAAAATATGTTCGATATAAACCATGTTAGATTTAAGTGATGATGTTAAGTTATTAATTTGTTCATTTATCAGCTTAAATTGCGTATTCATAATTGCTTCATTTCTTCGAATTATATTATTCTGTGCTTCAATAATGGTTGTTTGATTTTTGATTAATGCAAGAATGTGATTGTCATTTTGCTGAATCTGATCTATGTCTTTAGTGTATTGGTCTGCAAAACGTTGATCTAAGACTCCAAATAATGAGTTAGCTACGTACCCAATGCCGTTAATTAGACCTCTTTTCTGCCTTTTCTGATGGTGCGACCGTAATATTGAATTATAGTACTCAAGTTCATTCATATCATGTTGTAATTGGTGTATTATCAGTTGGGATTGTGAATCGGGTTCGGTATTCACAGTGACGACGTTGTCAATATGTTTAACGTAGCCCTGTATATTTGCCATGCTTTGCCAATATGATGTCATATTATAATACAAAATTAATTTCCAATCCTGTCGTATACGATGCACTTGTGAGATTTCATCAAAATATAATGCTCTGTCAGGTGCCAATGAAGTAATTTTTAAGTTCGTGAAGTTCGCTGCAATGCTGGGTGTGAACATGATAAAGAGTAAGAATATGAGACTGAGCATACTTGTTAATGTTTGTAACTTTTGTGGTTTTTTATATCGTCTGGTAGGTTTTGGATCGTCAATTTTATTTAATTGTTTAACATCTTGGTTTTCATTTGTCAGTATCTTTGCAAGTTTAGTTATGGGTCTTTTTACGATTCCTTTTGCCGTTTTCAATGTCACAACTCTCACGCGCTTGTCACTTCCCGGATGTGTTTCAATAACTCTTCCCATCCCCCACTTGCCAGGTGGTAGGTTTTCCTCTTTTATGCAAACAATGTCATCTATTTGAAGGTTTCGTTGACCAGTTTTCCATTTGCTACGTGATTGTAGTTGAGAAAGATACTCGCTAGACCATGTCTTCCAGAAATCTCTGTTTGCCTTTTGTGTCAATTGCCATCGTTTTCTAATGTCAATATGATGTGGTTCAGGATCTGGTGTCGATAGTAAAGGAGCACCAATCAAGAAATGACCCGGTGTTAAATATTCTAGATCTGTATCACTATCTGTCAGAATGCATAATGGTCTCGAATTAAGACATGCCTCAATTTGGCATAATATAGTCGTCAATTCCTCGTATGTATATTTTTAACTGCCAATAACTCGATGCAAATGATATTTCATGCTCTTTACTGCGGCTTCCCAAAGGCCGCCTGCGCTTGGCCACGCTGGAGCATTGAAGTGCCAAGTCACCCCTAACTCGCTTATTTCTTTTAAGAAGGTCGTATCAATGCATTTAAGTGCTTCTTGCACTTGTTGTTTAAGAACTTTATTTGCTCCTATGAAATTTGTTCCTTGATCGCTATACATGTCACTTGGTTTGCCTCTACGCGAACAGAACCTTTTGAATGCTGCCAAAAATGATTGCGTATCCATATCTGTCACTAATTCCAAATGAATTGCTTTTGTAGATAAGCAAACAAATACTGCTACGTAGCCCTTCAAAGTGCGTATGCCTCTACCTTTATTAGCCTTCACTTCAAGGTGTCCCGTGTAGTCGACGCCAGTGTGTGTAAACGGTCGTGATGGTGTCACTCTGGCTGCGGGTAAGTCTGCCATCAATTGGTTGTTATTTTGAGTGGCATAACGGCGGCATACAACACATCGATGCAAATATTTTTTGACAGTTCTTTGGTTGCTTTTGGTTTTGGGGTAAGCAAGATTTTGTCAGTCGCCCTCCCACTCGTAAGATGTCATTATTGTCAATAAATGGGTTTAAACTCAAAAGAGGGCTTTTATGATTAACCGGTTTGCCATTTTTCAATCTGCTTATTTCTTGTGCATACTCATGGCGTTGCACATGTTTTATTATTAATTGTAAAGCGTTTTGCAATTCTGCAGTTGTCAAATAAGTTAGCGCGAGCGGTCCATGTTTTTGCGTCGCAATTTTGAACCTTAAGATCCAGGCAATGATTCTTATCACGTGACTTAGGTTGCTATGGTTAAGTAAGAGTTCAAGTATTATTGGCGATGGTTGTAATGTAATTGAATATGATTGTTTACTTTTTATTTCGTGGCTCGTGTCTACAGCTGTTTTGTTATTAGGTACCAGTCGGCTTTTATCAAATGTTTTTAACCATTCGGGCCCTTGCCACCATAAGGTATAGTTTTGTAACTGTTCGGGTGTTAAGTCTCTTGTGGCGCAATCCACGGCGTTTTCTTCTGATTTTACATAATGCCACAGATGTCCAGGAATTATTTGTGTCACTTCTTTTACTCTATGTGCTACGAATGTTTTCCAACGGGAAGGATCATTTTGCAACCAGCCTAAAACAATCATTGAATCGGTCCAAGCATGTATTGATATATTATGTATGTCATTTGATTGTATAGTTTGTAGAACTTTTTGCATTAGCTTAGCAAGTAAAACCGCTCCGCACAGCTCAAGCCGAGGAAGTGTGCTAGTTTTTTGTAATGGGGCGAGCTTTGATTTTCCTATCAGCAGTGTAATTTTCGGTTTATTATTTTCACTAGTTTTTATGTATATAGCACATGCGTACACTTTCTGCGATGCATCACAGAAGCCATGTATTTCAAACGATTTTGTTACGTTGCCAATCCACCGGGGTATAGTGAGGTTTTCTATAGATTTCATTTCGAGTGCATAATTTTTCCATTCTTGTTGTAAATTATCTGGTATAGTGTCATCCCAGTTGTCCACCGAAGTCCATACTTTTTGAAATAATAATTTAGCCTTTACAGTGACAGGTGTAAGCCATCCCAGTGGGTCAAAGATTTTAGAGATTTCTGATAGTAATTTACGTTTTGTCATCTTTATGTCATTGTTGTAATCAATTTTATTTTTGAATACGAAATTGTCAGTGTTAGGGATCCACTGTAAACCAAGTGTTTTATTCGTGGCTTGGTTTCTAAACTCTGATGGCGTATTTATTTCATCCTGTGATAAGTTTTCTAATAATGCAGATGTATTGCTCGACCATTTTCTTAGACGAAATCCTGCGCCTTTTAACATGTTAATAAGTTCCTGCTGTACCTTTAATGTCGACTCAACAGATTGTCCACCACTTAAAATGTCATCAACAAATATTTGATTTTGTAAAACTTTAGATGCCAGGGGGTATTTGGACGCGTCATCCCGTGCTAACTGTTGAAGGGTGCGCAGTGCAAGGTAAGGGGCTGCCTTCATACCATACGTCACAGTGCATAGTTGATACTCCTGGATTGTTTGTGTCATGTCATCTCTCCAAAATATTTTTTGTAACTGTTGTTGCTGTTCACTTAAACGAATGATTCTAAACATTTTTTCACAATCGGCTAAGAAAACGTATTTAAACGTGCGCCATTTTATTAAAATGGCCTGTAAGTCTTGGTGTAATTTCGGACCGCTCTCCATTAGGTCATTAAGACTAAATCCTGATGTTGTTTTCGATGATGCATTAAATACCACACGTAGTTTTGTGGTACTGGAATCTTGTTTGATTACACCATGGTGGGGTAAATAACATTCTGGACCTGTCACGTATGTGCTTCGCTTCATATGTCCCAACTCTAAATATTCTTTCATAAATTTCTTATAGCTGTCAGATAATTCATTGTCATTGTCAAATTTATTTTCAAGGCGATGAAATTGGGCTAGGGCTTTGGGCTTGGACTTTCCGAGCTTTTCTTCAAAGTTTTCAATCATGGGTAATTGTACAACATATTGTCCATTTTCTAATCTTTTAGTAGTGTCACAGTATAGTTTCTCACAGTATTCTTCCTGAGGTGTCATATCCTTCTAGTATGCAATCAATTTGCAGATGTAATTTGTCAATGCAGGACCATCTTAATTCGAGGGCCTTAAGTTCGTCCTCTATTTCCCATTTCTCTAAAAGGCTGTCAATGTCAATGTTGTTCAGTTGCCGGAGTAACGATCGAAAGTTACTTCTTTGAGTGTTTATTAGGTCTAAGGCTTTGTTAGATGAGTTGTCAATTCTGTCATTATTCGGTTCTTGTTCCGAATTTCCTTCTACTAGATTGAAGGTCACATTTTTCTTTTCCACAGTAACTGGAGTAAGTAATTTCAAAGTTTCGTTGTAGAGAGACGAAACGAAATCGTAAATGTTGTCGGTGAAGTATTGGTGGGACTTGTCATCTTCCATATACAACATATTGTGGTTTTCCTCAAACTCTCTCCACAGGTTCTGTGCTTTTTCTAAATTTTTTGTCAAATACTCTGGAGTCTTCCTACTAGCAGAGTCTTTCTTGATGTTGCGACACATCCTCTTCAACTCCTCCATGATACCACATTGTTGTTCCAAATGCAAAACCTTTACAATTAGAACTTACAAACTAGGGGATAAAACTTATGCATGTTATTGTGAAGCAACTGGGTTCCAACTCAACTGGGTATGTTGCGTCTGGTGGCAAACGCAACGCTGGTTTTATGTTTACAAAACATTGTTTTTTTAATGTTACTTTAATCATCTGACCAATACAGTAGCCATTTTGGATTGGATTGAAGAAGTCTAGTAGGTTATTTTTTTGATTATATATCATACATATGTACAGTCAGCGCTAAAAGTGCAGTCCCAGTAACTTTTGTCAAGGTTTACGTTTATAAGAACAAAAGACGAAAGATATTTTACACTTCGAAGCACGTGAACGAATAGTGGCCATGACAATGCCTAGTGGCGCCAGTTTTTTTTGTAAATTATTGTCTTTTGTATTTATAAACGTAAACCTTATAAAAAGTTATTGGGACTGCACTTTTAGAGCGTATTGTACATGCATATTCACGTCCTTTAATCCCTTTCGTTGTAAACAGAACTTTAGAGAAATAATATGACCTTGGTCACTCTGTAGCATAAATACTGCGGTTGGATATCTTAATGGATGTCTGGTGAAAGGTTGTTAGCCCACCCCAATAGATCAAATTTACCCCTAGTTATCCCTCACCGTAATATTCGATACATTCCGCAAAGGTATTTTTATTACGAAAATGTACATAGAAATTCAATAAACTTAATTTCCTGTACCCACTGATACAGAGTCAAGCCCCAAACAACTGAGCATACTTCGATTTATTTATTTATAAATTGGTACACAAACAGAATACAATCATAACATTAAGACAATAGAAATACATGTTGGTTCTAAAAATCCAGATTTTAATCTAAAGCAGTGTCCACGACATTACAAACTTTTTTTTTTATTTCTTTAATAAGCCATTTACCACTAAGGTTATGTCGGCTGAAGTACAAACACTGATGCCACGGCGTTTGAAGTTCTTGTTATTCCGTCGCCATGGTTACACCAACGCCGCAACAGCCGTTACAACCGAAGAAAAAGTCGAAGTCCAATCCTTCTCCGTTGAGGATCCAAATATAATCTCAAAGCAAACATATTTAGCCAGTTTGGCATCACAATTGACTAAATATTCGGCCGAAAATAATTATTTGTATTTTCAACTTTCAATGAGCTGCTGACTTTGTTGACAAACCATAGACGACTGATGATGCCAAACTTAAGATATTAAGTACACTGATTACAGCAAAAACAAAAAAAATAAAGAACAAACAAAAAGACACAGATTCATGGCATTTATCACTTAGACGGTAGCTATATGAATCGCACTTTACTACATAGTATAAAACAAGGTCGCTTTCTCTGTCCCTATGTCCCTTTGTATGCTTAAATCTTTGAAACTACGCAACGGATTTTGATGCGATTTTTTTAATAGATAGAGTGATTCAAAAGGAAGGTTTATATGTATAATAACATCCATTAAATAGTGGAGTAGGCTATATATTTTATACTCGTGCGAAGCCGGAGCGGGTCGCTAGTTATGTCATTTATTTATCTATTTCAGGGTAACGTCTTAGACTCCCTAGCTCGTAAGTACCTATGGGACGTCGGTCTAGACTACGCCCACGGAACAGGTCACGGCGTAGGCCACTTCCTAAACGTCCACGAGGGACCTTCAGGGATCTCTTGGAGACCCTACCCGGACGACCCGGGACTCAAACCTCACTGCATCCTTAGTAATGGTGAGTTACCTTTATATGCTGGAGAATGTGTTGTCGTTGCTATGGAAACGTAAATAATAAATGACATGTACGACAGTTTTGATTTTTAATAAATGTCAAATTGACAAAAGAGTTTGTTTTGACACCTGAAGTGATATTTGATGCGTAATTAGGATCTCTTGGAGACCCTACCCGGACGACCCCGGACTCAAACCTCACTGTATTCTTAGTAATGGTGAGTCACTATGTGTCTGTGCTGGGGTATGAGAGTTGGAGGCTATGGAAACGTAAATAATAAACAACATGTACGACAGTTTTGATTTATAATAAATGACAAATTGACAAAAAGAGTTTGTTTTGACACCTGAAGTGATATTTGATGCGTAATTAGGAGCTCTAAACAACATGTACTTACGACAGTTTTGATGTTTAAGAAATTCAAATTGACAAAGCAAGAGATTGTTTTGACAACTGTAGCGATATTTGATGCGTAATTAGGACCTCTTGGAGGCCCTACCCGGACGACCCTGGACTCAAACCTCACTGCATCCTTAGTAATGGTGAGTTAACTATGCGTTTGTGCCGGGGTATGAGAGTTGGAGGCTATGGAAACGTAAATAATAAACAACATGTACGACAGTTTTGATTTATAATAAATGACAAATTGACAAAAAGAGTTTGTTTTGACACCTGAAGTGATATTTGATGCGTAATTAGGAGCTCTAAACAACATGTACTTACGACAGTTTTGATGTTTAAGAAATGTCAAATTGACAAAGCAAGAGATTGTTTTGACAACTGTAGCGATATTTGATGCGTAATTAGGACCTCTTGGAGGCCCTACCCGGACGACCCCGGACTCAAACCTCACTGCATCCTTAGTAATGGTGAGTAAACTATGCGTTTGTGCTGGGGTATGTGAGTTGGAGGCTATGGAAACGTAAATAATAAACAACATGTACGACAGTTTTGATTTATAATAAATGACAAATTGACAAAAAGAGTTTGTTTTGACACCTGAAGTGATATTTGATGCGTAATTAGGAGCTCTAAACAACATGTACTTACGACAGTTTTGATTTTTAATAAATGTCAAATTGACAATCCAAGAGAGTGTTTTGACATCTGAAGTGACATTTGATGCGTAATTAGGACCTCTTGGAGGCCCTACCCGGACGACCCGGGACTCAAACCTCACTGCATCCTTAGTAATGGTGAGTCACTATGTGTTTGTGCTGGGGTATGAGAGTTGGAGGCTATGGGAACGTAAATAAACTATGAAACGTGATATTGTGGATGAAATGGTTTTTGACATCAAATGGATCATTTTGGTAATGTCAAATTGTTGTTTTCAAAAGGGTGTCATTGAAATTTTATAGTTTTTTATGAATTTTTCGTGTTTTATCATTGTTATTGATAGATTTTATTTTATTGAATATTTTTTTTAGATTTTTATTATGTGTTTTCTTATTATAATATAATAATTATTGAAATTTATTGTTTAACGATTTAATCAACCTAATTATTATACTATTATTTATTTTACTATCGTATTGGGTGGAGAAAAAACTGTAATGATTATGATATAAATTGGATATAATTTTGTATATAAAATAAATAAATAAAATACATGTTTTATCATTTTTCTTATTCTAGAACCTGGCTATTACAAGGTGGGTTCATACGGGATCCGTCATGAAGACCTAGTGGAGGTGATAGCTGTCAACAAGACCACTGATCATCCACGGGTAAGGATAGTTCACGACCTTAACCCTTGGGGGGTACACTGAGATTTATGTCTGTTTGCACGATAGTGGAGCTCCAATCCAGCGGAAATAAATCACCAAGTTAATAATTAACGGGACTTATCGCGTAAGTTTATATATTATATATAAACTTACGCGATAAGTCCCGTTAATTATTAATCATGAGTATAAATCGCGAATCTCTTAAAACTATAAATCACCAATATTTGAAACTACGTGTTCACGATTAACCCTTGCGGGTTAGTCAGAGGTTCAGGTGTCCATCTTCGCAATTGCGAAGGTAGTAATTCTATGGCCACCACGAACCCACGTGTTGACCAAGTCAGTACTCAATGTGACAGGTGGTATTTAGATATATGAGTAAATTTAATGACTAAACTGACTATTGTGAGCAATGGGCAGGTTCATAATAATATTTTAGGACACTATTACACCAATTGAACTAGCCCCTTGGTAAGTACATTTAAGACTTGTGTTCAGAGTACTAGTCAACGTATATTTAAGAAATATATACTTATTATATATCGATAAATACATATATAGCATATATAATGAACGACCAGACTGGAAAGCAGAGGAAAAGCGTCTTAACTCTGCCTGCACCGGGAATCGAACCGATCGCGCCACGGAGGTCGTCAAAACATTGAGTACTAACTGTCTGGTCAACACGTGGGTTTGAGGTGGCTATAGATGATGTGTAGAGAGAACATGTCCAAACCGTCGAAGCATGCCCTTTTCAATCTTAGTCACTACATCTTCTTTTAAATCGCAATTCTAAATTTTATTCAATCAATCAATCAGCCTATACTAGTCCACTGCTGGACGTAGGCCTCCCCAAGGGTACACAAAACACGATCACTCGTGGCCCTCAGCCAACCACTATCAGCGACCATCTTGAGGTCATCGGTCGACTGGCAGGGGGGCGTCCTACTTTACTTAAGTTTTATTATTATTAATAAAACAATTATTTATTTTACAGGCTAAAAACCTAATGGGAGATTACGACGGCAGAGGTGTTTTAGGGTTTAACACCTTAACTATGGTCCCGAACCAACGGGCTTGCATTAAAGTGGATCTTTTGGACGATTTCGAGGTATGTTTTAATAATAATATTGTAAGACATTACAAGAATTGTACTAGCCCCTTGGTAAGCAAATATTAAGAGGGCCTTAATCCACTTATTAATTATGACGGCGATATAACTGCGTGCGTCTCTGCTGTAAAAGTGGTAATCTGCTAAAATTTAAATCTATCACAGTTGTAACACGATAGTGACTCAATAGCACACTCGCATACGATTGAACAAATGCATAGCTTTCAAAACAATAGTGGAGTACCAAAAATAACGCGAGTGAACTGATATTGAGTAACGATTGATTAGTGGCTTAGCTGTTTTGTACTTCTGACGCAGTTTGATTGCGCTTCCGTGGTGTAAGAACAGAACAGGTAATGTTTAGTGCTTGTAAATGGCGACATGGCTTACCACCTGTCACATTGAGTACTAACTATCTGGTCAACATGTGGGCCCGGGGTGGCCATAGAATTTCTACCTTCGCAAATGCGGAGATGGACACTTGAACGTCTGATTCCGCCGCAAGCGTTAATGGTTGTGTACGCTTTATCTTTTTTGTCATTAATATGGCGTTTTCCAACTTATGTGGTGTAAGTTGTCTTCATATCCGAATAAATGTTATTTTTTACTCCCTTTTTTGTCTTAAAACTCGTATATGAATTTACATATGTATATTCTATTCTATTCTTTTTGTTTACAGCTCAACTACATAAATGCATACCACAAGCGTGTCTTAGAAACCCTGACACCATATTTTAAAGAGAAGAATTTGGAAGAAGATTTGAAATGGCTAGAAAATGAATGCCAACCTATAATAAGAAATCAATAAATAAGCTTTTATATGATATGATAACCAATACAAAATTTGATACATTAAAAATGCTTCACGACTTGTGTATACACACTCCCTTTTTTTATTGACTTGAGTGCCCATCTCTGAAATTTCGAAGGCACGTTAGAAATGGGTCATTCGAAGCCCGCGTTTCACTAGATAGACAGTACCCAACGTGATAGGTAGTGAACCGTATCGCCGTATAGAGGCTTGTGCCCATTTTAGAATTTAGTGAAATACTGAATGACATAGAATTTTGGTATTATTAGTTGGTTACTCAAAGTTTATATATTTTTATCTTTTATTATTGATGTTATTTTCGAATCAAACTACCGTAACTCTGCACGAAATTATGTATGTAGATGATTTAATATCTCCGTTGTTAACTTTCTACATTAACGAAATGCATCGAATATTACGGTGACGGAAAAGATCGTGAGGAAATAGTGCTTGTAAATGGCGACATGACTTACCACCTGTCACATTGAGTACTATCTATCTGGTCAACACGTGGGTTCGAGGTGGCCATAGAATTATTACCTTCGCAATTGCGGAGATGGACATCTGAAGCTCTGACTACCCCGCAAGGGTTAATGGTCGTGAACGCGTTTGTCTTTTTGTTAACTTTCTAACTATTAAGGTTGTAATGGCATATGGTATATTGGTTGGTTGCTAGCCCATCGCCAAATAGATGCATTTTAACACTAATATTGTCAATTTCATTTCAAAAATGTGTTTATCTATCTTAATATTAATTATTGTGAGCATTGCAGAAGATATTTTCTACGATTCATTTGTTGTGTGTAAATAAAGCATAAGAAAAATATAAATTATTTTTTTATTTATTTTCGTACATACAATCACATCATTCCCGTTTTCCTACGACAGTAAGCAGTGACGGATCCGAATTTGTCTCAATCCTGACAAACCACTTTGACATCCATACATCTCCTCACACACTTTACGATTATAGGTAGCATAGTCACCCTTTTTTAATGTGTCGGCTATCTGACTATCATATGTCTTAATTGGGTCGATCCCTACATTACATTACGTATAAATAAATATATGACTGAAAAAGTAAACATATATTTTTCAATGTGGTTAGAGTGTGTACTATCAAATACACACATACAAAAACATATGAGATTTACTTTCTAACTTTAGTTTTTGGACATATGTATACAACCGTACAACATACATATACTCACATATAAAATACACATATATGAACATACATAGACACTCGCTTGTGTAAAGACACTCCCATTTTATTGTGACGTAGTAGTCAGACGCTTGAATACCCATCTTTGCAATTTTGGAGACATGTTAGGTATGAGTCACTCAAAGCTCGCGTTTCATTAGACAGACAGCACTCAACGTGATAGATAGTGAACCGTATCGCCGTTTACAGACACTAGCTATTACCTATCCTGAGGGATAGACAGGTTTCCTGACAATGTTATCCCTCACCGTTAGCGACTGGAAGTTATCATGTACCTAAACTTCTATCTTTGGTAACACATTAGTAAATTTCAATCATTTGTACGTGCCAGTGCCGGCATTCGAACCTAGGTCACTAATAAGAAGCCAGAGGTCTTACCCACTTGGCTACAGGCGCTTTTAAATATGTGAAATGAAATTCTTTTGTACATTACAATTATAAATATCACTTATTTTTGAAATTAGCAAAGAAACGTTTTCTTATGAAAAAACTGTCATACAATTAAATATTCATAATAATCAAAAATAAATCTAATTAGTCATTCCCATGCAACATACCTAGCTGAGTTAGAACCCTTTTGCTGCGACATTAACATGCATAAGTTATATTCCTTATTTTATAAGTTTTATTGTAAGTAAACGTTTCGTATTGTGTATGGTTTGTGGCTGGAAATAAACGCTTTTTATTATTATTAAACTATTGGCGTTTCGAAAAAAAAGGCAGAGAAACAATGCTTAGAAACTCTACAGACAACACTAAATTCAATAAGAATCCATTAAAATGTGATTGAAGCGTCACTTTCAAAGTTTTTTTTTAACTTTAGGGAATCCCAATAAGAACCCGTATCGTGAAGCTACAATCACATTTGAATAAAACATTACACCACATAATTGAAATACTCATTTATTCTGTATAGTCAGGTCCTTTGATCCTATTAAGAATGGACAGAATCTCAGAGTCTCCTTGAATACTTAGCAGCATTGGTGTTGTAATACATACATACATACACATCACGCCTGATTCCCTGTAGAGACAGATCCCTATCTGTCCCGATCCTGACAGACTACTTTCGCTTCATTGACATTTATACATCTTCTCATACACTCTCGGCGGTTATAGGTACACCTAACGTCACCTTTTTTCAATATAGCGTCTATCTGACTGTTATATGTCTTATTAGGCCGGCCCCTACGTAACCGCGCTTCCACTTCATTCATATATATTTCTTTTGTCAATCTGCTATCATTCATCCGCATAACATGTCCAAACCATCGCAACATGCTCTTTTCAATCTTAGTCACTACATCTTCTTTCAAACCGCAACCTTCCCTTATCACACTATTTTTAATTCACTATTATTGGTGTTGTAAAAGCATTGATATGAAATATTTCTGTCCTGTTCTGAACGTAAATAGAGAAAGGTATTTGGTCGTTTGGGCACATGGAGCGAATTTATAGAGCCACAGTGGAAGGTAGAGTTGGACTGGGTAGGCCGCGTAGAACTTATACAGATTAAATTGGAGACATTTATCTCAAGGCTGTATGTAGCGTGAAGAACAAAAGAGCATGTATGTTCTTTAATGGTTGTAAGTGAAGCAATAGAGATTTGTCACTCGTTCCAGGTGGCGATCGATATCCTCTGCCTATCCCCTTAGAGACGTAGAGGCGTGTATATATGTATGTTACTAACTTATCGCCAAATCTATTAAAGAATGGTAACTAGTATTATCTACCATTCGCCTCTCATCCCCTATTTGATTTACCGTGTAGAACGGCAGCTAGTCAGCATTCTATTTACGTCACAGACCAGCAAGAGACTTGTCTAAAGTGTCAATGCTGTCACCCTATTTATTTCCATTAGAACGTCACTTATCTTGGCAGATATTTAGCACACGACTCTCTTGATAATTAACCATCAAATTGTTTAGTTGAAAAATGGAAATAAAAATGACTTACAGATGTAGCATTACTTAGTCACTTGTTAGCCTGAATATTAAAAGTTGATTTCTCAATCGGCACGTATGGCAATTCATAGGGCTGTGCTGGTTCCAACATTGACATATGGTAGTGAAAGTTGGGTATGGCAAAAGAAGCATGAAAGTAGAATCAATGCCGTCGAAATGCGGTCACTGAGAAGCATGTTAGGAGTGACATTGAATGATAGAATTAAAAATAGTGTGATAAGGGAAGGTTGCCGTTTGAAAGAAGATGTAGTGACTAAGATTGAAAAGAGCATGCTTCGATGGTTTGGACATGTTATGCGGATGAATGATAGCAGATTGACAAAAGAAATATAAATGAGTGAAGTGGAAGGGAGGTTACGTAAGGCCGGCCTAATAAGACATATAACAGCCAGATAGACGCTATATTGAAAAAAGGTGACGTTAGGTATACCTATAACCACCGAGAGTGTATGAGAAGATGAATGAAGATGAATGTCAATGAATCGAAAGTGGTCTGACAGGATCGGGACAAATGGGGATCCGTGATCTCTGCCTACCCCTCTACAGGGAATCAGGCGTGATGTGTATGTATGTTGTCATATGGAACACTGGTGACAAGTTGCAAGATTCTATTTACTCTTAGTCGCCACGCCGGTTAGTGCGATACGCCGGTAAGAACGGCAACTAGTTACCATTCTTTTTACATCTTAGACTAACACGGGAAATATTTATTCTATGGCATTATTCGATAATTCAGTTATCAATTCTCGTTCGATGATCGGGCAGTGTTTTAATGGGTACCCATCTTGATTATTCATGGGCTGTCGATTTCAGTTAAGGAAAGCCGTATGAAGAAAGAATTACATTATTTTAATAAAGTATATTGCCATTTTTAATCCTATTCTTCATTTTCCCAATATATCAATACAAGATAGCAACTATCTAATCTATCGACCACAATATCATTCGGTTATTAAAACTAATTCGTTTATTATGTATTATTATATATTGATAAATATTGTTTGTTTGTATGTTATATCACTAAACTTAGGTATTGATAAAAATGTCATACCGTGCTGGCAGGGACGTAAAAAGAATGCTTACTAGCTGCCGTTCTTCCCGGCATGTCGTAGTAATCTATTGGGTGATGGGTTATCAATCTGTCACCAATCTTGCTTATGACATCACTACCCCAATATTCATGCTAAAAAGTGACCTAGGATTATCGTCTATTATCGTCTCTCTAAGGTTATATTCACCGGAAAAGCATTAAAGGACGTGAATGTATATATAAGTATGTAATTAAATCAAATATTATAGTTTTAAGAGATTCGCGATTTAACTAACGGGACTTATCGCATAAGTTTTTATGTAATAAAGTTACCTTTATTACCCCGACTTTATTAAATAAAAACTTACGCGATAATTCCCGTTAGTTATTAATCATAAATCAAATATGTTTCATATAAATACCATTACAACCCGAAAATTCATGTTTAAAACTGACCAAAGAAAATAAATTCGTGGTTCTGTCCATCTCGAAATTTGAGAACTTGAATATATGACGTATACACTTTTCAAGTAAAACCCTATCTTTTTCATATATCAAATACCATTGGATAAACAAATCAATAGATATTATATTCATATCTCAATAACGACGATACGGATTATAAGAATTGACGCCAAAATATAGTTTAGTTAGACTTATGTTATTTATTCAAAATGATTAGGAAATTAGTGTTTTGTTTTATATTATGGTGAGTTCCTTTACTAACTAGCTGCCGTTTTTCTAGCAGGTTATAAATTCAAAGGTTTTTATTCAACATAAGTGCAAGTACAGTACATTCATTGAAAGTCAATACATTTGCCCGACACTGGTTGTCTCTTAATATTAAAAGTCTACCGTTGGTTCGGAAGCCCTGGCTCGAAGAAGAACCAACAAGAAACTCAGGCTTTCAGGATTTTTTGCCCAGTGCCAGTTACAAAACCAAATTAAAACAGAAATTGGATCGTTATTGAATTTGTTATTAGATGTTGTCTGCAGAGTTTCGTACCATTCCTTTTTTGCAAATTCTTCTTTACGAAGTGCCGATAGTTAAATGTTTTCCCTCAATGTTATACTCGACGCATTTCGTAAATGTATTTATATTACGAAAATTACGTTGGTACATGCTTAAGCCGGATTTGAACCCTGTTTCCCTGTATCGTTAGAAAACCTACCTGTTCCCCGAACAGGTGATAGTCAGTGCTTGTAAATAGCGACACGGCTTACCACCTGTCACATTGAGTACAGACTATCTGGCCAACACGTGTGTATGAGGTTGCCATAGAATTACTACCTTCGCAATTGCGGAGATGGACACCTGAACCTCTGACTACTCCGTAAGGGTATTAACGTGAACACGTTTTGTTTTAATATTTAATCTTATCATGAAAGAATTTTTTTCATGGGAAACAGATTTTTGTCTTTCAATAATTGAAATTTATGTTCCGCATATTGATTTAAATCATTTCATTTCATTTCCATGATTGTCTTTGATCAATATAAGTGTATAAAGCCGAATGTCTAAGGACCTAGGGGTACCTAAATAGAATCTATTAGGTACCCTAGATAACCGCAATGACAACACCAAAAGTGACCGAATTAATATATCAAAAATCTCGTTCTCTCTGAAAAGGATTTAATGACGTGAATGTAAATAACTTTCTTCTCAAAGCGAGTGTTAGTAGTGAACAACAGAAGAGCATGTACGAGAAGGTTAATGGGTGTGAGTGAAGCAAGAGAGATTTGTCATTTTTCAGTGGGTACAGGGTTAAAATGTCACTTAAGCATGTACCAATGGAATTGAAGTTTAATGAATTACTATTTACATTTTCGCAATAAAATTTACATTTGCGGAATGCATCGAATATTACGGTGAGGGATAACTAGGGGTAAATTTGGTCTATTGGGAAATGGGTTAGCAACCTGTCACCAGACATCCATTAGGACATCACGACCCCAGTATTTATGCTAGAGAGTGACCAAGGTGATATTATCTCTCTGAAGTTCTGTCCACAACGAAAGGGATTAAAGGACGTTAATATGCATGTACAGTCAGCGCTAAAAGTGCAGTCCCAGCAACTTTTTACAAGGTTTTAGTTTATAAGAACAAAAAACAATATTTTACATTTCGAAGCACGCGAACGTATAGTGGCCATGACAATGCATAGTGGCGCCAGTTTTAAAATGTAAAATATTGTCTTTTGTTCTTATTAACGTAAACCTTATAAAAAGTTTACTGGGACTATACTTTTAGCGTTGACTGTACCTAAAGGCATAGATATATCTAATAATTATTTCTCTTTTACAGTTTATTCCATGGACAAGTATATGGGCATATACCCAGAAGTGCTTCATATGACTATGCCGAACCAAATAGTCCTATATCAGGTAAGTTTGATATCATTTTACTTCACGATTAGTATCCAACGTGATAGATAGTATATCAAAGCTTCTTATAACAAATTATGTGAAAGAAAAAAAAGAGTAAACCTGACATTTATCGGAATCACTACATAGTATAAAACAAAGTCGCTTTCTCTGTCCCTATGTCCCTTTGTATGCTTAAATCTTTGAAACTACGCAACGGATTTTGATGCGGTTTTTTTTAATCGATAGAGTGATTCAAGAGGAAGGTTTATAATATGTATAATAACATCCATTAAATAGTGGAGTAGGCTATATATTTTATACCCGTGCGAAGTTGGAGCGGGTCGCTAGTATATATATATATATATATATACTTATATATATAAAGGAGCGGCTGTAGCCTAGTCTGAAAGACCTCTGGTTTTTTAAAGGATCTAGGTTCGAAACCCGGTTCAGGTATGTGTCAATGAATGAAATAAAGAAAATGTGTATTTCATTACGTACATAATTTATACCTTTTCACACGTATAATAACATCGTTAGGAAACCTGCCTATCTCTTAAAATTGCTAATAGTCAGTGCCTGTATACGGTTCACTACCTGTCATGTTGGCTCATACCTAACATGACTAGAGCTTGCCCAAATACAAGTCGCGAAGAATATTTTATGTAAATTACGTGATGTATGATTTTACTTTTTTATACGTTTTTTAAGCCTTATTAAGCCATTCACCACTAAGGTTATGTCGGCTGAAGTACAAACACTGATGCCACGGCGTTTGAACTTCTTGTTATTCCGTCGCCATGGTTACACCAACGCCGCCAGCCGCTGCAATCGAAGAAAAACGAAATCGAAGCTCCAATTCTTCTTTTCCTTGTTCTTCGGTTCGTTCCAGTTGAGGGTCCAAATATAATCCCTAAGCAAACATATTTAGCCTATTTGGCATTACAACTGACTAAATATTCAGCCGAAAATAGTTATTAATATTTTCAACTTTCACTAAGCTGCTGACTTTGTTGACGAACCATAGACGACTGTTTTTATACGTTAATTTTTAATAATTGTACGTAAACTTCATCGACATTGTTTATTTATTAGATATTTTTTCATGTTTACTTCATAATTTGTTTCAGTATTACCAACAACAAAAGCAACAAGAACAGACAGCTTAGATCGTCTGAATGTCTTAAGAAGTGTACTAAGTTCTAATGGAATCGACGCCTATGTCATACCTACTGCGGATGCACATAACGTAAGAATAATTAAATTCATACATACATACACATCACGCCTGCTTCCCTGTAGAGGGGTACAGAGATCGCGAATCTTATATCCTGATTCAGACAAACCACTTTCGCTTTATTGACACTCATACATCTTCTCATACACACTCGGCGGTTAACACGTCACTTCAAGTGGACTATTCAATAGATTGTTAGTTTTTGATTACTGTAGATAACAAAACCTCCTTAAAGGATCAATGCAATGCTAATGCCACATGATATGGTGTATGTAACAAGTAGGGAAGTACAAAACTACAAACAGCCATAGAGACAGTTTTACATGTCTGTTGAATATTATATATGTATATTCAAAGAAAGTGTGAATGCAGTTTTTCTTTTATCAAAATCGGTGACATGGTTCCTAAGAACAAATCTTCGTATCTCTTATAGTTTCAGACTTTTCCATACTGACCGTTTTGAATGCGCCACCCCGTATATTATATTCCTTTTGTCAATCTGCTGTTATTGTTATGCGGATGAATGAGTATTTGTACTTTCCGAGATCTAGACTATGAATTCTTCAAATTTGTCACACCGCAGTTGGATGCTGTATTTTTTACTGTCCTAGTCCAGACGAACCACTTTTGCTTTAATATCAATACATCCCCTCATATTGTTTTTCAATATATAAAAGCTTTTAATGCTGTCTCGTCTACCGTCGATGTCTTTCATGTGGGTTGGATGATTTCGCCAAAGCCGTAATAAAATTATTCAATCAATTTAAGATTTACAAACTCATAATTTATGATATAGCATACGCATTAGGTATTTGCCTGTAAAGTATGTTATCCTGTTGTAAATCGCTACATAGTATAAAACGAAGTCGCTTTCTTTGTCCCTATGTCTCTTTGTATGCTTTCTTGAAATTACGCAACGGATTTTGATGCGCTTTTTTAATTGATAAGAGTGATTCAAGAGGAAGGTTTATATGTATAATAACGTCCATTAAATAGTGGAGTAGGCTATATATTATACCCGTGTGAAGCCGGAGCGGGTCACTAGTATGTAAATAATACGTAAACCCATTCCGTTTCAGTCGCAATACATAGCACCCTCTGATGCCAGAAGAGAATGGATTTCTGGCATGTCAGGATCGGCTGGCACAGCAGTAGTTACCCAAACTGATGCCTTAGTCTGGACTGATGGAAGATATTATACCCAGTTCTTCATGCAAGTCGATACTAGGTACTGGGAACTAATGAGAACAGGTATGTAAAGTAGGTACGTAGTAGGATACTTGTAATTAGGAGGAAAGTTAGTTAGTTCTATTATTTTAGCCATTCAGCGCGGAAATGCTGCCAGCATCTTGGGCACTCTCCCTGTTGGCAGTGATTTGGCTCAAATATTTTATTTATAGTTTTATTATAATTTATTTATAAATAATTTAGTTAATAGTTTAGGATGTAAAAATATGTACTTGATAATTATATGAAGGAAAGTAATAAAAATGAATTTTGCAAAAATATTTTACATATTATAATTCGACATAGATCAGTTGTTTGGGGCTGGACTTTGTATCAGTGGGTACAGAGTTCGTATTCCGCTTCAGCATGTCCTAATGGAAATGAAGTTTAATGAAATGAAAACACATTTACGAAATGCATCGAATTCACGGTGAGGAAGAACATAGTGAGGAAATCTACCTGTTGCTTGAACAGGTAATAGATAGTGGAAACCTACTAGGTCATAGTGAGAACTTGTAAATAGCGACATGGCTTACCACCTGTCACATTGAGTACTGACTATCTGGGGCCAAATCTACTAATATGCGTTTAAGCACAAACGTAGTTCAATATCAGATCAGTGATATTCGCAAAGGCAGTGTTAGTGGACTAAGGCCATAGAAGTACTACCTTTGCAATTACGTAGATGGTTATGCGAACATTTAATTACCTAGTAAGGGTTTTAGTCTTGTTTGTTCTTTGATTTTGGAAATTTCACTTACTTATTACACTTAGCAATACTTAGTTACTTTATTTATTGCATTAAGATATACATACATACATCCCACACCTGGTTCCCTGTATAGGTATAGGCAGAGATCACGGATCCACATTTTTCGGGATCCTTTCCTTTTACTGACACTCATACACTTCTAACACGCTCGGCGGTTATAGGTACTTCTAACGGATGACGTTACACTTTTTTGACATTTATAAAGGCACTGGAAAAACCGCTTTGTAATGAAAAATCACATAGCGGATTTTTACAACCCAACAATAAACAGTTATGTGTCAAAATTAAAGAAAAAAAATTCTGATTCCTAAAATAAAGTCATATAACGAACAAATTATATTACAAAAGACCCATATTACCTTATTTTAATTTTGTGCATACTCAGTTTTTGACTTAAGGGTCTTAGTTACAAAAAAACAGTTTTTTGTCTCTCCTGAAAAGTTACAATTTTGTCTTTATCGGTTTTTCCAGGCGCAACGACGATATATTCCCTTATATCTAGACGTCAGCATTTATAACCGCATTACCGTCGCTTATTTTTATTTATTCACTAGCGACCCGCTCCGGCTTTGCACGGGTATATAATATATAGCCTACTCTACTATTTAATGGATGTTATTATACACATAAACCCTCCTCTTGAATACTCTATCTATTAAAAAAAACCGCATCAAAATCCGTTGCGTGGTTTCAAAGATTTAAGCATACAAAGGGACATAGGGACAAAGAAAGCGACTTTGTTTTATACTATGTAATGATGCCGTTTGTTACTTTCCAGATAACGCTTCAATATCAACATGGTTGACCCAGAATTTGAACCCTGGTTCAGTGGTTGGTATTGATCCCACCACATACACTAGGACTTCCTGGCTCAGCTTACAGGTAAGTACTAATATTAGTATTTACATGGCATAGTAACGGTGAGGGAAAACATCGTGAGGAAACCTGCCTTTCCCTCAGGATAGGAAATAGTCTATATACGACGATACGGTTCATTACCTATCACGTTGGGTGCTGCCTACCTAGTGATACGCGGGCTTCGAATGACCCATACCTAACATGCCTTCGAAATTTCGAAGATGGGCATTCAAGCCTCTTACTACCCCGCCATAATAAAAAAGGGAGATACACAAGTCGTGAAGCGTATGTATGTATGTTACATGGCAGTTCGAAGAAGATGTAGCAACTAGAATTGAAAAGGACATGCTTCAGTTTTACACGCGATTGTATGATAGTAGAATCATGGGTTGATTGATTGATGTGTGGGTAAAGTGGAAGGGTGTTTACTTAGGTTTAATAACACGTACCTACAAAAAAGACAAACGCGATCACGACCTAACCCTTGCGATGAAGTCAGAGGTTCAGGTTTCCATCTCCACTATTGCGAAGGTAGTAATTTATGGCCATCTCGAGCCTACGTGTTGACCAGATAGTCAGTACTCAATGTGACAGATGGCAAGCCATGTCGCCATTTACAAGCACTATTAGTTGTTCGACGAACAGGTAGGTTTCCCTCACCATAGCATTCGGTACATTTCGCTAATGTATTATTATTACGTAAATGTACATAGAAATTCATTAAACTTCAATTCCATTGGTACATGCTCAAGCGGCATTTGAACCCTGTACCCACTGATACAGAGCCAAGCCCCAAACAACTAAGCTACGTCAAATCAACCTTTATTCTATTTTCAGGCAATATTAACTTCATCAAACATAACGTTGCAAGCTACACCCGATAATTTAGTCGACATAGCTCGTGCGAATATCAATGACCCGGCCCCTGCCAGACCGAACGAACCACTACTGGCACTATCTATAAACTATACTGGTAAGAACATACATTCACGTCCTTTAATCCCTTTAAAAGTGGACAGAATCTTGAAGACATTATAATATCACTAGCGACCAGCTCCGGCTTCGCACGGGTATAAAATATATAGCCTACTCCACTATTTAATGGATGTTATTATACATATAAACCTTGCTCTTGAATCATTCTATCTAAATAAAAAATCGCATCCAAATCCGTTGCGTAGTTTCAAAGATTTAAGCATACAAAGGGACATAGGGACAAAGGAAGCGACTTTGTTTTATAGTATGTAGTGATTATGTACATTATGTCAAAAGGAATATTGTGACAGATGGCTAACCCATCGACCAATATATTCAATTGACCCCTAGTCCCTTAGACGCAGTCTACGACAGGGATTGTGATGCTAAATGAAATATTGGTGACAGATTGATAGCTCCGCGACCAAAAGATTCCATTCACCGCTAGTAGCTTAGTATCTTCCTACGATATGCCGGGAAGAACGGCAGCTAGTTAGCATTCTTTTATGCCTCATACGAGCACGGAACACAATTCAACTTTGATAAAATTTAACGCTTACGTGTTTCTTTAAATATTTATAGTATTGATATTGATCATATACTAACATAACCTATTTACATTTCTGTTGATAAGTAACAAAGCAAGTCAAATCTGCTAAACCAACTCGTGTTTTTGCGGAAAACCAATCATTTTTCAGTGTGATTGAAACTATGATCCCCATTGACTAATTATCCGTGTTTTCGCAAAATGCATAGGTTTTTTTTTGCAAAAACTCGAAATATGAAATCATCCTGTGCCAGATACATAGTGTCTTGTGAATTTACTCAGAGCACAATCAAACAAATCCGATGGACGACCTCCGTGGCGCGATCGGTTAGACACCTGAACGCTAATTCGTTAGGTCCCGGGTTCGATTCTCGGTAGCGGCAGAGTTAAGAATTACGCTTTTCTACTGCTTTCCAGTCTGGTCGTTGATTATATATGATATATATGTATTTATCTATATTTAATATGTATACATTTCTTAAATATACGTTGACTAGTACCCTTAACACAAGTCTTAAAAGTACTTACCAAGGGGCTAGTTCAATTGGTGTAATAATGTCCAAATATTATTATTATTAAAAAAAATCCACATCCTCAGCCACCGCATTAAATGTAGTAAGAGAGCATATATGTATGTATAATCTTTTGCAGGCAGGTTTGCCAGTGAGAAAATATCGGAATTGTTGGCTCAAATACGTCAATCTGAGGCTTCTGCTCTAGTTCTTACTGCGCTGGATGAAGTTGCTTGTAAGTATTATGGACTCATAGACAATCTAGATTTCATACTAATAAAAATACTACGGTGAGGGAAGACATCGTAAGGAATCCTACCTGTTCCCCGAACTGGTAATAGTTAGTGCTTGTTAATGCCGACACGGCTGACCACCTGTCACATTGAGTACTGACTATCTGGTTAACACGTGGGTTCTAGGTGGCCATAGAATTACTATCTTTGCGATTGCGGAGATGAACCTCTGACTACCCTGCAAGAGTTAATGGTCGTGAACGCGTTTGTCTTTTGTCTAGATCCCATTCAGATACATCCCAACCCCACGTTGTTTAACTTCGGTGATTGAACGTTAATCGGTGTATTAACGCGGCTATAATGTTTCCCAAGAGGTTTTTACACATATACAGGGTTATTTGTAAAACATCAACAACCTCGCAAGACCAGGTAGCTATCATCGTGAACAACAACATTTGTTCTACGACTTTTGATAATTTGACACATTTTACTTTCATACAAAAATAAATATCAATTTAATTTTACGTTTGAATGTTCTTAACTCTATGGGCATCGCATCGCGTCGTGCGCGTCGCCTTTTCTTACCTACGTGAATCGAACATAGACCTACAAATGTCACGACAGTACAATAATAGCTTGAAAAATCATTATTAATTAATGTATTGAGTTATGATAAAACTCGTAGAACAAATGTTGTTGTTTATGATTTTAGCTATCTAGTCGTGCGAGGTTGTTGATGTTTTTCAAATAACCCTATAATGTTGTGTATAAAGATACCAGGTGCCCAAGGCTACTGATGGTTTTTAGCACAATCATAGTTCAATATCACTTCAGTGTGACGTATGTAGGCTAGCTACTCGCGGGGTCAGTGACCGAGGGTAGGGCAAACATTTTGCTTTTGTATGAATCCACTAAGTATGCAGGCAGGACACAATTCCCTTTCTGAATAAATGCTGCTAACCGAAGAAGACGTGTTTCCTTGTATCCTGTAATAATAGTGTTTCACCTAGTATTTAATGTAGGAACACTTCATTCAGTTATAGTATGAGGTTGGTAGAGGATTACCATGTGTCAATTTTCGCCTTAAGAATGGCGAATTTTGTCACTTTTGCTATTCCACTAACAACTATAAATAGAATTATAGAACTAGGGTACGAAAATTTTAGAACAATATGCATTCGGGCATAAAATTTAATTAACATCCTATTCCCGATCTCATAACATTTCAATCGGAAGATCGCTTCCCGTTTGGTGGAGGCCAGCGGGGACTCAAGGGCCGGTGCGTATTTCGCCCAGCGCATCAGCATAGCTGTGCAACGGGGAAATGCCACCAGCCTTCTTGGGACACTTCCTGCCACTGCCAGTGACTTGGCAGATATATTTTATTTGTATAAATATAATATATTTAGGTTTAAGATTTTATTTTATAATTATTAGTTTATTTATTATTTATTTATTTAGTACCATTAATTAGATGTATTAGTTCATAACATAACATACGCTTCACGACTTGTGTATACACACTCCTTTTTTTATTATGGCGGGATAGTCAGAGGCTTGAATGCCCATCTCCGAAATTTCGAATCGAACTCTGAAATGTATTAGTTCATGTAAATAAAATTTAATATTGGATAGGACTTTGATCGGAAGATTTAATTTCATTTTTTCACTTGATAGGCAGTACCATAAATGTATGGACTGAATATTTGATTAATTTGTGTTTTGCTTCCAGACACATTGAACATTCGGGGTTCAGACATACCATATAATCCAGTATTCTTCTCGTACTTAATCTTACGCGCTGATGTGGTAAGTAGGTGCTATTACATACTACTACTATTACATATTACATACTATTTTTAAAAGATTCACGATTTATTCAACTAACCGATGTGACAAAAAAATCGACGTAGCTCAGTTGTTTGGGGCTTGACTCTGTTACAGTGGGTACAGGGATCAAATCCCACTTGAGCATGTACAAATGGAATTGTAGTTTAATGAATTTCTATGTACATTTTCGTAATAAAAACACATTTGAAATGAAATGAAAATAAAAAAAAATGAAATGAAAATCTTTTTATTCAATATAAGGATCATAGAATCACTTATTGAAAGACCAAAACAAAACATTTTTTTTTTTTAATATGTCATTAAATTTATGAAATGCATTATACGGTCACATTGAGTACTGACTATCTGGTCAACAGGTAGGTTCGAGATGACCATACAATGACTACCTCATGGGTGGCTTCATGGAAACTACCCCGCAAGGGTTAATGGTCGTGAACGTGTTTGTTTTATTCTTCTTCTTCTTCTTCTTCTTCAGCAATGTTGTGTCCATAGTTGGACGTATGCCTCCTGCATTTCTCTCCATCGGGATCTTTGTGCGGCGCATCTGCTCCAGGTCGGCCCTGCCGTCTTTCGGATGTCGTCCGACCATCTGGCTGTTGGTCTGCCAGCGCTTCTCGCTCCCGTCCGAGGTCGCCACATCAGACATTTGTATGACCATCTGTCATCTTTGCAGCGACAAACGTGACCGGCCCATCGCCACTTTAGTTGTGCGACTCTCTTTACAATGTCGGCAACTCTGGTGCGTCGTCGTATTTCGACGTTCCGCACTCTATCCCGTAATGAGATGCCAAGCATTGTTCTCTCCATCGCTCTCTGAGTGACCTCTAGCCTTCTCACTCTTTCGGCTGTCAGCGTCCACGTTTCGCAAGCGTACGTTAATACGGGGAGGACACATTGATTGAAAACCCGTGTTTTAAGGCTCTGTGGGATTTTTGACTTGAACACGTCGCGTAATTTCCCAAAAGCTGCCCATCCTAGCTGGATTCTTCTGTTAATTTCTGCGTCTAGTGTGTCGCCTTCGAGTCTGATCTTTTGCCCAAGGTAAATGTACTCTTGCACTTTTTCAATGGTGGTGCCTCTGATTTTAATCACACCTGAGTTCTGTGGGCCCATCCATTTGGTTTTTTCGGAGTTCATTTTGAGACCAACTCGTAACGACGCTCGACTCAACTCACAGAGCATCCGTTCCAGGTCTTGGGCCGATTCCGCTAGCAGAACAATGTCATCTGCGAAGCGCAAGTGGTTCAGGTGCTGTCCGTCAATGTTCAAGCCATAGTTATCCCAATCTAAGGCGGTGAATACGTCTTGCAGAGCATTGGTGAACAGTTTTGGCGAGATTACGTCACCTTGACGTACGCCTCTCTTCAGCGGGATCTTAACCGATTCACCCTGCATATGTACCGTCATTGTTGCCGATCTGTACAGATTTTTCAGCAAAGTAATGTATCTGTAGTCTATACGACACCTTTGTAGAGATTGAAACACCGCCCAGTGTTCCACTGAGTCGAAGGCCTTCTCATAATCCACATAGGCTAGGTAGAGAGGTTTGTTATACTCTTTGGATTTTTGTATCACTTGCCTTAATGTGAATATATGATCAATTGTGCTAAAACCACCTCTGAATCCCGCCTGTTCTATGGGCTGGTGTTCATCCAGCCTCCTAGCCATTCTTGATGTCAGAACACGTGAAAACACCTTGTAGATTTGGCTAAGAAGAGCGATTGGGCGGTAATTTTTCAAGTTCGACTTAGCACCCTTCTTGTGAAACAAAACAACCAAACCATCCATCCACGAGCTAGGTATCACACCTGTAAAGAGTATCTCATTGAACATTTTTCGAAGCTCTTGTAATATTGGCTTTCCACCTGCCCTCAACAGTTCCGTGGTTATGCCATCTTCACCAGGTGCTCTATATCCTTTGAGTCTCTTTAGCGCTTGCCTCACCTCCCGTAAGCTGAATTCTGGGATGTCCTCTGTGTAGTGTTTCGTCAGAGGTGCCCTTTTATCTTCAGCGTCCGTCAGAGGCTCGTAAGCGTGTGGCTCATATAGCTCCCTATAGAACTTGTCAATTATATCCAGCATCCCCTTAGCACCTGCAACTAGTTCTCCCCTATCATTTTCCAGTTTAGCAAGCTGACTGCAACCACTGCTCGTTGCCCTATTGAAAACTTTGGGCCCACGATATCTTTCAATGAGCTGTTGGATCTTCTCAGTATTCCTTTTCCTTATATCCTGCCTTACTGCCTTGGATATACGTTTATTGAGGTCTCGGTGTTCTGGAGAGTGATATTTCCCTAAGCTCAGATTTCGTCGTTGTAACAACAGCTGCTCGGTGTCAGACGATAGCTTTGACTTGTTCTGTGGTAGTTTACTAAACACCTCCTTGGCTACAGTGGTAATAGCTTTGGTCATATGGGCATATCTATCATCCAAAGACACCTCGAAGCACTCGGTCAATGGCATCTTCAGACCTTCAGTCAGCCGTTCTTCGAACAAAGAGTTTATTCCTGGAGGAATGTTCAGATTGGCTAATGGCTTCTTCAAAAGCTTCATCCTTTCCAGTTTTGTGTCAATCCTGATGGTACTTCTTACCAGTCTATGGTCACTCATTTTTAGTTTCTTGAGGACAGTTACATTGGTGACTATTTGTTTCCGGTCAGCACAAATGTAATCTATTTCGGCTTTAGTTTTCCCATCTGGACTGGCCCAAGTCCATCTTCGATTAGCCTTTTTGCGGAAGAAGGTGTTCATTGCAAAGAATTTCCTTGCTTCTAGAAAGTTTGCCAAGTCTTGTCCTCTTGGGTTTCTTGCTCCAAATCCAAAAGAACCCACACAAGATTCCTCATTTGTTCCACAGCCTAGTCGAGCATTAAAGTCACCCATAATGACATTAAATTGTGTTTTTTTACCATCTGACAAAGCCCTGTCAATGTCCTCGTAGAATAGATCCATCTCGGCGTCTGTGTGTTGTGATGTTGGAGCATAGACTTGAACGATTCTTATTGCATACCGTTTATTCAAGCCAAGGATCATGTAGGCCACTCGTGGTGAAATACTGCGTATCATTCTCACATTGCTGGCTATGCGTTTGTGAACTAAGAAGCCCACACTACCGATGGCCGAATTACTGTCTCCTGTGTGGAACATCACATTGCCAGAGGTTAGTTTGATGGTGTCTTCACCCCTTCTTTTAATCTCAGACAACCCTAGAACATCCCAATTTAGTCCGTCCAGGTCTCGTTCAAGCTCCTCCACCTTAGCTTGCAGTCTCAGGGTCCGTGTGTTAAAAGTAGCCAGTTGTAGTTGGGTTTGGCAGCTCCGTCCCTTCCAGTGATTCTTAGCACCCCTTGTCGCACCGTAACCATAGCCGCTGCCGGAGCCAGGAATAATGCGACCGCTGGGAACTAGGGGCCTTTTTCCGATTTCCATTTTCATTGCAGGGTTGTTAGCCTAATCCACCACGCTGGCCAGACGTCTTGGCAGATGAATCCTTTTTGAGAGGATTTAATCCCTCATGGCTGATGTCTCTCCAGGTTGGGATAATTAACCGCCGCCCATGGCTCGGCGTTGGGTGAATTACGGCAGTCTATACACCTTCCTGCCTACCATCCTCCTTTCTCATCCGGGCTTTGGACCGGCAATGGCGGAGTTACATATTACATACTATTTTTAAGATATTCACGATTTATTCATTTTACTGGAAAAACCTAAGACTAACCCGTGACCAAAATTATTGCAACATGGCCAAAACGACGGGTAACAAAGACAATACTTTGTTTAAAAATAAACGTGACAACTCCCTTGCTTACTCTTACATTATTACACAAGTTATACCTCTTAGTTTGTTAGTTTTAATTGTATTGAGTTTTTTTTTTCGCTTTAATAAACCATTCACCAGTCGTCTATGGTGCGTCAACAAAGTCAGCAGCTCAGTGAAAGTTGAAAATATAAATAATTATTTTCGGTTGAATATTTAGTCAGTTGTGATGCCAAATTGGCTAAACATGTTTGCTTTGGGATTTTATTTGGATCCTCAACTGGAACGAACCGAAGAACAAGGAAGAGAAAAATTGGAGGTTTGATTTCGTTTTTCTTCGGTTGTAGCGGCTGGCGGCGTTGGTGTAACCATGGCGATGGAATAACAAGAAGTTCAAACGCCGTGGTATCAGTGTTTGTACTTTAGCCGACATAAGTGGTTAATGGCTTAATAAAGAATAAAAAAAAACCATTCACCACTAAGATTATGACGGTTCAAGTGCAAACACACATGCCACGCCGTTCACATCTTGTTATTCCGTCGCCATGGTTACACCAATACCGCCAGCCGCTACAACCGAAGAAAAACGAAGTCGAAGCTCCAATGCTGCTCTTCCTTGTTCTTCGGTTCGTTCCAGTTGAGGATCCAAATATAATCCCAAAGCAAACATATTTAGGCAATTTGGCATCACAATGGACTAAATATTCAGCCGAAAATTATTATTTGTAATTTCATCTTTCACTGAGCTGCTGACTTTGTTGACGCACCATAGACGACTGAGTATTTTTTGTGGCTGTCAAAAAACGCTTTTTATTATTATACGTTTGATTATTTACAGACAACGAACAATGTCATTCTGTTTTGGGGTAATGGGACCTTGAGCGACGATATAAGAAGTCATCTTTCATCGGAAAATGTGAATAATTTAGAATTGAGGCCTTATGAAGAGATATTCGAGTATCTATCAAATTATAGTGTAAGTTCTTTGAACATATATAACTATAGTTTTAAGAGATTCGCGATTTACACTCATAATTAATAATAATTAACGCGTTAATGGAGGTAATTTTATTATATATAAACTTACGCGATAAGTCCCGTTAATTATTACATATATAACTATAATTAAAAATAATATTTGAACATAATTCGACGTAGCTTAGTTGTTTGGGCTTGACTCTGTATCAGTGGGTATAGGGTTCAAATCCCGCTTGAGTATGTACCAATGGAAATTGACAACCTCCGTGGCGCAATCGGTTAGACGCCAGAACGCTAATCGTGAGGTCCCGGGTTCGATTCCCGGTGGATGCAGAGTTAAGAACTACGCTTAGCTGCTTTCCAGTCTGGTCGTTGATTATATATGCTAAATATGTATTTATCTATGCATAATAAGAATATATTTCTTAAATATACGTTGACTAGTACCCTTAACACAAGTCTTAATTAAATGAACTTACCAAGTGGCTAGATCAATCGGTGTAATAGTGTCCCAAATAATTACTTTATTAAAAAAAAATAAGTTTAATGAATTTCTATGTACATTTTCGTAAAAAAAAATTACAAAATGCGTCGGATACTACGGTGAGGGAAAAGAAACCTACCTGGTCCACGAACAGGTAATAGTTAGTGCTTGTAAATGGCGACATGGCTTACCACTTGTCACATTGAGTACTGACTATTTGGTCAACACGTTTGAGGTGGCCATAGAATTACTACCTTCGCAATTAGAGATGGACATTTGAACCTCTGACTACCCTGCAAGGGTTAATGGATATGAACGTGTTTGTCTTTTTTGTATAGGTATTAATTGTATCGTTCATGTGGCTTGGTCGAATATTATTGTTTTGAGTGTGTAGAGGGATATACCAATCTACCATATAAATCCTATCATGTGGTTATGATAGGATTTATATGGTAGATTGGTATTATGTCATAAAGTAAATAAAACAACTAAATAAACAACAATGTGCACATTGAAAGGAACTATACAAATGCATTTATGACGGTACCACCCTTTCGGGTTAGTCAGAGGTAGAGTTTGATGATTTTGAAAGAAAGAAATAAAAATAGTTTATTCAATGCATATTGCAATTTACATTAGAACACAATACAAACATTTGAATAAGATGGAAACCTTAATGCAGTAAAAAGATGTTGCCTGTATACGATGCAGCTAGGCATCACTGGTCCTCCGACAGCACCCGATTTGGAATAAGCTATAAATAATAAACGTACACAAAATAATATACTTATAATCATAGCAATAACAGATATAATATAACTAGTACATAAAATTGATAATCTATAATTCTATGTCTCAAATCTATAATAAACATGATTAATATAATTGGGATCATTACTTATAGGCATACATAGACACACGCATACATATATACATACATACTACACATATATATTATACTCGTATAAGATATAATATATAGTTAAAGACAATAAGAACAAATACGTCAAATAAACACATACGTACATATTAATTCAAACAAGTTTACATAATATATATATTCAATAGTATGATATTTGCACCGACAACATTATACATTATCAATATAAACTTTTAGTGATATACATGCCATGCTAGGTGGGACGTGAAAAGAATGCAAACTAGCTGCTGTTCTTCCCGGCATGTCTTAAGAAGTGACGAAAGGAGGTGTAAATAGAATCTATTGGGGGATGGACCCGCCCGAAAATGAATGGCAGATGTTAGGACAATTAGTGGGTACCTCAGTAATTTTTGTTGGCAAGGTTATGTTGTTCTGACGTGTATTAATAATGTTTTTTTTTTAATTCTTTAATATGCCATATACCACTAAGGTTATGTCGGCTCAAGTACAAACACTGATGCCACGCCGTTGACATTGTTATTCCGTCGCCATAGTTACACCAATGCCGCCAGCCGCTACAACCGAAGAAATACGGGGTTGAAGCTGCAATTCTTTTCTTCCTTGTTCTTCGGTTCGTTCCAGTTGAGGATCCAAATCTTATCCCAAAGCGAACATATTTAGCCAGTTTGGCATCACAATTGACTAAATATTCTGCCGAAAATAAATATTTGTATTTTCAACTTTCATTGAGCTGTTGACTTTGTTGACAAACCATAGACGACTGATTAATAAGTGTTTTTTATTTCAGTATGCCTTGCCATCTGGCAGTAGGATATGGTTGTCCCAAGATGGTTCCCATGCTATCCATACTGCAGCTGAAACGGTGAGTTTTTACATATATTAGGCGTTCACGGAGTGAGTATGCGCTTGTAATAGACAAATGTGTCAAAATAACTTTACGAAAATTGAGAATCAGTAACGCAACAAAAAAAATATTATATACTAATGTATAAAATTACATCATCAATCAACCAATCATGCTATGTCAGTCCACTGCTGGACGTAAGTCTCCCCAAGAGTACGCTACAAAACACGATCACTCGTGGCCCTCAGCCAACCACTACCAGCGACCTTTTTCAGGTCATCGGTCCACCTAGCAGGGGGGCGTCCTACACTACGTTTACCGAGACGCGGTCGCCATTCAAAAACCGCTTTGCTCCAACGGTCGTCGGGCCTGCGACAAACGTGGCCGGCCGACTGACACTTCAGCTTGCTAACATACATACAATTAAATCGGAATTAAATTATATAATTTTATTTTCAGTTGTTTAATCGTACTTATTTGTTCAGTTTTTCTGGATCTAACCGATCTTTTTTGCAATGATAACAATGTATGTATGAAGTACATTTTCGTAATAAAAACATATATACGAAATGCGTCGACTACTACGGTGAGGGAAAACATCGTGAGGAAACCAACCTATTCCTCAAACAGGTAAAAGTTAGTGCTTGTAAATGGCGACATGGCTTACCACCTGTCACATTGAGTGCTAACTATCTGTTCAACACGTGGGTTCGAGGTGGCCATAGAATTACTATCTTCGCAATTTCGTACATGGACACTTTAACCTCTGACAACCCCACAAGGGTAAATGGTCGTGAACGCGTTTGTCTTTTTGTCTTTGTATGTATGTAAATCAATATCCAACGAAACAGGTGGTAAACCATGCCGCTTGTAAATAAATATTGGCAATTGTCTTCAGGAAATCGGCAGGTTACCTCGCGATATCTTCCGCAAATGTATTAATTGCATACATACTAACACATCACGCCTGATTACCTGTAAAGCGGTAGGCAGAGATCTCGGATCCCCATCTGTCCCGATCCTGAAAAACCACTTTCGTTTCATACACTTCCTCATACACACTCGGCGGTTCTAGGTACTTCTAACATCACCCTTTTTCAATATGGCGTCTATATGACCGTCATACGTAGGTTCGAGGTGGCCATAAGATTACTGCCGTCGCCATTGCAAAGATGGACACCTAAACCTTTGACAACCTTAAATAGGTTAATGGTCGTAAACGCGTTGTATTTATCTATAAAGCTTGCATCAAGTTATTTATCTGTAAAGCGTATCTTTTAAAAGAGTTATTTTTATTATTTTCCAGAACAGCAACATCAATATTGTATCAACATTGTCACCTGTATCTTTGATGAAGATGGTCAAGAATGAAGTTGAGTTGGCTGTAAGTATATTTATATAGTAATACGACCTCCGTGGCGCGATTGGTTGAACACCCGAACGCTAATCGTGAGGTCCCAAAGATTCCCGGTGGAGGCAGAGTTAAGAACTACGCTTTTCTTCTGCTTTCCAGTCTGGTTGTTAATTATATATGCTATGTATGTATTTATCTTTATATAATAAGTATATTTTTCTTAAATTTACGTTGACTAGTACCCTTAACACAAGTCTTAAATGTACTTAACAGGGGGCTAGTTCAATTGGTGTAATAGTGTCCTAAATATTATTATTATATTATAATACAAAGGTTCCAGGTTCGTTTACTGGTTAAAGCATTCAATATCCAGAGGATGGGTACACACTATGTAAGAATGTTAAGAATATTTGTGTTTAATTGTGGGATTTTTCTAAGGCTTGTATTTAAACGAACATCAAATAACATTAAATTGCACACCAAAAATACTGAATTGTAGGTATACCAAAATAACAGTCCCAACTCAAACCTAACCGTTGTTGCGCGTTTAGGTATATTTTGGTGTACATTTCAGTATTTTTGATGTGCATTAAATTAAGAGAAATCCACTCAGTTTCTTTTTCTAATTAGATATTTGGAATGGAATTTTATTACGGTAATATAAGCACAGTTTTTCCACCAAACCCACTAGATTATTTATAAGACACTATATTATTTGTACACGTAAATAATAATATTTAGCACACTATTACACCAATTGAACTTGCCCTTTGCTAAGTTCCATTAATACTTGTGTTAAGGGTACTAGTCAGCGTATATTTAACATATATAATATGTGTATATACTTATTATATACATAATTATACTATATAAAAACTGCCAGACTGGAAAGCAGAGGAAAAGCGTAACTCTACCTCCATCGGGAATCTTTGGGACCTCTCGATTAGCGTTCAGGTGGTTAACCAATCACCCCAAAGAGGTCATCATATATGTATGTAGGTATGTAAGTAATTAATTTGTACGCCGAAGCATGACGGCAGACCATGTTGAGACCCTGTAACTTAGATTAAGATCTTTTGTACACATGTTTCACAATTAAATAGATTTTGATTTTTGATTATTTTTTTTTTGATATGGTATCTATTTCCCTTCCACAAAATGTATGTGTATATGAAAAAATATTTCTCTACTTCTGTTATTTATTTATTCTTGTTCCTTATTCTTTATTTCTCTTCCTTTCTAGGGTTTCAGAAACGCCCACATTAAGGACGGTATAGCCGTGGTGAGGTTCCTGCGCTGGGTCCATGAACAGGTGAACGCTGGTTACAATGTCACTGAAATGGACGTGTCAGATAAATTGGAAGAGTTGAGAGGGTTAGTATTTTTTTTCATTTATTTAGGATACAAACAGTTACGTAAAAGAAACTAAACTAAACATAATATTAATTCTAATTTAAACCTAAAGTATCCATAAAAATAAAAAATAACAAAACTACTTTGCTATAATAAATACACAATAATAAATAACAATATACAAAACATAAGAACACAATCTTATAATATTATACCTAATTTTTCCTTAACTTTTCTCTTAAATACAGAGAGCGAAACGTCAATTTTGATGAGGAAAAAACACAAACGCGTTAACAGTCATAAAACGCGATGAGTCGAGTCGAGAAAGCATGCGTCAGGTTAGGTTAGGCGTCAGAGGTTCAGGTGTCCATCACCTCAATTGCGAAGGTAGTAATTCTATGGCCACCTCGAACCCATGTGTTGAGCAGATAGTCAATATCACATTGGAAAGCCGTGTCGCAATTTACAAGCACTAACGATTTCCCTACGATGTTTTTCCTGAATTATTATCAATTTATTATGCTCTTGTTATTTATTGCGCACTCAGCTTTTGTGTTTGGAAGCAAACGAACATACCAACCCTTTTGCTGTGACAAAAATATGCTATTGTACTGTCTAGTTTGTAAAATTTTATTGTTAACTTATATTGTGTATGATTAATAACTAACAGCTACGTTGTAGCAGCCATGGTCACGGGCAGAGTGATGATGCATATTTCTTCGCCTTCACCGCAGCGCCCTGTCAGATTATTCTCCGACTACCCTCACTGCTACGTTTTTATTAATAACACGCGACCTACACACTACACTCACAGTATCTTGTGGATCATGCTGAGATCATGAGTATAAATCGCGAATCTCTTAAAACTATTATATTGTGTATGATTTTATGGCTGTAAATAAACACTTTTATTATTAACATACATAGATACGCTTCACGACTTGTGTCTACACTCTCATCTTTATTATGGCGGGGTAGTCAGAAGCTTGAATGCCCATCTCCGAAATTTCGAAGGCATGTTAGGTATGGGTAATTCGAAGCCCGCGTATCACTAGATAGACAGCACCCAACGTGATAGGTAGTGAACCATATCGCCGTATATAGGCACTAACTATTACCTATCCTGAGGGTTAGGCAGGTTTCCTCACGATGTTTTCCCACACCGTTAGCGACTGTAAATTATGTACGTAAATGAAAAACACATATTTTCATTCATTGGTACATGCCAGAGTCGGGATTCGAACCTAGGACCTTTCTCATACGAAGTCCGGGGTCTTACCCACTGGGCTACAGCCGCTATTTTTTATTATTAACTACATCCAATTTTCCATCTGTTCTCTTCCAGTGCAGAATACGGTTTTCGCGGCCCCTCCTTTGAAACTATAGCCGGCGCCGGTGAAAATGCCGCAGTCATCCACTATTCCCCGTCCAGGGATGGAGAACAGAGAGTCATCAGGCCTGATGACGTGCTATTGGTGGATTCTGGTGCTCAGTACTTGTAAGTACAGCCGTATGTTTATTACATCTTTTATTTCATCATATACATTTCAAACATATTCACCTATTTCTTAAATGTATGTCACCCTAACAGGGAACCTTTCGGTGACGTATCGATATATAAAGACAATGAATTTCATTTATAAAAAATCATTAAAAATATGTCATTAACTGAAATACAATATAATATAAAATAATAATGGGGATATAAATCCTGTGGAGATCGCAGGGCTGGTAGCTTCCTCCGCCAGAGGATTAGTCTGGCTATTCAGAGGGGAACGCTGCCAGCATATTGGGCACTCTGCGCTCCAACGACAGTGACAAATTTTTAGATATATTTAATTAATAGTTAAATTGTTTTAATTAGTTGAATTTTGTAAATACATATTTTGTTTTTTATTGTAAAGATTTATTGTATAGATTAATTTCGCAGGCATGTTAGGTATGGGCCTTTAAAAGCCCGCGTTTCACTAGGTAGACAGCACCCAACTTGATAAATAGTAAACTTTATCGTATATAGGTACTGGCTATTACCAATTTTATGGAGTATTTCGCTAAATTATCTTTGACAAACTATCTGAGAATTATATGCCATATATGTATATATTTATCTTTATATTAACAAGTAGATATTTGTAAAATATACATTGACTAGCCCTTACAAAGGGGCTACTTCAAATCGATGTAATAGTGTTTTAAATATTATTATCCTTTTTACAATACATTTTCGAAATACACCGATTATTACAGTAAAGGAAAATATCTAAGATATCTAAATATATAAGATAAGAAATCTACCTATTCTTTCAGGACAGGTAACGGTTTGTACCTGTAAATGGAGACATGGATTACCGCCTGTTTCATTGAGTACTGACTATCTGGTAGCATTCTTCTTCGAAGTATCCTTCTAATCACTAATTCTGCAATTATGAAGATGTAAATGTAAGCTTTCCACTATCCCGCAAGGATTAATGTTCATAAAAGTTGCCGATATACTTATTGCCTTACCTTCTACTTTTATTCCAGAGATGGCACTACAGATATAACTAGAACTCGGCACATGGGCACTCCGACTGACATGCAGAGAAATACCTTTACCAGAGTGCTAAAGGGACAGATCCTCATGGGTATCTCGGTGTTTCCAGAAGGTTCTACTGTGAGTATAATATTTTTTTATGATTAACTAACTTTAATAACAATTTTTTATGTGAAAAAAAAATGTTTTTTTACTTTCAATAAGTGATTTTATGATCCTTATGTTGAAAAAGCATTTCATTTTATTAACTCGCATATAAATGGATGTATATATTATATACCACCCTTCATTTCCAAGGCCATTCGTTTCATTGACCTCCATACACATTGCAGTTATAGCTACTGTAAAAGTATTAAACTTACTGTAAAGTATTAAACCCTTTCTCTATTCCCTTATTCCCCAGGGCAATATCCTAGCCGTATTCACCCGTTGATACCTATGGAACGCTGGTCTGAACTATGCCCACGGCACTCTCTACCTCTGATTACCCCTAAAGGGTGAATACCCGTGAATGCATATACTAGACACGCAAAAGACAAACGTGTTCGCGACTATTAACACTTGAGGTGTAGTCAGTCGCTGATTTATGCATTTCCGCCATCGCGGATAATTCTATGCCCACCTTAAACCAACGGGTTAACCACCTGAACGATATATATATCGACGCTGTTCCGACTATTTGGCTAACGAGCTATTTTTGACATATTGAGTTTTATATATATTCGGAATCAGCAGAATTTTATGCGTCTAATGAGGTAGGTTTCATTACGATAGGAGCTAGTTTTTTTCTCGTTAGACGTTTCATAATCAATTTTTTTAAAAATCTCTCGCCTAAACAGCCAAAAAAAACTAAAGAAAAATGAATTTTGTGTTGTTAGTTATTTAGATGGATATTCAATTTTGATGTTTAAATCATTAACCTTTTTCCCTTTCCTAAAAAAAAAAGATTACATGCACGTTAAGCGTTTTTCCAGTCTTTGGGAATTATACCATAAGCTCGTTAGTCATTTTTCCGTTCCGTTATTATTTGAAAGTAATTTATTAAGCTTATAATAAGTATATAATGATCTAAATAAAGGTAGTTTAAACTATTATCAAGAAAAAACTAAACTAAAAGAAAGATAGTTAGATATTTTGTCTTTCTTGTTTACAACTTGTTAAATTCTTTTAGTCAACTTATAATGTCTTCCATTAATCAATTAGTTGCGCTTTAGGCATTTTATATTTTTGAATTCGTTTTTAAGTCAATAGCTGTTACTATGCAAAGTTGCGGGGGGACCTTGCGCTCAGGCAGCACAGATAATTGATGTGTTTAGTGAACGTGTTGATTTCATGCTGAGTATAGACAGATGGAGTCTAAACCTTGCATCGTTGAAGAGCTTTTAGAAACAGATGAAGAAGATGACGAACTATTTTGTGGATGGGATAGGAATCCCCTTTAGATAGATATTCGTGCCATTTGATGGAACATTTATGGGGAGAGAAAATAATACACTTTTGTAGTTTTCAAGTCAAATCAAAGCGTACATTTTTATTGCGTCGTTATTCACACCGTCATTCGTCACAGACAATACCAAAGAATATACTATTATTGGTCAATAAATATAAACATAACATTAGCACGAAAGAGTGGAAATGAAGAAGATGAGTTTTTAAGATACAAACATACTTAGCAAGAGAGTTTAATTGATGTAATAGTGTCACAATAATATCTATCTCTCTTATCCTTTCCAGGGCAACATTCTAGACGCATTCGCCCGTCGATACCTATGGAATGCAGGTCTGAACTATGCCCACGGAACCGGGCACGGCGTTGGCCACTTTCTCAACGTACACGAAGGCCCCAGCGGGATAGGCACTGGGCTAGGCGCTAACGATCCTGGCATACAGCCTGGCATGATCTTTAGTAACGGTAAGTTCATCTAGATGGGCTAGCAACCTGTCACCAATGTTCAGTGGGACAGCAGAACACTAGTATTCGTGCTTATATGTGTCGTCAATGGAATCTGTTGAGCGACGGGCTAGTACCTGTCACCAATGATCAATGGGACATCAGAACACTAATATTCGTGCTAAAAATTGACCTAGGAGATATTATTTCTCCAAGGTTCTGTCCAACCATTTAAGAGTTGTGTTAAGGGGACTACTCAACGTATATTCATAAAAATATGATATACTTATTATAGATAGAAAGATACATATTATAATCAACGCAGACTGGAAAGCAACTCTGCGAAGTTCTTAACTCTGCCTCCACTGTGAATCGAACCTGGGACCTCATGGGCTAAATGAACAAAGACATACATATGATATTAATAAAAACATTTTTTTCTTTCAGAGCCTGGATTCTACGAAGTGGGAGAATACGGGATAAGGCACGAAGATCTAGTAGAAGTTATAAGGATGACAAGGGAAAGTGATCATATTTATGTAAGTGACCAAAGTATGTACATGATTAATAACGAACGGGACTTACCGCGTATGTTTTTATATAATAAAGTTACCTTAGAGTCAGTCAGTCTGCCCGTGACCATGGCTGCTGCAACGTAGCCGAAACGTCGGGTTAATAAAGGTAACTTTATTATATAAAAACATACGCGATAAGTCCCGTTAGTTATTAATCATGAGTATAAATCGCGAATCTCTTAAAACTATAAAGTATGTACGTTATGAAAAGTTGTAAAAATCGTGTCGCCATTTACTAGCACTCCCTAAACATAGTATTATCGTTCATAACATGCCTACGCTTCACGACTTGTGTATACACACTACCTTGTCAATGCGGTGGGGTAGTCAGAGGCTTGAGGTTTAGGTATGAACCACTCAAAGCCGTTTCACGAGATAGACAGCAACCAATATGATACGTAGAGAACCGTTACACCGTATACAGGCACTGGCTATTACCTTCGAGAGATAGGCAGGTTTCCTTACGATGTTTTCCCTCACCATTAGCGACTGTAAATTATGTACGTAAATGAAAAACACATATTTAAATTTCATTCATTGGTAGGTAAATACCAAGGCAGGAATCCGAGCTAATAACTTCTAATAAGCCCAAGATTACCTGTCGCTTTGTACAGTGTATCTTATGTACATTATATAGATATATATTTTTAATTGTTAATTTAGGAGTAAGTTATAAGTAAACAACCCAATAATTTTAGCTTTGCTAGTAATAGTTAAGTTAAGTCAGCAGTATAATATTATAAATAGCGATTCTAATTAAAACAATCGTTCTTTCTACTTCTAAATTTGTTATAGTTTAATGTTCTGATTGTAGTAAAGTAATAAATAATTATTTTTATTATTATTCGCGGCGCCCTACACTTAACTAGTACATATAACCGCCGCGCCGAGTGTGTATGAATAGATATATGAGTGTCAATGAAGCGAAAGTGGTCTGTCAGTGGGACAAATGGGGATCCGAGATATTTGCCTATCCCTCTACTGGGAACCAGGCGTGATGTGTATGCATGTATGTATTATCACTACATAGTATAAAACAAAGTCGCTTTCTCTGTCCCTATGTCCCTTTGTATGCTTAAATCTTTGAAACTACGCAACGGATTTTGATGCGGTTTTTTTTATAGATAGAGTGATTCAAGAGGAAGGTTTATATGTATAATAACATCCATTAAATAGCCAGAAGTGCGAAGCCGGAGCGGGTCGCTAGTATATAATATTTTACTGTATCCTTCTTTTTGCAGGCTTCATCCTTAGTGGGAGATTTCGATGGTCGCGGCGCTGTGGCGTTCTACACCATATCTCTGGCCCCTCATCAGATATCATTCATGGATATCGAACTGTTGAATGAAGAGGAGGTAAGGTCTTTTGTTTCCATACATTACTCCGAAAGGAATTAAAGGATGTGAATGTAAATGTATGATAGGAATGAAAACTTCCATAAATTTGTGCTAGTTTAGACTTTTACCTACATACATACGCTTCACGACTTGTGTATACACACTCCCTTTTTTATTATGGCGGGGTAGTCAGAGGCTTGAATGCCCATCTCCGAAATTTCGAAGGCATGTTAGGTATGGGTCATTCGAAGCCCGCGTATCACTAGATAGACAGCACCCAACGTGATAAATAGTGATCCGTATCGTATAGTTTAGACGTTTATATAGAAAATTTCGGGTGACTATCTAGCGCCCACTTTTTACGAAATTGTAGTTCAATTGCACTTCAGTAACGGTGTAAAGTTGTCAGTAGATTATCAAAAGTATAAATAACACTTTTCTTGACAGCAAACGTATTATAAAGGACTTGGGGCCCTGAATTCGTTAGGTCGCGGGTCTTTTTCCCGGTAGAGATAGACTTAAGAACTACGCTTTTCTTCTGCTTTTCACTCTGATTCGGCCATTGATTGTAAATACGTGATGTATTTATCTTCCTATAATATATCTTGATTAGTAACCTTAACACAAATCTTAAATATATTTACCAAGAGGCTATTTCCATTACTGTAATAGTATCTTTTCTAAAAAATAAAATTAATTGGTCAATACGTGAGTTCGAGGTGGCCATAGAAATACTACCTTCGCAATTGCAGAGATGGACACCTGGACCTCTGACCACAACGCAAGGGTTAATGCTCGTGAACGCGTTTATCATTTTTTGTTTTTAACCTATACCAATATTATAAAGCTAAAGATTTTGGTTTTTTGTTTGTTTGAAATTCTTTTCGTGTTAGATAGCCCATTTATTGAGGAAGCCTTTAGGCTATAACATCACCCTGCTACTAATAGGAGCGAAGAATATAATATAAAAATCAAATTATAATTACAGTGCCATCTATGTTTCATGTAATGAAAACTTCTGAAAAAATAATAATGTGGCAAATTATTTGTTATTGCTTGTTATTAATATGCATGTTAATTTTCAGATTACATATCTAAACGATTATCACGCGAGAGTGTTAGCAACATTAGGACCTATATTACAAGAAAGAAATTTAACAGAAGACTACGATTGGCTTGCACAAGAATGCTCACCCATCGCTCGAAGCACGGCAGCCATTTTGAAAACGACGCCATTACTGGTTATCATGGCAACCGTTTTATGGTTTTAAACTGGCGTTTGTAACTTAATATACGTGTAATCAATAAATTATGTGTGGATTGAAGTTGCTTTCGTTTTATTTTATGTATGTATATAAATATACATTCACGTACATTAATTCCTTTCAAGTTGGACATATTTATATATCATATTTCCCGGCAAGGAGGGATGACGACCTGCGCAGGTTGGCTGGCATTGAATGGATGCGAACGGCCACTGACAGGGAGAAGTGGCCAAGTAGGTTGCTAGCCTAGAGATCGCGCCACATAAGTTGGCAGACGGCAAACTTGGAACTAAATTTGACGTTTCCGCCATTGCGTGTTATTTTAATGAAAGGTAAATTTAGTATTACCAGCGTTGTGTTTTTTGCTCACTCTTTGTAATTTTTATGTTTGTTAAGGGTGATTATAATAAATTGATTTCCGGAGTTTCTTGTTAGTTCTTCTCCAAGCTAGGGTCTCCACTGAACTAACTCTGTAAAAAATATGTAAAGAGAATGCTCAGTGCCATGTTTGAAATAGTTTTTTTAATTTATACTTAGATCATAAGATAACATTCAAAGAGAGCTTGTGATAGGGCCTATTTGAAATAAACATATTTTGACTTTGATATATTAATTTGTTTTATTTGAGTTTATAGCTATGCAACCAAAGACCGTTACAAATGAAACCTATAATGTATCGAGCTGTATGGCACAGTGAGTGCTAGTTTTGGCGTGTTTACTGGTAACACTGAATTACGCGACTGTGGCGACGCCTCCAACTGCCACCTTATGTGGCGCGATCTCTACCGCCTCTTAAATCTATTTACACCTTGCTACTAAGCCGCCCATTGTTACGATAAAACACGAAGTGCCTTTTCACATGAAAACTCAAATTTAATGATAAGTCCTTTGCAGAAGCATATTTGTAACACAATAGTCCTTTTCAGGATGATATTCTTCAGGGGATAGTCTTATTCAGTATCATGTTTGTAAAAGAAAAGTCCTTTTCAGAAAGATGTACTTAAGGGGATAGTCCTTTTCAGGAGGATGTTTGTAAGGGAATAGTCCTTTTCAAGAGGATGTTGTAAGGATATAATCCTTTTCAGAAGGATGTCCTTAAGGGTATAGTCCTATTCAGAAGCAAGGTTCTTAAGAGGATAGTCCTTTTAAGAAGATAGTCCTTTCCAGGAGGATGTTTGTGACAATAAAGTCCTTTTCAGTGCAACGTTTGAAGGACGATAATCCTTTTCAGGAATATCCTTCAAGGATGATAATAGTCCTTTTCAAGACTACCTTTGAAGGATGAAAGTCCTTTTCAGGAATATCCTTGAAGAACGATAGTCTTTTTCAGGAATACGTTTGAAGGACGATAGTCCTTTTGAGGAATATCCTTGAAAGATGATATTCCTTTTAAGGAATATCCTTGAAGGACGATAGTCCTTTTCAGTACTTTTTTTTTTTTTTTTTTTTTTTTTTTTTTGATCTGTTGCTTGGCAACCGAGGATTAAGCTTCATTATTATAATAATATAATATCTTTATTAGGCAATAAACACATCACAAACAAAACTAAAAATTAGGTCTTAAAACTATGATGACAGTTTTTTAAATAGTTACAGGCCATGTCACCATCGAGAGACCACATCTAGGTAGTCCGTATTGATGGTGATCAGGCTCCTCCCTATAGACCACCACAAAGAGCAAACACAACTGTTAATATGATTATATCATTAAACTATCACTTATATAATATTAATACATAAAACTTACAGTTTATCTCAATTTATTTACATACTGTATGCTAAATATAAATAAAAGTGTAAGAAAGTAACTGTAAATTACATGAGGGAGATGTAGAGTGTTAAAGTGTATTTTAAAATATTATAAATAGATTAGATAAGGGATTTATAAATAGTGCTAAAGTGACAATACAGAGACGCCAGTGATAAGCATTAATATTGTACATATAAAATTAACCACAAGGAATGAGTAATTGCTCAATTTGATCATAGTTAAGTGTTAATAGATATTGCGTAATTAACAATTTACATTCATGAAAATTTTTGGGATACATGTTAAGTAATTTATTCAAGTTATTATATAAATAGGGCCCATAGAAATAGACATGTCTTCTAGACAAGGTAAAATTAATTGAAGGCTTTTTACACACAATGTCTTTCCTGCGTCCAGTAACAGCAATGAAAGGAGTATTGCGATGTTGAAGCAAAATAGCTCCAAGCACATACAATCCTCGTACCGAGAGAACTCCGCAAGACCGATAAAGCTCTTCCGTAGAAAATCTAATGTGGCGATGTGTGGATATCTTTAGGATCAGCCTCTGCGCCACCTCCAAAGGTCTCAAAACAGTTTTAGCAATCCCACCCCAAGATGTTATACAGTAACTGAGTAAGCTCTGACATAGGGCATAATATGTAGTACGCATAATTGATTGATTAGCAACATTTTTGAGCTTATAAAAAATGTATATAAGTTTACGGACCCTACCTGTCAAGGCCCTAACATGTGGCTTAAATGAAAATAGTGGGTCAACAATTATCCCCAGGTATTTAATTGTGTCCGGATGACCTATAGTAGGGCAATGACAAGCCCCCCGATCCAAACAACTGTGGACGCGAACCTCAGGAGCCGCAATGGGTCTGCCAGCCGACGACACGGAGAAGACCATGCACTTGGTCTTTGCAATGTTTAGAGAGAGGCGATGGACCGTTAACCAATCGTAGACCAAGTCAAACCCCTCCTGTGCGACTCGTTGAAGCTCAGACCAAGAGTCCGCAACGAACGTCAGAGCAGTGTCATCAGCATAGCCTGTAATATTACATCTCGGGACATTTAATCTGCATAGACCATCAATATATACCAGGAATAGCGTTGGTCCGAGCACACTCCCCTGGGGAACCCCATAATTATTATTCAGATAGTCACTCACATAAGGACCAATCTTAACTGCTTGCGCACGGTCACTGAGATATGATGCAAACAGCTCCAGTTGGAGGCCACGAATCCCAACTTCACATAACCTATTCAAAAGAAGTGGAATAGGCACAGTATCAAAGGCTTTATTCAGGTCCAGAAAAAGGGTAAGGGTGCACCGACGATCGTTCAGGTATCCCACCACATCGCTAGTAAACCTATGCATCGCGTCAGAAGTGGAATAACCCCGCCTAAAACCATATTGATTGCAAGAAAGCAGAGACATTTTTTCCAAGTAATTTAATAACTGATTGTTAAAGAAACGCTCAAAAACTTTAGATAATGAGCTAAGTAGGGCTATTGGTCTGTAATTAGTAGGCTGAGACTTGTCACCTGCTTTGAAGATGGGATGGATAATTGTTTTTTTCAAGGAGGCCGGAAATATACCGGTTTTGATGCAAAGATTAATTAAGTGAGATATAACTGGTGCCAAAATTGTACAGTACCTTTTCAGTACTGATGTAGGTATACCATCCCACCCAGCAGCTGCCCCCGACCGCAAGGTGCTAATGACGGCAATAACATCTTTGGGATTCGACTCCAGCAGCACTAAGGAGCGAGCAGGCACAACCACATCAGCCGAACGCGAGCCTCCGGAAATAGAGGCCACCGCAGGCGCAAGCTGGTTGGCCAACGATTGACCCACGTTCACAAAAAAGCGATTGACCATATCACATGTCTCTTTAGGGTCCGTCAGACCGAGGGATATCAAACCCAAAGGGGAATTATACTGTTCAGTGGTGTTCGTTACTTTTTTGATTGTGTTCCACACTAGACGTGAATTATTCCCTGCTTTTTTAAATTCAGATATTTCGTATTGCCTTTTCAATTTTATTAATTGCTTCTTACAAAAATTACGATACCTATTATACGTAATTCTATTTAATTCATTGTCAGGATTAATTTTCATACGCCTATGAAGACGGTCCCTATGCCTCAAACAACGCAGCAGACCAGTGGTCATCCATGGCTTAATCAATCTATTCCTGTTCGCCAGCACCCTAGTGGAAGTGTTCCGCGACACCAGATCCGACAATGAACCGACAAACTCTTCAGTGGCGCCCTCAGGATCCGACATCATCAAAATATGCGAGAAATCAGAGTTAGAAATGTCATCGTCCATTCCAGCGAAATCAAGTTTGGTAATAGAGGTGATTGAATAAGTACATGGGTCCTTAGTGCTCACACACAGCAGAGAAGGATAGTGATCAGTTGCAGTTGCCTCGACCACGATCGCCACAGCGGAGGACCTTGAGCGCAGGAGAAAGTGATCAAGGCAGGCACCACCTCTTGTGGGCACAGTATATGCAGGCAAGAAACCACGGGAAGCCATATAGTTTAGATAGTCATCTGAGCGAGAGTCAGAATTACCATCACAAATATCTACGTTAATGTCTCCCACAACAATTGTCGTTTTGTAAGACGACAGACCCAAAATAACCCCATCGACCGCCATCAAGAAAGGGTCAATATTTCTGTTAGAAGGTGAACGATAAACACAGAGGACAGCCACACCAGCACGCGTCCTGACAATTAAACCGGACGCAGTGCCCGCAAAATCGGGCTCTTCTACTGAATGTTGCATATCATCCCTAACATACACTACCACCCCATCACTCTGGTTGTTATGTCTCGTACTCCCCGTGGCTACATAGTTAGTCAGCCGCGGAAGCCGCTGGTTGGAGCCACAGTCCAACCAACACTCGGTCAGCACAATAACATCTATAGACACGGATATACGAGACAAGAGAAGGTTAAACTCGTCAAAATTTTTATTAATAGAGCGAATATTAAAACACAAATATTTAAGAGAATTTGTGCTGGAAGAAACATGATCATGACATTCCTCCGGGGGGCAAGTTATTACGCGGGACACACTGACAGAGTCAATGTTATCCTCATGTGTAATTGTATCAATCACTTTCTATAATTGAGAAAAAGGGTGAAATACGTGATTGGTCAGTACGACGAATTTGAGTGAAATTGCTAACAATCGACAATGAAATTAATAAATTAATTAAAATATAACATAGCTGCAAATTTGACAATAAGATTATTTCGATATTAGATAAGGAAAAATGGAATGGAGTTTCATGCAACTGAGTATAGCAAATTGTAAAAAATAGTATCAAATACTTATATAAGTACATCGCAGATTTATTCTTTAAAAACTCATAATAATTTGTATCTATTATCAGGAATGATCCCTGCTCACATTTACAGACATTGTTAGGATTAGTAGACAACACCCGATATGATGAATTCGTTTCAAGTTGCAATCTGTTGAAATGTTTGTGTAACTTTAGTACATAATAGCCATACATTGATTGGGGAAAGCGGTTTATTAGTTGGTGTTTGTTAGCTACAGTATAAGTGAAGATATCCATGACATATAAGATGGACTTGGGGGTTGAGAAAACCCTGTTCAAATTCAAAGATACATGTGTATAAATGCAATATGTATAGAGATCCTCACCTAAATTATACGAGTATAAGAGTGTGTAGTAATTGTAAAGAGTTAAAGAAATTTGAAGATTTGCTTGTACAGTCATTTTACCCCTAATGCTAAACAATAATGTTAAATTCTTATTATAAAACAAAGTTATGAGTCTGAAGTGCTTACGACTAAACATAAAACCAAAAATTAAAACAGATGGTAAAAAACAGAAATAATTATAAACTAGTAACATTAATGAAAAAGTAAAAGGTTGATAACAAAAACAGCTAAACAGCGACATATCTACGATATTGTTAACAACTTTAAATGCTCCTCGCTTCTTACGATAATATAAGGGCAGGTCGAGTTTTTTCTCAGCAGTACACGGTTATTAGAAGTCCAACAGTAATCGAAATTCGCCTCCTTTGCGAAAGTTCGTGCTGCGAAGAAGAGCTTCTTAGATAACGGCGTCAGCTGCTCACTGACGTAAATAGGCAATTTATCACCAGAGATAGCCAGGTGCGATGTGTTCAACTTATCGGCCTTATGAGTAATGTTGAATTGTTTAATACCTTGCAAGAATTTTGTCCGCATAAGGGTGTTATGGAACTCTACCGAAATAGGAGATGTAGACTTTTCCTTTTTGGATGGCAAACGAGATATGTCTCTAATGCTACTTTCCGAAAAGTCCAACAAGCCGATATGTTTCGAAAGTTCAAGAATCATGTTGTAAAGGGCTTGCTTGCTTTCATTCGGGTTTTTCAAAACTCCCCTTATCTCAACCGAAGTCTTTAGCATTTGTGCTTCCAGAGCCGTAGTCCTCTCCCCCAGAAGAGAAATCTGTTCACTATTTCTCGTACGCTCCTTGTTAAGAGAGGAAAGCTCATCCTCGATAGTTTTAATTTGATCTCCAAGAAAACCCAGCGACTTCTCGATATCAGTATTAGAGTTTTCAATCTTATTGGTAGACTTTTTGATTTCGGAAACATGTTTCTCTATTTTGTCAAGTCTCGCCGTTTGTACTGACATAAATTGCAGCATCATGTCTTTCATTTCCCTCCTAAAATCGTCAAGCGCCGTTGTGGTCCCCTCCCTTGAGGAGCGACGTCTTTTAGCTCTTTGGGTGATGTTTGCATCTTGAGGGGGGGAGCCAGGATCACTCTGAATAATCCGGGTAAGATCCGAATCAGACAGGGAAACGTCCAAGCGCTGCAAAGTACTCGGCGGGGATCGCATCATGTTAGGCATCTCCTTAGTAAACCAGTCAAGCTCCGCCGTTAGTCGTAGTAGTTAGTAGCAAGCTCTGCCGTTAGTTAATGCAAAGATCAACCCAAACGTATTAAAAGATAACTTCACTTCACTTCACTACACCTCACCAATAGATGACACTAACTGCAGTTAGTTAAATTTTAATAAGGTAAATTGATTGCACCTCCAGCTCACCAACAGATGGCGCTACACGTAACCTCCAACTCGCAATACGTTGAGCTTCTTAGTGCACGACGTACAGAGGTGATTAATAAAAGAGTCAGTCACCTCACACAACTCACCAACAGATGGCAGCACCAGTAACGATTGAACTCGCAATAGGCCAAAACTCAATCCACACAAAAGTAATCCTTCTTAACGAAACCGATAATTATGTCTACTCAATGCGAGATCCAAGGGAACAGTGACAGTACTACGTTTGAACGACGACAGTCCTGTTCAGGACTTGGTTTGAAGGACGAAAGTCCTTATCAGGAATATCATTAAGGATGATAGTCCTTTTCAGGAATATCCTTAAAGGATTATAGTACTTTTCAGGACTACGTTTAAAGAACGATAGTCCTTTTCAGGTATATCCTTAAAGGATGATAGTCCTTTTCAGGACTACGGTTGAAGGACAATAGTCCTGTTCAGGACTTGGTTTGAAGGACGAAAGTCCTTATCAGGAATATCCTTAAGGATGATAGTCCTTTTCAGGAATATCCTTAAAGGATGATAGTCCTTTTCAGGACTACGTTTAAAGAACGATAGTCTTTTTCAGGAATATCCTTGAAGGATGATAGTCCTTTTCAGGAATATCCTTAAATGATGATAGTCCTTTTCAGGACTACGTTTGAAGGACAATAGTCCTGTTCAGGACTTGGTTTGAAGGACGAAAGTCCTTTTTAGGAATATCCTTAAAAATGATAGTCCTTTTTAGGAATATCCTTGAAGGATGATATTCCTTTTAAGGAATATCCTTGACGGACGATAGTCCTTTACAGGATTACGTTTGAAAAATGATAGTCCTTTTCAGGAATATCCTTGAAAAATCGTAGTCCTTTTCAGAAATATCCTTGAAGGACGATAGTTCATTTCAGGAATAATATTAAAGGATGATTGTCCTTTTCAGGACTACGTTTGAAGGACGATAGTCCTTTTCAGGAATTTCCTTGAAGGCTGATAGTCCTTTTCAGGAATATCCTTATAGGGTGATAGTCATTTTCAGGACTTGGTTTGAAGGACGAAAGTTCTTTTTAGGAATATCCTTAAGGATGATAGTCCTTTTCAGGAATATCCTTGAAGGACGATATTCTTTTTCAGAAATATCCCTGACGGATGATAGTCCTTTTCAGGAATATCCTTGAAGGATGATAGTCCTTTTTGGGACTACGTTTGAAGGACGATAGTCTTTTTCAGGAATATCCTTGAAGGACTATAGTCCTTTTCAGAAATATCCTTGAGGGATGAAAGTCCTTTTTAAGAATATCCTTGAAGGATGATAGTTTTTTTTAGGACTACGTTTGAAATATGATAGTCCTTTTCAGGACTACGTTTAAAGGACGATAGTCTTTTTCAGGAATATCCTTGAAGGATGATAATCCTTTTCATAAATATCCTTGAAAGATGATAGTCCTTTTCAGGACTACGTCTGAAGGATCATTATCACGTTCAAGAATATCCTTGAAGGACGATAGTCCTTTTCATGACTACGTTTGAAGGACGATAGTTATTTTCAGGAATATCCTTGAAGAATGATAGTCCATTTCAGTACTTCTTTTCAAGGACGATATTCCTTTTCAGGAATATCCTTTAAGGATAAAAGTCCTTTTCAGGATTACGTTTGAAGGACCATGGTCCTTTTCTTAAATATCTTTGAAGGATGATAGTCCTTTTTAGGACTACGTTTAGGAATATCCTTAAAAAACCGTAGTCCTTTTCAGAAATATCCTTGAGGGATGAAAGTCCTTTTCAGGAATTTCCGTGAGGAATGAAAGTCCTTTTTAGGAATATCCTTGAAGGATTATTGTCCCTTTTAGGAATTTCCTTAAAGCATGATAGACCTTTTCATGAAAATCTTTGAAGGATGATAGTCCTTTTCAGGACTACGTTTGAAGGACGAAAGTCCTTTTCAGGAATATCCTTGAAGGATCATAGTCCTTTTCAGGAATATCCTTGAAGAATGATATTCCTTTTAAGGAATATCCTTGAAGGACGATAGTCCTTTTCAGGACTACGTTTGAACGACGACACTCCTGTTCAGGACTTGGTTTGAAGGACGAAAGTCCTTATCAGGAATATCATTAAGGATAATAGTCCTTTTCAGGAATATCCTTAAAGGATGATAGTACTTTTCAGGACTACGGTTGAAGGACAATAGTCCTGTTCAGGACTTGGTTTGAAGGACGATAATCCTTTTCAGGAATATCCTTCAAGGATGATAATAGTCCTTTTCAAGACTACCTTTGAAGGATGAAAGTCCTTTTCAGGAATATCCTTGAAGAACGATAGTCTTTTTCAGGAATACGTTTGAAGGACGATAGTCCTTTTGAGGAATATCCTTGAAAGATGATATTCCTTTTAAGGAATATCCTTGAAGGACGATAGTCCTTTTCAGTACTACGTTTGAACGACGACAGTCCTGTTCAGGACTTGGTTTGAAGGACGAAAGTCCTTATCAGGAATATCATTAAGGATGATAGTCCTTTTCAGGAATATCCTTAAAGGATTATAGTACTTTTCAGGACTACGTTTAAAGAACGATAGTCCTTTTCAGGTATATCCTTAAAGGATGATAGTCCTTTTCAGGACTACGGTTGAAGGACAATAGTCCTGTTCAGGACTTGGTTTGAAGGACGAAAGTCCTTATCAGGAATATCCTTAAGGATGATAGTCCTTTTCAGGAATATCCTTAAAGGATGATAGTCCTTTTCAGGACTACGTTTAAAGAACGATAGTCTTTTTCAGGAATATCCTTGAAGAATGATAGTCCTTTTCAGGAATATCCTTAAATGATGATAGTCCTTTTCAGGACTACGTTTGAAGGACAATAGTCCTGTTCAGGACTTGGTTTGAAGGACGAAAGTCCTTTTTAGGAATATCCTTAAAAATGATAGTCCTTTTTAGGAATATCCTTGAAGGATGATATTCCTTTTAAGGAATATCCTTGACGGACGATAGTCCTTTACAGGATTACGTTTGAAAAATGATAGTCCTTTTCAGGAATATCCTTGAAAAATCGTAGTCCTTTTCAGAAATATCCTTGAAGGACGATAGTTCATTTCAGGAATAATATTAAAGGATGATTGTCCTTTTCAGGACTACGTTTGAAGGACGATAGTCCTTTTCAGGAATTTCCTTGAAGGCTGATAGTCCTTTTCAGGAATATCCTTATAGGGTGATAGTCATTTTCAGGACTTGGTTTGAAGGACGAAAGTTCTTTTTAGGAATATCCTTAAGGATGATAGTCCTTTTCAGGAATATCCTTAAAGGACGATAGTCCTTTTCAGGAATTTCTTTTAGGGATGAAAGTCCTTTTCAGGACTACGTTTGAAGGAAGATAGTCCTTTTCAGGAATATTCTTGAAGGACTCTAGTCCTTTTCAGAAATATCCTTGAAGGACGATAGTCCTTTTTAGGAATATCCTTGAAGGATGAAATTCCTTTTCAGGCCTACGTTTGAAGGACGATAGTCCTTTTCAGGAATATCCTTAAAGGACGATAATCCATTTCAGAAATATCCCTGACGGATGATAGTCCTTTTCAGGATTATCCTTGAAGGACGATAATCCTTTTCAGAAATATCCCTGACGGATGATAGTCCTTTTCAGGAATATCCTTGAAGGATGATAGTCCTTTTTGGGACTACGTTTGAAGGACGATAGTCTTTTTCAGGAATATCCTTGAAGGACTATAGTCCTTTTCAGAAATATCCTTGAGGGATGAAAGTCCTTTTTAAGAATATCCTTGAAGGATGATAGTTTTTTTTAGGACTACGTTTGAAATATGATAGTCCTTTTCAGGACTACGTTTAAAGGACGATAGTCTTTTTCAGGAATATCCTTGAAGGATGATAATCCTTTTCATAAATATCCTTGAAAGATGATAGTCCTTTTCAGGACTACGTCTGAAGGATCATTATCACGTTCAAGAATATCCTTGAAGGACGATAGTCCTTTTCAGAAATATCCTTGAGGGATGAAAGTCCTTTTTAGGAATATCCTTGAAGGATGATAGTTTTTTTTAGGACTACGTTTGAAATATGATAGTCCTTTTCAGGACTACGTTTAAAGGACGATAGTCTTTTTCAGGAATATCCTTGAAGGATGATAATCCTTTTCATAAATATCCTTGAAAGATGATAGTCCTTTTCAGGACTACGTCTGAAGGATCATTATCACGTTCAAGAATATCCTTGAAGGACGATAGTCCTTTTCATGACTACGTTTGAAGGACGATAGTTATTTTCAGGAATATCCTTGAAGAATGATAGTCCATTTCAGTACTTCTTTTCAAGGACGATATTCCTTTTCAGGAATATCCTTTAAGGATAAAAGTCCTTTTCAGGATTACGTTTGAAGGACCATGGTCCTTTTCTTAAATATCTTTGAAGGATGATAGTCCTTTTTAGGACTACGTTTAGGAATATCCTTAAAAAACCGTAGTCCTTTTCAGAAATATCCTTGAGGGATGAAAGTCCTTTTCAGGAATTTCCGTGAGGAATGAAAGTCCTTTTTAGGAATATCCTTGAAGGATTATTGTCCCTTTTAGGAATTTCCTTAAAGCATGATAGACCTTTTCATGAAAATCTTTGAAGGATGATAGTCCTTTTCAGGACTACGTTTGAAGGACGATAGTCTTTTTCAGTAATATCCTTGAAGGACGTTATTTTTTTCAGGAATATCCTTGTTAGATGATAGTCCTTTTCAGGACTACGTTTGAAGGACGAAAGTCCTTTTCAGGAATATCCTTGAAGGATCATAGTCCTTTTCAGGAATATCCTTGAAGGATGATATTCCTTTTAAGGAATATCCTTGAAGGACGATAGTCCTTTTCAGGAC